>OY856409.1:1881983906-1882536406 GCA_963693085.1 Alisma plantago-aquatica | reverse complement strand
AATACGTCCGGCTGCGGGACGTATTGCCCTCCTGTGGGGGCAATGCGTCCCCGATTGGGACGCATTGCTCTTCCCAACCAGGGACGCATTGCCTCCCGAGAGAGCAATGTGTCCCAGCAGGGGACGCATTAATGGCCTGCAAATGTGCCATTTTGGGCAATAAGTTCAAGAACGTGTCATTTAGAGAATAAAAAATGGCAAATGTGCCATTTAAGTTTTTTTTGCCAAGAACTAATACGATTCTGATCTCCCTAATGAAGCTCATGGCACACCTCCTGTCCCTAATGAGCGACCAAGGGGAGATCATTCCTTGTTGATTTACTGTGACGCAACCTATCTTCAAGACACTCAAAAGGGAGCTGAAGGAATTTACGTAGTATCAAGTACATGCTCATGCGTGCTGGGCTTTGGTACCCGAATTCAAGCCATGAGTGTCACAGAAGCTAGCTGAACTCATGGGCATTCGTCAATCTCTTATGATCTATAAGCAAGAAGGATGGGGGAATGCGTACATCTTAACTGACTCTAAAATAGCATTTGAGTTGCTACAACAGAGACAGAAGATCTCACACAAACTAAGACCACTGGTGAAGTCGTGCTTGGAGCTCCAAAGCTCGTGTAATTGCTCTGTGCAATTCATCCCTCATACGATGAATGTTGTAGCAGATAGTATAGCGAAATTTTGATTGAAAACAATGTATCGGTCAAATTTCTCAGTCATCATGACTGGCTGACTAGGCTAGCTAAAGAGAGCCGATTACATCTGTATGAGGGAACAATGTGAATAAAATTCTCTTATATTGCAAAAAGTATATATTATTAACTGTGCCATATATGTATGCCAAAATTGTCAATATTAAACTTATTAAGCATGTGCGTCATCTACGTGCCGCCTTAAGATTCAACATATGAAGACGAATTAATAACACTTCAACATGGGCGGAGGAAATATTTCTCATGTAAGGTGTAATTTTTGTTAGTTGTGAATAACATTTATGTCATACAATATGAATGTGTAAACAATTGAATTAAAACATCGCTACATTTACATATACCAAATCCACAAATGTGTACTCTCTTTTTTTTTTTTGAAAAAATATCCACTAGATTGATTTTCAGCCACACTAACCTCACATAAACTTCAAAGAACACATTTCAATGGTAATGGGTTAACCATCATTTATCGTAGCATATTGTTGAAGTACATCTAATTTCCCTTAATCGTATTTGATGGATAAGAAAATTCCTAAGTGACTTTTTCAATTATTAGATTTATCTAATATAAACTGAGTACGGATAACATGCATTTAGTTTGTAATAAAAAGACAATTCACTCTATACTACAATTTTCCGGACAATTGCACAACAGGCAATGGCCTACAAGTAAGCCGAAGACACGTTGGAGAGCCGAGAGCGTGTGTTTAGGGAGACCATCTGTGGCAGAGCAGGGTGAAAGGAAGTCTCAATCCCCTGTTTTCTCTCCCATCCACTGGTGAAAAGTTTACCGTCCGGCATGCCTAACCCTAAGCTCCTGTACTCTCCACCAATGCACGATTTCCTTCCTTTCCGCTCGGACTTGTTCCTTCTCCGGTTACCATCAGGTCGTACTCCGTTCATGGTTTGGCGGCAGGCCAGGTTCTACACGCATTGGGAAGCAAAGGAGAGGAAGAAGAGGAATGGTTAGCTAGCTTGCTGGTATACCATATACCTCGAGGTTGACTGATTTAGTCGTCCCGCATGGATGCCCCCCCCAAGATATGTCATCCCCGCACCCAGGCGACTTCCGATGGTTTTTGGAATGAGGGAGACCCACTGCGGCGTACCCTCCCTCTGTTCATGATACAGATATGCCTGATGATGGCACTGACACGTATCCTTCAATATCTACTCCGGCCGCTCAAGCAGCCTCGCGTGGTCGCTGAGGTCATCGCCGGCATAATCCTCGGTCCATCGGTGCTTGGGCGCAACCAGTTGTGGCGGGACACGGTATTCCCCGAGCAGGGCGAGAACCTGCTGCGCACCACGGCGATCTACGGCATGGTCTTCTTCCTATTCCTCATTGGCCTCAAGATCGACCCGGTGTCCATCATCAGGTCGGCGAAGAGGCCCATGGCGATAGCCGTCATCGGCCTGTGCATCCCACTCGTCGTCGTCACGGCCTTGGCCGCATCGGTGGTGACGTCCATACCCGCCGAGATCGCCAAAGGGCCGTTCTTCGTGTTCATCCCGTCGTCGCTGACCATCACGGCGTTCCCGAACCTGGGGTTGATGCTTGCCGAGCTAGACCTCCTCAACTCGGAGCTGGGCCAGATTGCTATGTCATCCGCGCTCGTCAACGACATGTTTGGATACTTCTTCATGGCGCTCTTCGTGGCCGTCGACCAAGGCAAGGATAAGCCCTTGAACGGCCTCTTCTCCGTGGGGTCGCTGGTGATGCTGATCCTGTTCTTTGTGTTCGTGTTCCGACCGTGGGCCACCTGGGTGAACAAGTCGACGCCGAAGGGGTGCCGCACTGGGGAAGGGTACATCCTGATCGTGCTGCTGGGGACGCTGCTGTCTGCATTCGTTAGCGACTTCATCGGCGCCACCATAATCGACGGGCCGTTCATCATGGGCCTCGCCATGCCCGACGGCCCTCCGTTCGCCGCTGAGCTGATTGAAAAGTCCGACATGCTCGTCATGGAGGTCTTCCTCCCTCTGCTCTATGTCATGAGCGGCATGTCCACCGACCTGTCCGTGGTCGCCGACTTCAGCACGTGGTCTTATCTCTTTCTCGTCATGGTCGTGGGGTACGTTAGCAAGTTCGTCGGAACCCTCGTATGCGGCATCTACCTCGACATGTACATCGGCAACGCCGTCATCCTCGCGTTCCTGATGAGCTTCCGTGGTATCATCGAGGTCTTGACGTTTCATAACTGGCTGTCCCACGGGGTATCGATTGGTTCGATTTCAATCATCTCCATTTTTTCTTATGTTTGGCGAGCGTGCCCACAAATATGCATCCAAAGCTTATATAGATATATCTTTTTTTGTGTACACACACAGCTGCTGGATAACAAGGCATTCACGGTGATGGTGTTATCGACGCTGGCGAACACGGCCATCGCGGTGCCGGTGGTGTCGACATTCTACAAGCAAGATAACCAGTCTAGCAGCATGGCCGGCCACACCATCTCACGGACGCGGCCTGAGGCGGAGCTCCGCGTCCTGGTGTGCGTGCACACCCCAGAGGCCGTCCCCAACCTCATCAACCTGCTGGACTCCATCCACACCGCACCCGGGATCGCACCCATGTGCGTCTACGTCCTCAACATGGTCGAGCTCGTCGGCAGCTCCTTTCCGCTGTTGGTCGCCAACACCGAAACCAAGGAAGGCGGATTCAATGACCCCGTACTCAATGCGTTCGCCCAGTACGAGTACCGCATGGCGAGCGCGGTTGTCGTCCAGCCGTACACCACCGTCTCCCCTTACAGGACCATGCACCAGGACGTCTGCCGGCTAGCTGAGGACAAGCACGTCGCCCTCATCGTCATACCGTACCGCCGGAAGGAAGCCGAGGAGGAACTCATGTCGAAAGCCGACCAAGCTCTCCGCACTATGACGCCTGTCGTCCAGGCCGCGTCCCCTTGCTCCGTCGGCATGCTGGTCCACAACGGGCGCGTGGAAACCGACGTGCCTCACTCCACCCACCTCATGAACCGCGTGGGTCTCATCTTCTGGGGTGGCAAGGACGACCGGGAGGCGCTGGCACTGGCGTGGCGGATGGTGGACAACCCTAATGTCACCCTCACGCTGTCGCGGTTCGTGCGGAGGGTGGTGGAAAGGGAAGACGAGAAGGAACGTCGGATGGATGACATGGTAGTGGAAGAATTCACAACCAGGTACGGAAGAAACAAGAACGTTGCTGTCTCGGAGTTTGTAGTGGATGACGCCGTCCAGGCGTTCAAAGCCGTCAAGGCCATCGGCCGCAGTTACGATCTCCTCATCGTCGGACGTCAGCCGAATCTCTCCGAGGGACTCACGGAGTTCATTGAGTGCCCGGAACTCGGGCCTTTGGGAGATATGTTCGCCTCGATGGACGTCGAAGTTAAGTGCTCCGTGCTGGTCGTGCAGCAATACTCATGACACAGGATGGAAAGAGAGAGTTCCCTAGAGATTAGCTTCTTCCCTTGATTTTCTCTTTTGTCTTTTTACTGATAGCTTGTTTGCTTTGTTAGACTTGTATCATAACACGCTTAGCTTTTTTGTGCATACACCCGTGTACTGTAAAGACCCGCTATCCATAGTGTGTGCCTATGTTGTTAGAACATGTACGTATAACTAGTAATATGTGCTATTAACATATTAGAAAGAGCTATCAGGATGTGCATGATTATTAGAGATTCGTGTTTTCGTCATGAAAGAACTAATGTCAACTTATCATCAAAATAAACAATCATATCTTTCGCATTAATCATGCAATGAAGATCATTGAATGATATGACATTTAACAGCACTATATTGGTGTCAAGCGACAAAGCTCACAAATTCAGACGGTCTACTTCCTAAAAATTGCTATATTCAACATATGAGCCACATATGGCTGTCATATACTAATTATTATGATTTTGTAAAATATATACAATTCTGATAAATAAAGAGCTACTGGATTTAAATAATAAAGAGAAAAATATGCTTGTCAAGTAACCTACATTATCAATTGTCAACATAAATAATCACTTCATCGGTGTCCGCCACACCACCCCTCGATGTGTTATGGTGAAATGACTAATACATACTTGAAGACATAGTAGGATTATAAAATCAATATATACAGAAGTGTTGTCGTGGTACAACACTAGACATAAAAAAATCTTGCTCATGCACTTACAAGTTCGTGTTGTTCTTATGGCCACTATTATCTCCTAGGTTGAAACACTAGACATTTTCTGGGTTGGAATTGCATTTGTATGTCTAATGAAAAGACGTGTCATTGTGTTCCTTGACAAATTTTGAGATCTTTGCCGAACTTTGGATACAACACATTCAAAACCTATTCTTGTTTTCATATGATCAAAACTCATACAAATTGAGCAAGGCATACAATCATTTGAGAAATATATGGATGAAATTTTAATTTTAAGAAAGAGAATTACTGTAGAAAATAAACTCATGTGATGACCCCAGTTCTAGCATATTGGCCTAGATGAATATCACATTGTCATGTATGCACCCGAACCAATGAATATTCTATAAGGACAACAAGTAGACTTGTGGTTATCCATATGTATCTCAAAATATGTGGAAGCATCGATCCGTTCACAAACAAACAAAATTTCATAAGGAGTCTTCCTTCATGAAGGAAACAAACTCTTAATTACATGACTTGGAAAATAAAAGGCTAAAATGGGGAGATACATCATGATGCTAGAAATCTATACATCACCATTCAAGATAGGGAATTGTAGAAATAGTTATTGAATAAACATTGTCTTTTTGTTCCATGAACAATTCTGAGAGCTCTATGAAACATTGGATACAATTTTATACTTATTTTTGTATGATCGAATACCAAGTCAAATTAAGCAAGGCATGCATTTATTTAAGAAATGTATGGATGAATCTCAGAATATTTTTATGTTAAGTAAGAGAAGTACTATAGAAAATAATTGATCATGTGATGACTCTAAGTTTAGCATATTGACCTAGAGGAATTTCTCATTGTCAAGTATGCACCCAAGCTAATGGATATTCAAGAAGGACAACAAGTACATGAGTGGCTAACCGTATGAATCTTAGAATGTGTGAAAGAATAGATCAGTTCACAAACACACAAAATTGCATGAAGCATTTTCATCCATAAAGGAAACAAACATTTACATGACCTGGAAAAGAAAAGGCTAAAATGGGGAGGTACATCATGATGCTAGAAACATATACATCACCATCAAAGAAAGAAAATTATAGAAATAGCTAACCAAGGCATGAAGGAAGGAAAGAAACTAAATATTGAACTAAATCAACATGATAATTTATTTGGTACTTTCTAGTACTTTCCTCCATCTAAGTATTCTTCACACCCATAAATTGATTTAAAGCAAGTGTCAAAAAAAAGGTGTTGGTACATGTGAGAAAGATACAAGTCGATAAGTATGTTGGTATATGGGCAAAAGATACAAGTATAGATCATTTCATACTTCAAAAATTGTGAGAGGAGAAAAAACCAACAACATCACTTAACAAATCTAGACTTCCATTCTAATCATTTACGATGACTTCCATTACTATAGTGTACTAGTACATAAACATAAATGTGGGCCCCAACCCCTTGTACCAAGTACTCTATGGTAATCCCCATGTAGCATGTGATTTAGGGAGGTACTAGTCAACAATAACCAATTCCCCTTCATAAGGTAATTAATGAACACTATTGCAACTACAATTCATTCTTATAATTTGTGTTGATAATGATAAGATGATATTAATATTACAAACACATAATGCATGACATGTTCTCAAGTAGGGGAAATCAATATTTCATACTTTTGAAATCAATCAAGAAAACAATTTTATATAATTAATACAAAACCAACATACTGGGTATGAATATAATCTTGATAATATAGATCTACTTAATTAATTTTAGAATTTAGTCACCCTACTAACTAGAGTTGAGTATAGATTGGTCTTATGTGTCCAATATTGTTCAAAATTAGGGATCTAGACCTAACTTGATTCATATACTCTATCCTCTATTTGGATTATATTTCAATGATTATAAAATCATGATTCAAGGGGTAATAGATGTTTCTAGAGTGTAGGGAACTATTTGTCTAATTACCTAATTTCCTCGTTTGTGACAGAGAGAATGATGAAATAATATTGTGTGAGTATTATGAACATGACTAGATATTACATAGAAATCAGGGTGACTACAATAACCCAAATACATGGTGTGGGACTATTCCCTAAATACCAAGTATATTAAAGAATATGATAGAGTTGTGTAGCACTCCCATTCAAAGTGGTGTGTATAGAACAATGCTTGTTACATATGAATTTGAGTTGACACCTATTTCAGGGTTTAGTAAATAAAAAGATGATCCTATGAACATATTGTAAGTAGTTTGATCAACTTGTCTTGAACCTTTCTCAAATAAAGTAACATTTAAATTCTATCTGCTTAGTTCTTTCATGAAAGACAAGGTTGGAAGTGATATGAATTGCGTCTTAATTATCACACTAGAGGTCCATTGTATCTCTCTAAAAAAGTCTAAGTTCTTCACCTATAGTTGTTCATTAGTGACACGGGGCATAGACTAATATTTAGATTTAGTGTTATAGCGGACCACATATTGTCAATCAATGGTAGAGCTTACCCAATGTACATATGAGAAACCATGCAACTTCTTGTGCCCATAACATGAGTAGAAGATTCCCTTTCCCAAAGTCTTGTCTAGATAGAGAAGAACTTGAAAAACTATATCCTTACAACCTGAATGTAGTTTGTACGTGTATTGACTAACCAAACTAGTATAAATGCAATATATAGTTAACTATTAGATAATTGTGACTAATCAGCCTCATATATTGCCATTGATATGGAAGGAGCTCCCCCTATTGTTACAACTTGACATTAGGATCCTTAGAAAAATATTTTTTCTTTGATCCTAACACACCCGATTATTCAAGAAGATCAAGAGCATAGATGCATCAAGAAATAATAAATTCCATCCTTGGATCTTGCCACTTCAATACCGAAAAGTACTAAAAGTATATTAGATGACCTAGATATTTTGTATAAATTCACTTTGAAGAAACTCTTTGTTCCGCATGATTCCTTGTTGATAATCATGAGCAATAAAAATATGGTCTACATTGACAACCAAGGGAATATATCCATAATATCCACGTTTAAATAGACAAAATTATCTAAGATATATCACTATAAATCAAACTCTTGGATAGATTGAGTGAACTTTCAAAATCATGCTTGGTGTGACTTCTTTGGGCTATATACATATTTATGAAGCTGACAAACTAGGTGAGACTCCACTTTAGCAAGAAATCTATCTAGTTGATCCTTATAAATCTCCTTAGACATATCTTCATGAAGAAAGACATGGTTGATGTTCATAAAATGTAAGAGTTAGGAAAAATACATTACAAAGAAAATAAATAATCTAACAAACCACATTTTTGTTGTTAGGGAGAAGGTTTCTAGGAAATAGTCTCCATAGACATGTGTGTATCCTTTTTCCACAAGCCTATTTTTTAGCCTATAAATTGTGCAACTTAGAACAACCTTGATAGAGGAGGCTCATATGCAGGCAACCACTACTTTGTTGAGGAGGTGGAAAAGGACTAATTTTTTGATAGCGAAACGATCTCATTTTCCATAGCTTGTCGCCAACATGGGTGACTTAGAGAAAAATACAGAATGACATACTGGGATATATGATAGAATGGAGATAATGGAAAAAAAAATAAGGTGACAAGAAGTAATAATAAACAAAGACAGAGATATGATGTAAACAGCATGACCACTTTTCCTTACATAAAAATTGGGCCTATTATCTAGATAAGTGGTACTAGGGATTCCTAGAGATGAAAGAGATTAGAGGAAATTTGATTTGTGCCACATCATTTTGTACATGTGTAAATTTATTGAGTACTTGAAGGTTTGTTGTCATGATGAATAGGACAAAGATCAGGATGAATAGTTAATTGACTGGCCATAAAAGCAGGACTAGCAATCATAGGAAAATGAAGAGAGTCTTCAAATTCTTGAGCATCTCGAGAAACATTCAAAGATTTTCCAAACTATAGATTATATTAAAAAAGGGTAACATTGATAGACACAAGGAAATGATGTATGAAAGAGTTAAAACACTGATAAGCTTATGCATTTTAGAACACCCAAGAAACACAATTTTTTTCTTAAGGACTAAGCTTGTCATGACCGACACCAAGACCACAAATAAAACTAACACCAAAAAATACTTAAGGAATAGTGTATAGCGAGTAGTTACTATACAAATTATGAACAAATATTTTATTTTTAAAAATAGGCATATGATTGGTTATATAAGTGGCGGTGAGGACATTCCCACTAAATACATATGGTTGAGTTCTGGTGGGCTTAACAATATGTTTTCTTTTCTTTCAACAATACCATTTTTCTTAGTTTTATGAAGAACTATGGTTGGTGAATAATCCATTTATTGGAAAGAAATGAAGTAAGCACATGATTAAAATACTCTTTAACATTTTTAATTACAAGTGTGAAGTTTTTGTGTAAATTGTGTTTCAATTTCCAAACAAAAATTTTGAACAATTGAAAAAAATCCAAAATGATCTTTGATTGAATATAACCAAGTTATTCCTTACAATTCATCAATAAAGGTCACAAAATCCAAGTTGTTACTAGATGCTATTGGGATCCCACACATTAAAATGAACAAATTGAAAAGAAAAATAAATGTTCATATGAACTTGTAACCAAAAAGTAGACCTAGTTCTTTCTATACTGAGAAGCCTCATGTTCCGGTTTAAATTAACTAGAAAACTTGGGATATGTAATTTCTTAATGCATATGTGATCTAAATGACCATGGATATGTAGGGGTGAAGCAACCACACAAGACTTTGGTATTCTACCAAAATAGTAGATACCATCTTCATCATGCCCACTGCCACAAGTCACAACTTGTTTTCAGATATCCCATATAGAATATTGATTAGGGTAAAATATAACACATTCTTGAAGAGAGTGAGTTTTTATACTAACTGATAGAAAATAAAACTTATTTTAGGGAAGTAACATGGATGGTGGTATTGGGATATTCATAAGAAGTGAGCCAACTCATTGAATAGAAACTGAAGAACCATTGACAACAATGACTTGGGATGTACTCATCTTTGTGGTGGATAGATGTGAGATAAGATTGGAGATTCATGTAATGTAATCTATTTTACTTGATTCAAGAAAACCAAAAAATGAATGTGTGTGTGTTGACTAATAATTATAGGTTGTGCAAGAATTTGATGCTCTTAATGTTGAGAAAAAGAGGAAACATTGGATGATGCATGTTGGGATGCCTACAATTAGGGAAGTTGAATGTACTCCTCAACACTCATCTTGACCTAATGAGTGGGATGGTGATACTATTCTATAGTAGAGATGATATTTATAGAGGACTTAGGAGGGTGGGCATGGATCTCATAGCATGTCTCTTTGTAGTGACCCTTCTTGCCATAGTGGGTCACTACAGTCCCCCCTTCCTCCCTATGATAAACATTCTCCTCACCTACCACCACGACCTCGTACTTGTGTAAAGTCAATGTTTGTGGTGCTCTAGGATTCTAGGGCTAACCAATGTATCATCATGGTTGTCATAGAACCCTACTCAAGAAAGGCTCGTGTGACACACTGATATGACTCAACTAGAGTAGGAAATTATTGTAACACCCTGCTTGTACAACATAGAGTTGAAGCATATAATTTAACTCACTTCAAAGGGGATGTCACCACCATGATATTCACTGCTCAAAATAAAGTTTAAGTAAACCATCACTAGGAAATATACAAAGTTCTCATTCTTAAAATCCTTAACAAGGTTCACATATAAATTTATAAATTGAGAATAAAAGAATATACTATTCTAAGTATAGTTTTCACCCCACTAGTGTTTTTATTCTTGTGGGTCCTTAAACTAGGGTTTCCACTTCAGATGGCTTTTTCCTCCTGAACTTGCTCCTAACCTGTGGGCATAACGCCCCCATCCATGCATAAAACCAATGGTAAGTGGAATTGAAAATAGGGCATCCTAGGTCGATGACCACAATCTTGGGGTTTGGAAAAACCCTACTTGCCCTATTCAAAGTACATTTTATATTAAGATACATTTTATTCACAACATTACACCTTAATTTACATTCCCAATAAAATCAAGGTTTAGAAATTTAGTAACAAACTCTAAAACCTTGATATTCAGATTCCTTATGAAAAACCATTTTGAAAAAATATTTTTTCACATTTTTCTAACATCCAATGATTTACTATGTATTTAGGAAAATCGGGCCAATAAAAAATTAGGAATGAGCCACGTAGAAAAAATAACCCTGCCAGGTGCGAGCGGGCCAACCTAACTGGCTCAATCAAGGTCGGCCGCTTGGCTAGGACTTTAACTCAGGGTCAAAGGATAAATATAGGCGGTTAAATACCAAAATGCCCATGTGATTCAAATTAATTAATTTAACTGGAGGGGGTACCATGGTCATTTGATGACATGGATTCTATTCTCCCAGCCATGGCATGAGGAGGCTCGACAAGATCTCTCTGCTTCCATCCAGGTTGAGGAACAAGACCAAATTAGGGTACCTTAGGTCATCGTCGGCCTCCTACCAAAGTGTTGAAGCTAAGGACCCTTGTCCGAGGCCAGGAGGTGCCCAGAGCAGGTGCCTGACATTGACCACTTCTGAGGTACCACTCGAAGAAAGTTCTAGGGGAGAACCGAATGAAAACCACAAAAAATAATGAGAAGCCTCATAAAGCCAACCCAAAGTTTATAGGAGCACAAGAGGTGGTGAAAGGGATGATACGTCCATGGTTTGCTGACGAACGGTGCAAAATTAGGGGAAAACAAAGTCAGATCCAGAAATACCGATGTGAGGGAGAAACCGTGAGCACTGAGGCATGGAAAATGTTTTCGGATGATTACAAAATTGGGGAAACACTTACACAACCGGATAGACACAAAGATGGCATGATGATGGTAGCTATAGGGTATGATGATTCATGTTAAATAGCGGTAAACTGGCAGTGTAGAAGCAAGGTAAGGATCCAAGGATGCTTACATACATCCCATTGGACCAACAGTGATTGAGGAGTTGGGGTGGGATCAAAGTCACTAGAGAAGAAGGCTCAGTAGGTCCTGGTGTTTGTGGCTAAAAGGGATTCAATTGGTACAGGAGGAAGGGTTATAGGGGATCTATGATGCTCAATGTCACATAAAGAAAGGTAGAGGGGTTGCTATAATGGCAGTGGTGGAAATTGGTGGAGAGACGATGAAAGTCCTAAATGGGCATTTTGCTTATATAGTGAGGAAGGAAATGATCTATGGCTCGTTGGGTGTAGGAAATAGAGATGAACTCGAGCGAGAAGAAATTGTGAGAAATGGGGCAACAATGAGTGGGTAATCATCTGGGAAAGAAAATACGGGGTCTGTGTGCAACTTGCCTATTATGACAGAGGAAGGAGATGATCCATCGACTGTTGGATCGAGATTGCATGGTAAGAAAAATGCGAGAAAAAAAGAAAATGAAAATGTAACACGTGACATCAATAAATGACCAGGACTTTAGGGAAAATGGTGCATTAAATGTATTTTTGAATAATTTCATAGTAAGACTATATTCAAACCTTTCCAATTGATTTGGTGGTTCAAACATAGTCCAAATGACTTCAAATCTAAACAATAGGTTAACTTAACAACCTAGAACATTCCTAACAAATTACATTTAGGATTGGTACACTTTGGGCCCATAATTTCTATTTTTTTCTATAATCTTAATTATAATGTATTAAAGGGTAAGGAAATTTGAAAATGTTTCCCTTTGTGCATCCTTGAGGAAAATTTGATATATACATTATTAATTCATTAAAGAGTCACATGACCCCTCTTTATTACCGTTTTGAGTAATTTTCTTGAAGGAGAGAGAAAAGAAAAGATATTAATGATTTTCCTATCTTAAAAGTTATCAATAGAAAACAACACTTCTAATCCAAGTCATTTAATTCTAAGTTTCAAATTCCTTGCCACTTGACTTTATCTTTCATTTCTCTTTGATATAAAGTAAAGGGGAAAAACCATATATTATTATTGTTCTAATATTTGCAATAGAAAAGATGTTGTGAGCTTTGTAATTCTAAAAGCAACATTATTTTTGCCTCTTTGAATTAAGTCCCTCAAAGAAATTATATTTAGGAAAAATCACATTAATAGTTTTAAATTATTCATAAAATTTTGGGATGTTACATTTATATTCCTCAAATAATATGACTTCCAACTCCCTTTTACTCCTTGCAAATAGGAGAAAGAATCTTGAGTACTATCATTTGGTGTCATTGTTTATGAATCTTTATGAGATCAGAATCTCAAGAGGAGGCTATCATGATTGTCCATGATGCAAGAAATTTCACTTAAGAATTTTTGTAGATTATTATCCTCCTATTGAAGATTGTAAATCTTCACGATCATATCATACATCCTTGAGATTTTGTTGCAGTACATAAGCTCAAGATGATCCCAATGTAAGATCCCTAGCCTTGCTTTTTGGTTGAACATGATTGATTATCATAATTAGATTCTTAAAACCTTAATCAAACCCTAAGATGTGCTTTATCATGTCACAACACAAATTTCAAGTTTGGTCCAGTTTGGACACTGTTTGAGTAAGTTATGCAATATTAGTGCTTATATTGACTTTTATGCAATTTACCCATATCCAGGGGTTTTCTTTAAGTTTGTCACATTCTTGTTGTGCCTCACATGTTTCCGTACAATGTTTGATATAAATTTACCTTAGGTAGCCTTGTTGTACCTTGGTTTAGTGGTGACATCTACCTAGGGTTGAAACTCAGGGTTTCCTCTCCTAGATGGGCCACCTAATGTGATGGAACTCCATGGTTTTACTTGTGTGTTGGGATCTGATGGTCCACCTCTAGGTGGTGGATCCAATGGTGGTCTCTTGATGCTTCATGGTTGATGGTTTTCCCTCTTGAGGCCCACTGGGTTGATGGATCACCAAGTGAAGTGCAGAACTGATGGTGATGCTAGGGTTTTCACCCTTGTGACCAAGGATGTGAAGATCTGATGGACCCCCTGCTATTGGAGGTCGATGGCTCCTATAGATCTTACATTCGATGGTCTTCCTAGCTACCACACTCGATGGTCAACCTATTTTGCATGTACAATATGTTTTTTACCTTGGACACATGGCACCCTTGGCTAGACACATCTACCTTCCTTTCTCTCTATCCCAAAGCTTTATATACCTCCCTACTTACATGAAAATGAGATATTTAGACACCTCTTCTTCTTCCTAGTTTCTTGGAGCTTGTATCCCTCTTTCTATCTAGAGAATAGGGAGCCCAAGGTAGAGGAAGGTTGTTCGATCATGTTTGCATGTGCACCTGGGGTTTGGGTCTACCCTCTCTTCAAGCTTGTAGAGCTTCTTTAGCTTGTTCTTTACCTAATAAAGTAAGTTCTTCCTCTCTACCTTTGTTTTCCTTGCTTCCCTACATTATTATCTCTTCTCTCTTGGTTAGATCCATGGTGCTCATGGTGAAATGTGATGCTAGAGGTTGAGAAAACCTTCTTTCTTGCTTCCTTGACCTAGGGTTTGCTTGTTCTTGGAGAAGGAGATAGATTTGATATATGGAGTTCTCAAGCTATGGTTTCTTCTGTATTTCCTCAAGCTACCTTTCTGTTTGAAGCTTCATCTTCAACCTTGAGGCTAGTTATATAACTTTCTCCATGTTTATTGCTTACTCTTAACTTGCATGCACAAGATCTTGATCTAAAACAAAGCTGTATGTAGAAAGATGCTATCTTTGTCTAGAGTTTGAGATTAGGTGGTATTTCTTGATTAGTTAATTGTCTTGGGAGAACCTCTTAACCTTGTTCTCATTTCATTCATGGAATTGGGATTCCTAGACCTTTCATTCATGTGGAAGTCGATTATTTTTGTTCCTTGATTTTAGGGTTTCCTTGGGGTGACAAATGATGGATTTTCCTTAGTATTTTGAATTGATGTCTACCTAGTTCCTGATCTGATGGTTGGACTCCTTATGCCAATCAATTTCCCTCACTTAGTTTCTATTTTGAACCTTCTCTTGTGCTTGAAATCAAAGGTCATGTTATCTTCACCAAACAATGGTCTTTATGCTCTTATAAGTGGACCAAGTCGATGGTTTTAATCTCTCTCTCAAATTATGGTTTTGCTTATCTATTTTCCACCTAGTGTTGCCAACCAATGGCTTCACTGGGTCAAGACTCGATGGCTTCACTAGTTCAAGACTCAATGGCTTCACTGGGTCAAGACTTGATGGCTTCACTAGGTCAATATTTGATGGTTCTTCTAGGTCATGGATTGAAGGTTCTCAAATGATGGTTTCCTTGGTGTCAAGATCTGATGGTGAACCTGATGTCTAAAACTAATAGTGCTTTTGAAGTCAGCAGATGATGGTCCTTCTAGGTGTATAATATGATGGCTTCTCATGATTCAATGTGGTGATTAATACACATGATTCAATGGTCTTGTTTGCCTTAGACCCATTAGTTTTATGTGTGGTCTATGATTTGATGGTTTGTGCATGTTGCGCCTAGTCTAATGGTTGGGACTTGAAGGTTTAGAATCAATGGTTCTAAGCCCATGAGTTTGTAGTCTTACCTTTGTCATCGTGTTAATACCAACCTATGGAGGTTTTAAACTACTGATTTGTAATGTTAGCTCAACTTTCTTTATTGAACCTAACCCTAATACAAATAAATGATGATGCTTAATCACACTTAACTTCCTTGTATGTTGATGTAATGAAGAAAATGCTCTCTCTGAACGATTATGGTAATTTTTGTATGCTACCCTATGAACATCATAGCTTATTTATGCAATGTTATGTTGTACATGTGTATCACAAGTATGGTGATGGTATGATTTATAAGGTGTGAAATATAATGATGTTCTTGAAGGAGATAATGTGATGGTCTTGTTGAACTATGGGCATGTCTTGAGCCCTAATGGAGGTGTAATCCTCTTCATGATGTGATAAGGGTTTGTATCTTGTGATGATGTGATAAGAAATATGTCTCATACATTTTATATCTTCTAGAATTGTAACATACCCATGTTTTTGTAAAACTCATTTAGGATTTGTATGTAAATTAATTGATGCAACCTTAATTCACACAATTGGAATTAACTAATCAAGTGAAACCCTAATCATGTAGTGCCACGTGCTATAGAACCCATTCCAATGTTAGGATTTGTTGGATGGGGAAACAATTATTCCTAAGGGAAGCTCAGAGTAGCAAACATAACCATTGAGTATGTTCAAGTGTTGGGAGAGTACCTCCTTGTCATCCTGATCCCAAGATATGGAGGATGGTTGTGGTCATGCCTTGGATTGAGAGCCTTTGAGGTTGTGTCTCAGATATTAGATGTGTTATGTGATTGAGGATAGTTGTGATTGTACCTCAGATGATAGGGTTTTGTATACCCTGGTTACTAGTGTCATGACCTATATACCAAGGGTGAACTAGGATGTAGCATCTTGACTATATCTCGCTACGGAAAATTTGACTGATATGCCACTATAGCTGAATCATACTGGCTGAGGGGGTGAGATCTTAGAATTTTAGTTTTCCTAGACCTTGTATGACACTAATTGTGACTTCACTTTGGTTAGTTGGACTTTCAATGGTATACCTCAAACTCCCCAGGTCTTAATATAAGATGTAATCCATGTGTGTAGCATATTTGTTTAGGGTTAAATATGATTCGCATTGGTTGTTAACCCTTTCCTTGTTTCTTATAATGCTTAGATGATGCATATCATGCAGTAAGAGAAGTCAGATGTTTAGATGATGATAGATTTATTTATTCCTTTAGTTATCTTATTAATCAATCTTACTGATACACTACATGTTAAATCTTGTCTATCTATTTAATCCACTTAATTTGTTTAATAATATAATTTCTTGTAATCAATAACCATTGTTGAGAGTTATATCCCTTACTGGGACATCGATCTCACCTTGTCGGTCACTACATCTTTTTAGGTGATTGTCAGCGATGTCATCATGATTGTGGAGGTGAGGAAGAGCAACTTGGAGAGCAGTAGGAGTTATAAGTAGGTTAGTATTTAGAGTGTCCTAGAGTCCTCCCTATTCTCTTAGGTCTGGGTAGGGGATGTTTTCTAGATGATATATATATTTACTCGAGATTTCACACTATTCTAATGTTTGTATATGGTATGAATATGTGAAACACGTCTTTTATATATAGGATGTGACTGAAGCCACTGGACAAATATGTAAATACATGTTATGTTATGTGTTGGAATGCAAGTAGCTACATCGCACCAAGAGGTGGCATTAGGAGGCTAACCCATGACAGTAGAGTGCTTGTGACGGGGCCAAAATAGTATGTGGTGCCTTAGTTTGACCCTCCTATGGAAAATCCAACCTTTCAGTCCATGTTTGGATAGCTCATGGTGACAATTACACACTTAGCAAATAGAGCACCTGCAATTGTCCCCAATGCAGAATCCCTGGGTCTAGGGAAGATATTTGAGTGGTGGAAGCATGTTGGAGCTACTGAGTATGTAGGGAAAGCAGACCTGGAAGACGCGAACATGTGGCTAACCAAGGCTGAGGAGGCATTTAAAATCATGAACATCTCAGAAGAGGACAAGGTGAAGCATGTTGTTTACCTATTAAAGGGCATTGTTGGTAATTGGTGGGCCATATAAGAGGAGAAGAGTTTGACAGTTGATGTGAGTTGGAAAGAGTTTTGGTGGGAGTTCATGAGAGTCATTACTTCCCTAAGATGTATCTAGATGAGAAAATAGCTCCGTTTGAGAAGTTACGCCAAACGGAAATGTCAATCAATGACTAGGAGGTGAGGTTATGGAGTTGTTGAGGTTATGTCCTCACATGGAAACTACTAAGAAGGAGAGGATTTAGAGTTTTGAGAAGGGTCTATGTAACACCTTCTTTAAGCACACAGATGCACATAGCAGAAGCAACACAAAGTTATCCATAAATCATGCCCTAAAGGGGGCATTACATAAAACTTGCATTCATAACAACAATATAACCAATCACACAATTTGAAGAATGAGAACGTTCTCATTATTGTTCTTACACAAGAAAACATAAATGTTATCACATGGAAAAATCATTTAACATCTTGAGACATAGTCTCTACTCTAAGGTTCTAAACCTTGAAAAATACAGCTAAGTATCTAAACCTAAGGATCATCTTCTAGTTGGCACCCCACTATATTTGGTCATGCTCCATCCTTATACTTGATTCTCTGGGGTCTACTATGATCTTTCTCTCACTTGCATACATCTCGTCCCCATCCATGCATTGGAAAAATGGTTGTTAGCAAAAGTGGCATGAGTATTCTAGTATATTAATTACTGAAGTAATAAGATACTACCAAATATTCTTGAACATGATACACAAGAAACTATTATTATATATGTAGTAATGCTTAAACATTTTATGCATGATATTAACATAACATCTACAGAACTTCTAAAAAATAAATATCTCTTCTTTCTTTAACATCATTCTTATCTTAATATTGATCTTTCTCTGGAGACCTGTACTCTAGTACCTGGGTCTCATGACCTGCACTAAGGTGCCTGGGTCACATAACCTGCACTATGGGTCTGGGTTATGTATTTGAATCAACCTACACTAAGGGTCTGAGCCTCATGACTTGCACAAAGGGTCTGGGTAATGTCTCTCTTACACTGGCTGCACTATGGTTCCTGGGCTAAATCACTTGAACAAATGGCATGTGTCATGTATTTCTTGAGTTGACCTATACTAGGGCTTGGGTATAACTCTATAATCTTATGCCATCTTATTAAATCTGATGTTAACATGAATCTTAATACATTCTGGTATTATTGTCTCATCATTAAATAATATCTTCAATCTTAAAACATGAATCCTAATAAAATCTCATCATGAAATGTAATCATACATCTTAATAGACTTACATCATTTGTATATTTCCATCATGACTCAAATCATGAATCTTATTAAAATCCTATCTTGTAACTTAATCATAACTTTAATCTATCTTATAAACTTATCTTGTGTTTTATTCTTGGATCTTAATCATCTAAGAGATCTTAATAACATATCCCTAACTAAGATATTGATCATATGAATGTACATAACCATGAAGGTATGTCAATCTTACTTTCATATCTTAACTTAAAATCTTAGAAGATTGGATCATGAAAGTCTTATTTAAGTAACATATAAATGTACTAAAATTTAATTATGAGTAATCATGGCATGGAACACTTACCTCCCATGAAGAAAACCTAATTCCTTTTCTTAGGTTGAATTAACCCTAATCAAATTTTGGGGTTGATGAATCATAATCACCATGTTCATTCAATAATCATTCATGAATGATTATACTCGCATTAGTTTGTAGGGTTTTATGGTTTCTAGATAAAATAGGAAATCTAGAGTCAAAATAGTCTCTAAAGTCTAGTCCATCATCTAGGTCTAAAAATATTGATCAAAATTCATATATAACTCACCAGTATTGGATATACCAATCAAAAGATGTGAATTTTGATGTATTGACCAATCAGAGCTCAAGAAACCATATTCGCGGCATTAAGTTAATCAAATAATACATTCAATTCCAAGTCAAGGAAAAATGAATGGAAGATCATAGTCGATGTTACTCGTGTATCAGACTCACACAGTGGAAAACTAGTAAAAGGGGACTTGTATGTTTTTCACCGAAAAACTAGGGATAACAACATGATGCTCGACCAAAACCCAAGATCACCGTTGTTTATTTGTCAACCCAAGTGACTGGGTGGTCACATAATTAGTTTCCTCCTTATTGGCCCAATCTGGAGAGCCTGATTAGGGTTACATGAAAACATAGAGCCATGATGGCATTTCTGCCATGGTGGAAGATGAGAGAAGAGCTATCATGGGGTACCATAATATAGGATGAAACATAGATATTGTGTTTCCTCAAGATCGACATATGAAGATACTAGGAAGAGAACTGCTAGGATAAACCTGATCGGAGTATAAAAACTTGAAGACAAAGTCATTGGAGCATTATATTGGGGGTCAAACCGAGAAGAAGGAACTTATAGTGTGTTTTATCAAAATCAGTGGTGCCTGATTCAGGTAGTGATTCCATGAAGCTAAAGCAAAGCTTCTGCACTCAACTCAGAACTTGTCATCTCCATCGTGAACCTCCACTTGACCGCTAGTGATGGCAAGGGTAGGGGTCAGTCTCCCCAAAGTTCTTGGTTTATGATAGTGATTTCTTTAGGGGTTTCTGGGTGGCTACTTTTTCTTTCAGAGGGTCACCTATACAGACGAGGGTGAAGATGAACCTCTAGATATCGTGGGGTCGGAAGCATCATGTGGTGAGGAGTCTCTAGTTGTAGAGTCATGGGACACCTCTAGGCTTCTAACTCCTAGTTATATGTCTTAGCCTCGACTTACATCGATGAAGGGTATGAGGGTTTGGGTGTGTCCAAAATCACATGGGGTGAGGGAGTTATAGTAGGTTGATAGGTTGACGGTGAGAGAGACTCTTGTTCCTCCTCTGTGCAGAGACCTCTAAGAGGTAGGATATGAGGCCACACGCCCAGATTCGATCTAGACTACTAAGAAATAAGGATTCCTCACCCAAAGACTGGACGTACATCCAATGATGAAATAAATATTCGATACATTAAAAGTTAGGGTATTATCTAGGAATTTTAGTGTACTTTCTTTCCCACTTAAGTTGAGGGTTCAAGGATTATCTAAACATGATGAAACTTGGTACACTAGCCAAAAAGAGTATAAAGATTAAGAACATCAACATGGATTTCAAGTTTTGGAGTGAACATTATCAGAACTAAAATTATGAGATAAAACCCATTTTAATGATCACAATTTATACAAAATGAATTTAAATCTCAAAATTGGAGGGAAGAAAAATATCATCATAATTGGCCCATGTAAAAATTATTGGATTCTTATCAAGGCATTAATTGGGCCAATTTTGTTCTTAAACCCCACAAGACATTGAATCACCTTTAAGGCTATAATTTGTGCACATAAATAATAAGTACCCAACTGTTATTCTGAGAAAGTTATTACTTATGTAGGTTAATTATTATATACTTTGTTACAACCAATTATAATCACATCTCATCTTTTAGCATATTTGAAATTGAGTTAGATAACTTTTGGTTTATCATGTCAATATGAAGTGGAAATTGAATAAAGGGTAGATTAAGGCTTAAAATTTTTGAATTAAGGTTTTATGGTTCTTGTAAGACTATATGCTTTATTTATGTCAAGATTTTAGGATGTTACAATTCTACTCACCATATAAAAATTTCATCCTCAAAATTTGCATGTACTACCCTCCTTAGGGTTTTACTTGTTCTATGTATGCTAAACCTCATCATTTTCAAAAGAAACAATTTCTAGGGTAATCATTTACTTGTCCAAATATCTATATCTAAAATCATTATCAAAACTAGTTTGTGCACATATTACTAATGGGGCTTGAAATCTGAAACATAACTTCTCATCATCTACTCATAGTAAGGGACTAGCTTTCTTATTTTCAGAGGGAGCTATAAAAAGGGTCTTTATTTCACTTTAAGAACCAACTCACTTATCTATGTAAAAATATCTACCCTTTGTATCCATGCTTGGTCTTAATATCTAATTAGGTTTATATGACTATATGTCTTAAACTTCAATGCCAACTCTTGTTTTCTTTGTCGCCTTCGGATACATGACGGCCGGTCATATATCAAGAGGTGACATGTCTTTCCACACTTGTCTTAGCACCTCCCTCATGCACATGTCCCATACCACATGCACTCGAAAGGGCAAGACAAGCATGATGCACATAACATTTTCTCTACAAGACCCCATACGCATGTGTCCCATACCACAAACATGTGGGAAATAGAGAGAGCATGCTATATGCAATTCAAGAGTTAGCATAAAAGCCCAAAACATCAAGGCACATGACTCTAGCTCTCATCTAAGATTTTTTATCCTATCTAGAGCTCTTCTTTGATTTATAATATCTTTCACTTTATTCTTCTATACATAGGGTTACTACTTATCTTTCTGAATCTGTACTCTACTCTCACTTAGCTTCTTATAGGGTGATATTAAATAAGAACATGATAATTCATCTGGTGGCCAGCTATATTGTTGCTCTGATACCATTTTGTAACACCCTCTATAAGAACACACATGCACATAGCGACAGTAACACATAGTTATCCATAACTCGTGCACTTAAGGGGGAATTACATAAAACTGGCATTGATAACAACAATATAATCAATCATCCAAACCGAAGAATGAGAACATTCTCATTGTTGTTCTTACACAAGAAAACATAAATGTTATCACATGGAAAACTCATTCAACATCTTGAGACATAATCTCTACTCTAAAGTTTTGAACCTTGAAACATACAACCAAGTCTCTAAACCTGAGGATCATCTTATAGTTGGTGCCCCACCAGATTGAGTCATGCTCCATCCTTGTACTTTATTCTCTGGGGTCTACTATGCTCCTACTCTCACCTATGGTCATCTTGTCCCCAACCATGCATTAGAAAAATGGTTGTTAGCATAAGTGGCATGAGTATTCTAGTGTATGAATTACCAAAGTAATAAGATACTACCAAATATTCTTGAACATGATACACATGAAACTATCATTAAAATATGTATCAATTCTTAAACATTTTATGCATGATATTAACATAACATCTATAGAAATTTTGAAACATAAATATCTCTTCTTTAGTTAACATCATTCTTACCTGCACTAAGGTTCCTGGGTCACATAACATGCACTTTGGGCTTGGGTTATGTATCTGAATCGACCTCCACTAAGGGCTTGGGCCTCATGACTTGAGAGAAGGGCATGGGTCATGTCTCTCATACACTGTCCAGCACTAGGGTACCTGGGTCACATGACTAGAACAAAGGGCCCGAGTCATGTCTTTCTTGAGTTGACATGTACTAGGGCCTGGGTCAAACTCTATAATCTCATATCATCTTATTAAATCTGATGTTAACATGAATCTTAATACCTTCTGATCTTATTGTCTTATCATGAAATAATATCTTGAATCTTAAAATATGAATCTTAATAAAAATCTCGTCATGAAATCTAAGCATACATCTTAATGGACTTACATCATTATTATATTTCTATTATTACTCAAATCATGAATCTTATTAAAATCTTATCTTGGAACTTAATCATGACTTTAATCTATCTTATAAACTTATCTTGTGCTTGATTCTTGAATATAAATCCTCAAAGAGATCTTAATAACTTATCTCTAATTGTGATATTGATCATATGAACAAACATAACCATGAAGGTATGACAATATTAATTGCATATCTTAACGTAAAATCTTATAACATTGGATCATGAAAGTCTTATTTAAGTAACATATAAATGTACTACAAATTAAATTGAGTACGCATGGCCATTGACCACTTACCTATCATGAATAAAACCTAATTGCTCTTTTTAGGTTGAATAAACCCTAGTCACGTTCTGAGGCTGATGAATCCTAATCAGCATGTTCATTCAAAAATCATTCATTAATGATTATACTTGCTTCAGTTTCTAGGGTTTTATGGTTTCTAGCTAAAATAGGAAGCCTAGAGTCAAAACATTCTCTAAATCATATTCCATCATCTAGATCTCAAAAAATCGATCAAAATTCCTATATCACTCACCTTTATTAGAGACACCAATCAAAAGATATGAATTTTTATGTATCATCCAATCAGAGCTCAAGAAAACATATTTGTGGCATTAAGTTAATCAAATAATAAAATCCATTACAAATCAAGTCAAAAAGAGTGGAATACCATATTCCATGTTACTCTTGGATCAGACTCACATAGGGGCAACCTAGTAAAAGGGGATTTGTAAGTTCTTCTCAGAAAAACTAGAGCTAACATCACGATGCCTGACCAAAACCCGAGGTCACCATTGTTGGTTTGTTAATCCAAGTGACTGGGTGGTCACATCATTAGTTTCCTCCTTACTGGCCGAACCTGGAGAGCCATGATTAGCATTGCATGATAGCATAGAGCCATGGTGGAATCTCTTCCATGCCAGAAGATGAGAGAAGAGCTATCATGGGGCAGACCATAAAATAGGATGAAACGTAGATATTGTGTTTCATCAAGATCAACATTTGAAGATACAAGGAAGAGAACTACTAGGATAAACCTGATTGAAGTACAAAAACATGAGGAAAAAGTTGTCAGAGCAGTATATTGGGGGTCAAATCAAGAGGAAGGAACTTATAATGTGTTTCATCAAAATCAGTGGTGCATGATTCATGTAGTGATTTTGTGAAGCTAAAGCATAGCTTCCTCCATTCAACTCAGAGGTCTCCAGCTCCACGGTGAACCTCCACTTGACTTCTAGTGATGATGAGGGTAGGGGTCAGTCTCCCAGGATTGCATGGGTGATGATGGAGATTTCTTTAGTGGTTTCTAGGTGGCCACTTCTTCATTTGGAGGGTCACCTATACAAGCGAGGGAAAACATGACCCTGTAGGTCTCACGAGGTCTGAAGCATCATACGGTGAGGAGTCTCTAGTTTCATACTCATGGGACACATCCGTGCTCTGAATTCCTAGTTCTATGTCCCAACCTTGACTCATGACGATGAAGGGTTTGAGGGTTCAGGTGTGTCCAACATCACATGGGGCGAGGGAGTTAAAGTAGGTTGAGGAATCGGCGGTGAGAGGGACTCTTATTCCTCCTCTGTGAGGAGACCTGTAAGAGGTAGGAGATGAGGGCACACCCTTAGATTCGATCTAGACAACTAAGAAATAAGGAGTCCTCACCCAAAGAGCTAACGTGACATCCAATGATGTAATAAATATTCGATCAAATCCAAATTTAGGGTATTATCTAGGCATTTTAGTGTACTTTCTTTCCCAATTAAATTGGGGGTTCAAGGATTATCTAAACATGATGAAACTTGATATACTTGCCAATAAGAGTATAAATATTAATAATATCAACTTGAATTTCAATTTGGGAGTGACCATTATTAGAACTAAAATTATGAGATTAAAACCATTTTAATTATCACAATTTATACAAAATGAATTTAAATCTTAAAATTAGAGGGAAAAAAATTTCATCGTAATTGGCCCATGTAAAAATTATTGGATCATTATCAAGGCATTAGTTAGGCCAATTTTGTTCTTAAACCCCACATGACACTGAATCACCTTTAAGGCTATAATTTGTGCACACAAATAATAAGGACCCAACTATTATTTTGAGAAAGTTATTACCTATGTAGGTTAATAATTCTGTAGTTTGTTATAAGCAATTATAACCACATCTCATCTTTTAGCATATTCAAAGTTGAGTTAGAGAACTTTTCGTTCATCATGTCAATATGACGTGGAAATTGAATAAAGGGTAGAGTAAGGCTTAAAATTTTTGAATTAAGGTTTTAAGGTTCTTGTTAGAGTATATTCTTTATTTATGTCAGGATTTTAGGATGTTATAGTCTAAGAATGAAGGTGTCTACAACAGAATCTACTTTTTAGAATAGAGAGAAGCTCTCTACCTTTATGGAGTCAGTAAGGAAGATTGAGAGGTCTGCTATCAAGAAGCGTGAAGCCAATGCTAAGAAGAGGCCAACTCAGTTTCTAGGACAATCATTTGGTGTCTTTCAGGAGCTGAGGTTTTCACCGCCACAGTCGCAATAAAGATTGACTTTTACCGAACCAAGATCACACATACCATCATAGTGGTCCCTGAGTAAGGGTGGAGGCCATAGTTTTCCGCCAACTAGAGCATGTAGTGCAACATTAATATCAATGACATGGCCATCTAGGCTGTTGTACGATACCAAAACCTATTTTAGGTGTGGACAAGTCGGGCATACGAAGTGGGTTTTCCCTATGAAGGATGAAGAAGTGAGAGACTAGTCGAGGTAGAGTCAGTGAGGTTCACAATAGCAATAGTATACCAAGGGTGGTGGTAGATGATGTGGTCAGACATCGCAGGTAGGATTTTTAGGGCCCGTAGGTAGAGGACGTGGACAAAAACATATGACAACTAGATTCTATGCTATGAGTCAGCTGGAGGGAGTGGTCAATTCATAGGTCATGACATGTCAGATTGAACTATTTCATTCCGACTTATCTTCTTCTTCTTTCACATCTGTTTCGGTTGACCTAGGTTGCGTAACACACTCTTTTATCACCAGAGAGGTTATGAGTAGTTGTTATCTATCTATTTGTAGTAGATTTGATAGTCTTCTTCTAGAAATTCCTTTAGTTGGTTCCATTGAGTTGTAGGAGGTATGTCCCTCCTACATTATTTCTTTTTTGGGATGCAACACTCAAGTGGACCTTCTACCACTTGACATACATGGATTCAATGTGATCCTAGGGATGGGTACCTTGGAGAAGTACAAGGTTGTTTTGGACTGTATTTTTAAGGTTGTGACATTCTGTGATGGAGATGTATCTTGGACTCTCCAACAAGATAGGAAGAAATATTCCTACATGTTTGGTGTCAGATGTGATAGAAGAGAGGATGATGAGATAACGGTGTGAGACCTTCTTAGCAAATGTTGTGGATACCAAGACAAGGAATCTTAGCATCCAGGAGGTACCTGTAGTATGAGAGTTTGAGGATGTCTTTCCAGAGAGTTTCTTAGTGCCCCCTCCTAGAGATATTGACTTTGAGATCAATCTAGTTCCTAGGACACAACCTATAGCCCAGTCACCTTATAGGATGACATTGACAAAATGTAGGAGTTGAATAAATGGGTGTAGGAGTTGTTAGAGAAGGGTTTAAACATACCTAGGACTTCCCCTTAGGGTGATCCTATGTTGTTTGTAAATAATAAGGATGGATCTATATGGATTTGCATAGATTACCAATAATTGAAAAAGGTTACAATGAAGAACAAGTATCTGTTGTCAAGGATTGATCATTTGTTCAATCAAATGAGAGGTTCTACAGTGTTCTCAAAGATAGATCTGAGGTTAGGATATCACCAATTGAGGATCAAGGCGGATGGCATACCCAAGTCTACTTTTAGGACTAGGTATGGTCACTATCATTATGTGTTTATGTCATTTGGACTGACCAATGCACTGGCAACTTTCGTGGGTTTGATGAACATGGTGTTCATACTATATCTATATTAGTTTATAGTTGTGTTCATTGATGACATCTTGATATACTCAAGGGACAGTCGGCAACATGAGCAACATCTTCACCAGGCGTTGACATTGTTGAGGTAGCACAGGTTGTATGACAAGTTCAGCAAGTGTACGTTTTGGTTGACCAAGGTGTCTTTTCTTGGTTGTGTTATCTTTTCTAAAGGCATCTGTATAGACCCTAAGGAGGTAGAGTCTATGTTGGAGTGGGAACAACCCAAGACATCAATGGAGGTATGAAGTTTCCTAGGTTTGGCAAGTTACTATAGGAGATTCATCAATCATTTTAGTGGTGTAGTGTTACCCCTAACCAAGTTGACTAGGAAGGGCATTCCTTTTTTTTGGGATGAGGAGAAGTTGACCAGTGTTCTAGTGTTAGTTCTGTCAGATCAAGGGAAGGGTTATATCATCTTCTATGATGCTTCAAAGAATGGATTGGGATGTGTGCTAATGTAGGAAAAGAATGTGATTTCTTTTTCTTCATGACAACTTAAGAAATATGAGGAGAACTACATGACACATGATCTAGATCTAGCAGCAATGGTTCATGCCTTGGATATTTTGAGGCACTATCTATATGTGCAAAAGTGCTAGATCTTCACCGACCAAAAGAATCTTTAGTATATCTTCTCGAAGTAGGATCTTAACATGAGGTAGAGAAGATCAAGGTGATACAACATCAGTTGAAGGTGGCCCATGACAAACAGAAGTTGTATGCCAACAACCATCACTGACTGTTAGAGTTTTAAGTTGGTTACCATGTATATCTTAAGGTTTTCCCTTGGAAGGGTGTGTTGAGGTTTGGTAAGAAGGCTAAGTTGGATCCAAGGTTTATGGGACCATACCCTATCTTGGCACGTGTCAGAAAGGTGGCATACAAGTTGGAGTTACCACTGGAATTGGATAGGTTGCACAATACCTTTCACATCTTCATGTTGAAAAAGTTCCATTTATATACTGAGAAGACTATACAACAGTGGAGGCTGAGTTGGAGGAGGATGTGTCTTATGTCGAGGGTCCTTTGTTAATCCTAGATAAGCTTGTGAAAAAAGCTGAGGAAGAAGGATATAGACTTTTTGAAGATTTTTTGGAATTACCTTGACATGGAGGAATCTATGTGGGAGTTATAGGATGATATGCGTAGGAAGTACCCATCTTTGTTTGCTTAAGATTTTGGGGGTGAAGTCCTAGTTAGGGGTTTAGGGTTGTAAGACCCCTAACCTTGATTTTTTATTGAAAATGCTTTATTGTCACAATTATATGCTTAAAACCTTAGTAAATTCCTAATATGTGCTTTTATATCATGTGACAAACTTAAATTTCAAGTTTGGTCCAGTTTGGACATTGTTTGAGTAAGTTATGTAATATTTGTGCTTATAAGGGCTTTTATGCAATTTACCCATATCTAGGGTTTTTCTTGCAATTTGTCACATTCTTTTTGTGCATCACATGTTTTCATATCATGTTTGATATATATGAACCTTGGGGTGCCTTGTTGTACCTTTGTTTAGTGGTGACATCTACTTAGGGTTGAACTTAGGGTTTCCTCTCCTAGATGGACCACCTTATGTGATAGAACGTGATGGTTTTCCTTGTGTGTTGGGAACCTATGGTCCACCTCTAGGTGGTGTATCTGATGGTGGTCTCTTGATGCTTGATGATTGATGGTTTTCCCTCTTGAGGCTCCCTAGGTTGATGGCTCGCCAAGTGAAGTGCACAATCGATGGTGATGCTAGGGTTTTCACCCTTGTGACCAAGGATATCAATATATGATGGTCCCCCTACTATTGGAGGTCTATGTATCCTCTAGATCTAACATTATATGGTCCTCCTAGCTACCACACTCGATGTTCAACCTGGTTTCCATGGATGGGATGTTTTTGACCTTGGACGCATGCTATGAATAGCTAGACACATCTACCTTCCTCTCTCTCTCCCAAAGCTTTATAAACCTCCCAACTTCCATGCAAACGAGATCCTTATACACCTCTTCTTCTTCATTATTGCTTGGATATCATCCCTCTTTCTAGGTGGAGAAGAGGGAGCCCAAGGCAGATGAAGCTTGGTCGATCTTGCTTGCATGTGCACCTGGGGTTTAGATCTACCCTCTCTTCAAGCTTGTGGAACTTCCTTAGCTTGTTCTTGAACTAATAAAGTAAGATCTTCCTCTATACCTTCGTTTTCCTTTCTTCCCTACCTTATTCTCTCTTCTTTCTTGGTCATATCCATCGTGCTCATGGTGGAACTTCATTCTAGTAGTTGAGAACACCTTCTTTCTTTCTTCATTGACCTACAGTTTGCTTATTCTTAGAGAAGGAGCTAGTTTCGATGTGTGGAGTGCTCAAGCTAGGGTTTCTTCTCTCTATACTCATTCTACTTTTCTGTTTGTAGCTTCATCTTCAACCTTGATGCGAGTTATATAACTTTCTCCATGTTCATTGTTTATTCTTAACTTGCATGCACAAGACCTTGCTCTAAAACAAAGTTCTAAGTAGAAAGATGATATCTTTGCCTAGAGTTTGAGCTTAGGTGGTAGTTCTTAAGTAGTTAATCTTATTGGATGAACCTCTTAATCTTTTCCTCATTTCATTCATGTAAGTGGGAATCCTAGACCTTGCATGCATGTGTAAGTCGATGGTTTTTGTTCCTTGATTTTAGGGTTTTGTTGGGGGTGACAAATGATGGCTTTTCCTTAGTGTTTTGAACTGATTTCTACCTAGTTCATGACTTTATGGTTAGACTCCTTGTTTCAACTGATGAACCTCACTTAGTTTTTGTTTTGAACCTTCTTTTGTGCTTGAAACTGATGGTCATGTTATCTTCACCAAACAATGGTCTTGATGCTCTTTCAAGTGGGCCACGTCGATGGTTTTATTCTCTCTCTCAAATGATGGTTTTGATGATCTATTTTCCACTTAGTGTTGTCAACCAATGGCTTCACTGGGTCTATACTTGATGGGTTCACTAGGTCAAGACTCGATGGCTTCACTGGGTCAAGACTTGATGGCTTCAATGGGTCAATACTTGATGGCTTCACTAGGTCAAGATTTGATGGTTGTTTTGTCTCATGGATCGATGGTTCTAAAATGATGGTTTCCTTGGTGTCAACATTCGATGGTGAACCTAATGTCCACAACCAATGGTGATATTGAATTCATCAAATGGTGATCCTTCTAGGTGTATAATCTTATGGCTTCTCATGATCCAATGGTGGTGATTAATACACATGATTCAATGGTCTTGTTTGTCTTGAACCTGATAGTTTAATTTGTGGTCTATGGCTTAATGGTTTGTGCATGTTGTGTCTGATCTAATGGTTGGGATTTGAAGATTTAGAATCAGTGGTTTTAAGCCCATGAGTTTGTATTCTTACCTTTTCCCTGGAATTAATACAAACCTTTGGATGTTCTAAAGTGTTGATTTGTAATTTTAGCTCAACTTGCTTTATTACACCTAACCCTAATACATATAAATGATTATGGTTAATCACACTTAGCTTCCTTGTATGTTTATATAATGAATGAATGTTCTCTCTCCATGATTATAGTTATTCTTTTATGCTACCCTGTGAACACCATAGCTCATTAATATAACATTATGTTGAACCTATGTATCACAAGTATAGTGATGATATGATGAACCTTTTATAAGGTGTGAAAGATAATGATGTTCTTGAAGGAGATAATGTGATGGTCTTATTGACAATTGTGCATGTCTTGAGCCCTGATGGAGGTGTAATCCTCTTCATGATGTGACAAGGGTTTATATCTTGTGATGATGTGATAAGAATTATGTCTCATACATTTAATATCTTCTGGAGTTGTAACATACCCATTGTTCTATAGAATTCTTTTAGGGTTTGTATGTAACTTGATTATGCAGCCTTAACTCACCCAATTGGAATTAACTAATCAAGTGGAACCCTAGTCATGTAGTGCCCTTTGTTGTAGAACCATTATAGTTCAGGACTTGATGTATGGGGAAACGATTATTCCTAAGGGAAGCTCAGAGTCATATACATAACTATTGAGTATGTGCGTGTGTAGGTAGAGTACATCATTGTCATCATGATCCCAAGGTATGGAGGACGGCTGCGGTCATGCCTCAGATTGAGAGTGGTCGAGGCTATGTCTCAGATATTTGTATATGTGATGTGATTGAGGACAACTATAGTTGTAGCTCAGATGATAGGGTTTTTTATACCATGTTTACTAGTGTCATGACCTATATACCAAGGGAAGACTAGGATGTAGTAGCTTGACTGTATGTAGATGTGTGCAGTTTGACTGATATGTTACTATAGTTGACTCATACAAATTGAGGGGGTGAGATAGGATTCTGACTCTCCTAGATCTTATACAGAACTGATTGTGACTTTGTAGTGGTCACTTGGACTTTGAGTGGTACACCTCAAACTCCCCAAGGCTTAATAAAATATATGATCTAGTAGTGTATCATATATGTTTAGGGTTAAATGTAATTCACCTTGGTTGTTAACCCTTTCCTTATTTCTTATAATGCTTAGATGATACCGATTATGTGGTAAGAGAAGTCAATTATTTAGATGGTGATAGCTTTATCTATTCCTTTAACTATCTTGCTAATTAAGCTTGCTACTACACTACCTGTAACATACTGGATCTTGGACCCTACCCTAGAAGTTTGACCTTTTGGGTTTGACCAAACACGGTTGAGCTTAGAGTGATCCTAATAATCAAATGCATGAATAATGAAATATAATATGCCATATAATTCATTTGGAGATAATAAGATGATAAAGAACTTAATTGGTTACATAATGAAGTTAATGGGAAGTTAGTGGGCAAAGTGTAATATCTCTTACAATGAAGTCTCAAAAGTGGAAATAAAGTTCAAATTCGTAATGTACACACCAAAATAAGTCTACATGTCAATTTTCATTTAATTTGGATGACCTTGAAATAATATGGTAAGTTAGGAGAGAGAAATAGCATAAAAGGTGTAATTAATAAATAAATATAATTCATGACACCAAAAGTTGGAAATAATGCTAAATTTGTATTCAACACACTTAAGTTAAATTGTGGATGAAGTTTCACCTAATTTGGATAATCCTAATGTCATTAATGCATGAAGAAAGAGAAACTAAGTTTTAGATAATAAATGCAGTAAAAGTTCTCAAAAGGCAAATATAATTTCATAATCAAAATCTACATACTTTAATTTGCCTCTGGGAAAAATTTCATCCAATTTGGGTAATGTTTGGACCTTTAATTGAAGAAAGAGAAAAAGTAAATAGTTCAATATCTCACTTTATTCCAATTTCTTTTTCGATAAGGTTTGGTCTTTTTATTTCTATCACGCATTGCCTTATTTTGGGCCAGATCTGAGCCATTGATCTAGATCCAATGGCTTCTGCTATCTCTCCTACCTTTTGCTTACTTTTTCCCTTTCTTTTTCTCGCGAGCAGCTGAACCAATTTCCCCATTTTTCTCTCACATATCTCTCCCCCATCTCTCACCGATTCACTTTGTTTTTATCTCAGTTGGTTTCCTTGTCACCGTCCACATCGTATGACCCTGTAAAATCTAAGTCCTTGTCGTGTATCATGGTTTTCGATATGAGATTTCTCGTCTCCCCTGTTTTCTCTTTTTTCCTCTGCTTTCCCCTCTTCTCGCCCATGCAGGCCCTCAGACCAAGAGGGATTGGTCCCCTGATCTCTAATGAGGTCCCAACTGCATTTTTCTCACCTCGATTCTGGCCTTGTCAGGCTATGGGATGTCACCCCTACTCTGTTCACCTTGTCGTAGGTGCTCCGGTTGGAGGTTGGCACCTCGACCATCGAGAGGCCTGGACAAGTCTTGGAGATCGGTTGTGCAAATTCGGCATAGATTTGTGGATCTCTATGCTCCTCCACGACTTCCAATTTGAGGTATACCATTTTTCCCCAAACTTGGCCGTGTGCAGCTGCTTCTATTCACAACATTGGTGAGAGACCGAGGAAGGGGATGACCCCCTCTGTTATTTCCCAGTTCTACCCCTCTGTGGTTCTTCTTTCTTTCATTTTCTCAGTATGGGCATTTTTGTCATTTCATGTTCTTATCTTTTTCCTTGAAGTGAGTCAACTGAGCCATCGACCTACTAACTTGGCCGACATTCATTGGGCCAAGTCATGCGGGCCCGACCTGCTTTTCCCTTTCTTTTCATGGATTTTCTTGCTTATGTGGCATTATCTAATTATCTGATTGGTCAAAATTCTAAAACGCATAACTAATTATCTGTTGGGCCAAAAATTACAAATAAATACTCGTTGGATTCAGAACAATAAGGGATTTCTAGTGGTATTGGTTTTGTTTCCTGAACCTTATGTTTTAAAGAGGTTATTTTAATGGATCTAATTAAATAAGATAATAACTTGTATAATTCATAACTAATAATTTATAAGTCAGAAAAATAAAATAAAATATGTTTTGAACTCAGGAAAATATAACCTAAAATATGGCATGGTTTTGATAACCTAATTCACCAATAATAAAAAGGCGATTTTTAGGGTTTTGAATAAGTAATGGAAACCTAACTCTAATTCCACATATATGCATCATAGGTTCTTTGAAGGCCTAGGCTTGGACCTAGTTAGACTTTCGATTGTTTGAATCTGAAGTTGAGGTATGTTGTATCCCCTATTCCTCTATAATGAACAATTCACTTATCTTTTCATTCTCTTTAATTTGGCCTACATAATATGTCTTATCTTTTGATATCACGGTTCGTGTGAACTATCTTGCTTGTTGTAGATGTGGATATTTTCTTGATGTCTATCTTGTGCCTTGGTGCATGTTGGTCTCTTATATTGGTATGTGCCATTTTGAAGTGGATGTTTATATGTTTATGTTTCCCATTGTGTGATGACAACATTGTATAATTATGACTATGCTTTTCTACTTGCCTCCACATTAAACATGTGACACCCCACCATCACATAGACAACGAGATGACACGCGAAAACAGGTGGAACCATATATTACTGAAAACACGGGTTAATTAAAACCAATTGCGGAAAGCATACATACAAAACATTTGCAACCAGGCCCTGCAAGAAGATCATGTCATATATACATATATTCAAGATCACCTGCCTGATAGGTTCACCACTTAAGGTCACCCACTGTCGCAACAGTGCATATTAGTTTATCACCTATTTATACATACAGAACGGCCACTTACGGCCAGCAGCAGGGAATACAAAAATTACATTAGCTAAACATCATGAGACATCATCAAAACACTTCCAAGGACCTGAGAGTACAGGGATGACTTCTAAGACTCTACTACAAAACCACCAAAATAGCAGCAAGTCCAACTCTTGCCTTCTACTGCTCTTCTTGCTGCTCGGCCGCAACCTCACGACCACCACCGCATCTAGAGCGATCACCTAAAAAGGGTGTAAACCAGTGGGGTGAGACACACAGTCCCAGCAAGAAACATAACTCCCCGCCGCAACTATAGAACCTCGAAGGTTAAAGTAGATAATAGCAAATAACTGATAAAGTGTATAACAAGAGCAGCATACTGAGCAAAGCTATTATTACCATCAAGCTTACCAAAATATCCGGGAGGCATATAACCAAGTATTTCTTTATGTAACATGATCGACAAGATAAGCTTTATAAGAACTTATCACAAGATATAAGGATCGTACACATATCTGCAAGGTGTAACTAGATCAGTTGTATAAGCAAGGCCTCAATCAATGTTCCATGTTTTTCTCTAAGCAAGATATACTTATTCGACTGGATTATGTTTTATTATTCCCTGAGGAAGTGAGCCTTCCCTGCTCAAATCCAACCATTGGCTGTGAAGCGCAATCCGATGCCATACAAGGTCTAAGGAGATCCAGACTCCATGACCTCACCTTCCTATGGTCAGTACACGAATCATCAAGAAAGACCACAGTCTTATGCTTATAGGGCCTCAGCCTCTGGGTCAGCTCCGCAAGCTACCCATATCTCTAGCTCACCTCATCATAGGTGCTAGTACATACATCCGAGCCATGAACGCATCATGCTCATCATCACATATCCTGAGCCATGGGTATGTCCACCATGCTCCATATATCCTGAGTCTGCAACCACAGTTTCACTTGACCCTTCTATTTTAGGCTAGGGGAAACCTCGCATATTCAACAATATGCGCTCCAGGTAATCCCGCAGGATAAACCTGTTTCACCATCACCAATACTGGCGGTAATGGATCTATGGCTAGAGAAAACTACATGATAGGTTCATCTATAATTGATTAGTATATTTTAAGCCAATTGTTGAGGAAAAACAAAGTATAAACATAGACTTATAGAATTACATCAGTATTGCCATCAACATACTGTCTTGGGACCTCAATTCCTCATGATATCAACCACTGCCTCTCAAGGCATCAGCATCTTGGGAACGCATCCCCTATCTCATCATCATAGGATAACACCTCAACTAGGCACTCAACCTTATATCGGGTCCTCAGACCTATCAACTTGTTATTTCATTAACAAGGATTGTCATCACATTGTGCTAGTCAAAGCACATATACCTCATAGCTCTGACCAGGCTATGAATCCACATGAAATACATGCATGGTTAGTGCACACATCCACAAAGATAACTGAAGCCATCATGAATTAACAGGGTTATTAATATACTATCAAGTATAAATAAGCATCCATGAACACATGCCACATAAGCTTTATCATTCATAGTATTACTATTAATCATGGGCATATAATATGCCTTATGCTGGTGACCATATGCATGTGTCATGCCATCAAGTGAAACAATATCATAAGCTTCCAAGCTTCCTGGTTCACAACCTATCATCTTATCTCGTCATCATAGTTACAGGATTCAAGGTGATTACATCATATCACTTGTGTTATCATTATATAAAAGAGAACTATCAACTATGTACAGAACCCTCACCAAAGGGTGTATTGGGTATGGTCATACCCTCACCAGAGGATGCATCAGCTAGGGTTTCAAACCCCAAACAAGCTCACCACCATATCGGTCAACCCATCCTTTCACCTATCATGCAACTAGAACCCACCAGCTCACATGGTGTCAGGTAAGGTGTACCGTGCATCAGCAGGTGCTATCAGCCAAAGGCCTATCATGCACAAGGATTAGGGTTAGGGTTAGGGTTAGGGTTAGGTTTCCTCTATCGGCCAACCCTCTCCAAAGGAGCATGTCGACCAGGAGCATGGCACCTAAGACGCCCTAACGTTCAACCATCACCCTTGTTGGCCAAGGCACTCTATCGGCCAAGGCATGGTAACCACCAAGGCACCACAACGGCCAGCTCACAAAGGGTGTATCGGGCAACACAAACCCATCCTTTCACCTATAATCCAAGGAAAGGGCTAGGGTTTCTCCCACCTAACAAGCAACACCTAAGAAGACTTGTCGTCCAACTAGGTCAAACTCCTCATATCGGCCACCACTAAGGCGTCATCTAGGGTTCTTATACAACCATCATATCGAGCACCAAGCCACCAAGCTCATCACAAGATGTGTCGTGCAGGGCACACATCAAGGGGTAACGCCCAAGTCCCAAATCCACAAAGAGTATCGGCCAAGCCAACTAGGCATATCGGTCAAAGGAACAACACCACTAGGGTACTTACTAAGATGCACCAGTCAACTCATATCGGGCATCACCACAACTAAACCCTATCGCCCAACACAAGGATAGCCTACTAGGCTCCATAGCATAATGGGCACCAAGTCAACTATCTTAATAAAGTGTATCGTCCAAGGGTACAACTCCAAATAGGGCTATCGGGAAGCACTATCCCAAGGTCATATCGTGCACGGCACAACCCCACAAGGTCATCTTCAACCTCAAGCACAAGGGCACCAATCCCTAATTGATTAAGAAGATCGGCTCACCTCTCAACAACTAAGAGAGAGGGGTTTTGCACAACCTCTATCACAAATCAGGCAACCACAAGGACCAACCTCAACATAGGTCATCATCTATTCAAAAGATCACCTCTCAAATCTTTGGTGAGAGGAGGGTGTTGCCCAAGCAACTAGAATGTAGACTCACCTCTCAACTAAAATGAGAGAGGGGTATTGCCTACATCACTAAAGCTCAAACTCACTTCTCTTGACCAAGGAGAGAAAGGAGTGTTGCTCAACAAGGAAACCCTAAACCATGGTTCGGCCAACTAGGTGTAAGGCATATAAACTATCAAAAACAACAACAACATCATGATCATTATATCCATAAGATCAAAAACATGTTTTAGAGCAAGAACCATAACATGCAATGTTCGATCATCATCATATATAAAACATGCAACATATAGAAGGTAGTATAGCTAGGTTTAGAAGTTATGTAACCCGTCTTAAGCAAACTCCTCAAGCTCCAAAGCTCCAAGCTTCAAGCTCCTAGCTCCAAACTCACCACTTCGGCCACCTCAAGAAAAGGAATAAGAAGCATTACCACCATGGCCGAAGAGTAGGCAAGATGGAGAAGAAGATGCTAAGGAGAGAGGGAAGATGATTACCAAACAACAAGACCCACCTAGGGTTCGTCCACCAAGCTAAAGGAAGAAGAAGAACTCCTTCAAGAGGATCGGCCACCAACCTTAGCTCCTCCAAGGGTATCGGCCACCAAAGGTTGCAAGGGAGAGGTGTATCGTGCACACAAGGAAGAGAGGAGCAACAAAGAGCTAAAGGGTTCCTAAGGAAGAGAAAGGCAAGGCATATATAGATGGGGGTCAAGGTTAGACCAAGGCAAGGTGTCACCTTACCAAGGGACACTTGTCCACACATTTTACTACCTTGCAAAACTCATGCACATGCCATGCCACTACTCCCCCAAGGTTCGGCCACATGTCCAAGCTAGGGTGACACAACCAAGGCAAGAAGGTCAACAAAGGTCAAAGGCCGACACGCTACTCTTCCATGGCCAACACACCCCCATGGGCGATACCCTATGGCTGATACAAAGCATCCCTTGCCCAATACAGGGCTCAACCAAGCAAGGTAAGGCCCAAACAAGGGAAAACAAGGCCCAAAAGAGCTCAACCAAGCCCAAGGCAACTCAAGGAACGAGCCCAAACCTTCCCCTCAACCCTAGAGGAAGCAAAGAGAGAGAAAGACATCTCTCAAGGTGACAAACTTGCTCATCAACCTTAACTCAGGTTATTTTGCAAGTGGCACCTCCAGCTCTCAACTAAGCACAAGCAAACCCTAAACATCACTAAATATGATTAGCAAGTAAGCAAGCACAAGGTTTAGGTAAAACAAACAGGGTAAGCCCAAAACGAAGGTCAGGGTTCTTACAAGCCATAAACCTCTACAAAAGGATTTCGTCCCCGAAATATGAGGAGAAAAGTGAGGGATACTTCTGCCTCATCTCTTCCTCAAGTTCCCATGTGGCTTCCTCAATGCCACGATGATGCCAAAGGACTTTCACAAGATCCAGGTCCTTCCTCTTCAGCTTCTTTACTCTTCTGTCAAGGATCACCACCGGACCTTCCTCATGGGTCACATCTTCATCAAGCTCAACCTCAACTGGCTGTATCACTGTCCCTGTGTTTGGATGACTTTTCTTCAGCATACTGACATGGAACACCAGATGTAACCTTTGCAACTCTAGCGGCAACTCTAACTTGTAAGCTACCTTGCCTACACTTGCTATTACCGGGTATGGCCCAATATACCTGGGTGCCAGTTTGCCTTTCCGACCAAACCTTAGCACGCCTTTCCAAGGTGAGACCTTGAGATACACTTTGTCTCCCACTTGGAACTCTAAAGGTCGTCGGTGATTGTCTGCATAAGACTTATGTCTGTCCTGTGCCGTTTTCAAATTTTATCGTATCACTTTGATCTTTTCTGTTGTTTGTTGTACTAACTCAGCACCCAAAAGTTGATTTTCACCATACTCATACCAACATAAAGGATATATGCACTTCCTTCCATATAGAGCCTCATAAGAAGCCATGTCAATGCTCCGCTGGTAACTATTGTTATAAGCAAACTCTATCAAACTGAGATGCACGTCCCAACTTCCTAGGAACTGCAAAACACAAGCTCGGAGAAGATCTTCCAAAGTCTGAATAGTCCTTTTAGACTGTCCATCCATCTGGGGGTGAAAGGCAGTACTAAACCTCAACTGCGTTCCCAATGCTTTATGCAATTGTTCCTAGAAATGACTTGTGAATTTAGGACCTCTATCGGAAACTATTGTTGCCGGTACACCATGCAAACACACTATCTCATCCACATACACCCGATCAAGCTTCTCTGTTGTATATGTTGTTTTTACCGGTATGAAATGAGCAAATTTTGTCAACCTATCCACTATTACCCAAATGAAATCATGATTCCTAGCTGTCTTTGGTAGACCAACTACGAAATCCATGGTTATATGATCACATTTCCATTGTGGTATCGGCATGGGTTGCAACATACCTATCGGCTTTTGATGTTGAGCTTGAACTTGCTGACATACTGTGCAGTTAGCGACAAACTCAGCTACATCCTTCTTCAAGCCTGACCACCAATACAGGTCCTTCAGGTTATGATACATCTTGGTGACTCCTGGATTCATAGCATACATCGACGTGTGTGCTTCCTCAAGCACTAGATTCCTTAGATTATCAACATCGGGGACCACCATTATACCATGATAGCAAACTAGCCCATCCTCAGACTCCTGGAACCCATCACGCTTTTCTCTGCCAAGATCTGATCTGGTCAACTACACGGTATTATCTGCCTGCTGTGTGTCTTTGATCTGCTCTCAGCGTAGGCTTGACTTGCATCTGTGCCAACAGTTTTTCCAACAAGGAAACTTCCAACTGCACATTCATCTGCCGCAAGGAGACAAACATATCTCGCCTATGGCATACCAAGGAACTCAACTGTGTCTTCTTCGTGGGGAGAGAAGAAGACTTCCTACTAAGCGCATCATCTACCACATCTGCCTTACCAGGATGATACTCAATGGTGCAATCATAATCATTGATTAGCTCCATCCAACGATGTTGTCGCATATTCAGCTCATTCTGCAAAAAGATATACTTCAAGTTCTTGTGATCTGTAAAGATCTGATACACCTCCTCATAAAGATAGTGTCTTTAAATATTTAACGCATGGACCACTGCTACCAACTCCAAATCATGTGTTGGATAGTTCTCCTCATGTTTCTTAAGCTGTCGTGAAGCAAAAGAAACCACATGATCTTCATGCATCAGCACACAACCTAAGCCTTTCTTGGAAGTATCGCAGAAAACAACATAGCCCTTCCCAGGCTCTGGAAACACTAGCACTAGAGCACTAGTCAACTTTTACTTCAAACTTTTAAAAGCTTGATGACAAAGATCATCCCAAATGAAAGGTACATCCTTCCTGGTCAGCTTTGTCATCGGCAACACGATTGCACTGAAGTCCTTGATAAACCTTCGGTAGTATCCGGCCAAACCTAGAAAATTACAAACTTCTTTCAGCATCTTTGGTTACTCCCAATCTGCAACTGACTCCACCTTCTTAGGGTCCACTCTGACTCCTTCTGCAGATATCACGTGACCTAAGAAAGTCACTTCCTTCAACCAGAACTCACATTTGCTGAACTTGGCATACAACTGATGTTGGCAAAGAAATGTCAATGCTTATCGAAGATGTCACTCATTCTCTTGACTGTCCCAACTGTAGATTAAGATGTCATCTATAAAGACTACAACAAACGGATCTAGGAATGGATGGAACACTCGATTCATTAGGTCCATGAAAGTAGTAGGTGCATTGGTTAGCCCAAACGGCATAACCACAAACTCATAGTGACCATACCTCATCCTAAACACTGACTTTGGTATACCATCCGCCTTAATCCTCAAATGATGATATCCAGACCGTAGATTGATCTTTGAGAACACTGTAGCACCACGCAACTAATCGAACAGATCATCTATCCTTGGGAACGGGTACTTATTCTTGATCGTGACTTTGTTCAATTGTCGATAATCTATACATAACCGCATCGATCCATCCTTCTTCTTAACGAACAGCACTGGAGCACCCCAAGGCGACATGCTCGGTCGAATGAAACCTTTCTCCAACAACTCCTGTAACTGCTTCTTCAACTCTGCCATCTCTTCTGGAGCCATCCTATACGGTGTCTGTGCAATTGGTTGTGTTCCTGCTACCAGATTGATCTCAAAATCAATCTCTTGAGGTGGGGGAACACTGGGAAACTCATCAGGAAACACATCTACAAACTCTCGGACAACAATTACCTCCTCAAGGCTAGGACCTTTTGCCTTGGTATCCACAACGTGAGCTAAGAAAGCCTTACAACCTTGCCGTAACAACTTTTCTGCCACCATCACTGACACTAGACATGTCAGAAGAATCTTCCTATCTCCTTGGAAGATCCACTTCTCTCCATCTTCATCAAATGCTTCCTGCTTGGAACCACAGTCCAACACGACCTTACACTTTTCTAAGGTATCCATCCCAAGGATCACATCGAATCCATGAATATCAAGTGGTATAATATCCACTTGTATATTGTGTCCCGAAAAAGATAAGACACAAGATGGACACTCTTTTTGAAGTATCGAGGGACCATCAAGAGGGGTTTCTAACAACAGGCTATCTTCCTTACAACTAACAGGTAAAGGACATCTATCAAGCAGACTATGTGTGATAAAAGAGTGTGTAGCACCCGGGTCAACCAAAACAGATATAAAGCAAGGAGAAGACAAATCAGAATGAAATAACTCCATCTAACTTGTCACCACTCATGGGTTGACTATCGCCTCCGACTGACTCATAGCATAGAATCGAGCTATTGCTTATTGTCCACGTCCTCTGCTTCCTTGAGCAGACGATCCTGCTTGCGATGCTTGACCGCGTCCTCGCCCTCTACTAGCACTAGGTTGTTTTCTATCTGACCCTTGTTGATTCTGTCTTGGCTGTTGTGTTACTTCAACATCTCTCTTTGGGCAGTTTGACCTCAAGTGCCTAGTTTGTCCACAATGGTAACATGGCATGCCTTCTGTCTGTGGTCTAGATGGCTTTGTTACTGCCACGAAAGCTGTAATATGCACCTTCAACGGAAAAGAAATATGACCTCTTCCCTTACTCAGAGACCACTGTGATAGTGTACTAGAACCTCTCATCATGGAAGGTGTTGAAAACCTTGACTTCTTGAAGCCACCAAATATCTATCCCTGGAACTGAGCATGCCTTTTCTTGGTCATGGAATCCCTTTTTTCCCTAACAGATCGTTCAATCCTGTGGACGGACTCCACAAACGTGGAAAACCGCTCCCAATTCTCTAAAGTAGCAACAGGTGTCGACAACTCAACACTCAAACCTTTCTCAAACTGCCTGATCTGCTCATCGTCTGTTGTCGCCATGTGAGGACAAAACCTTAGCAAGTCCATGAACTTGGCTTCATACTCGGTGATGTTCATCGTTCCTTGGCATAGACACTCAAACCGGTTGATCTTCTCATCCAGATACGTCTTCGAAAAGTATCTGCTGACGAACTCTCACCAGAAAATCTCCCAACTGATATCCTCACTGGGTCGCTTCTCCTCCTCAATGGCCCACCAGTGGCCAGCACTACCCTTCAGAAGGTAGATAGCATGCTTGACTTTGTCTGCTTCGGGGATGTTGAGGATTCGGAAGGCCTTCTTAAGACATGTCAGCCACATATCAGCATACGCTGGATCAGCCATTCCAGCATAATCCGAAGCTCTGACTCGGCGAAGCCGCTCAAAGGTCTTCCCAATACTCGATGCTTCACAGTGGGGAGTCTGTGCTCTTGGCTGAGGCAATGACACTCATTCTACCATGTAATTCATCGTAGCCATTAACTGCCCCATAAGTTGTTGGTAGGCAGGGTTTTCAAGAATGGTTGGGTCAAGTTGGGGGACCTCAGGAACCCGATCTCCATGTGCCTATCCTCCTGCTCCATCAACTGATGCAGCATCACTGCTCTCGGCAGCATGTTATTCATGGTTTCCAGACATATTTAAGCTTTATCTTCTACTGAATGCAGAAGGCTATTGTAAGAAAATCTGGAAAACTCACAAGAACAGACAAAAACCTAGTCCGAGATCCCTGTAGACTCAGCGAACCTAGAGCTCTGATACCAAACCAACTGTGACACCCCACCATCACATAGACAACAAGATGACATGGGAAAACGGGCGGAACCATATATTACCAAAAACACGGGTTAATTAAAACCAATTGCGGAAAGCATACATACAGAACATTTTCAACCAGGCCCTACAAGAAGATCATGTCATATATAGATATATTCAAGATCACCTGCCTGATAGGTTCACCACTTAAGGTCACCCACTATCGCAACAGTGCATATTAGTTTATCACCTATTTATACATACAGAACGGCCACTTACGGCCAACAGCAGGGTATACAAAAATTACAACAGCTAAACATCGTGAGACTTTGTCAAAACATTTCCAAGGACCTGAGAGTACAGGGATGACTTCTAAGACTCTACTACAAAACCACCAAAACAACAGCATGTCTAACTCTTGCCTTCTACTGCCCTTCTTACTGCTCGGACGCAACCTCACGACCACCATCGCGTCTAGAGTGATCACCTAAAAAGGGTGTAAACCAGTGGGGTGAGACACACAGTCCCAGTGAGAAACATAACTCCCCGTCGCAACTACAAAACCTCGAAGGTTAAAGCAAATGATAGCAAATAACTGATAAAGCGTATAACAAGAGCAGCATATTGAGCAAAGCTATTATTACCATCAAGCTTACCAAGATATCCAGGAGGCATATAACCAAGTATTTCTTTATGGAACATGATTGACAAGATAAGATTTATAAGAACTTATCACAAGATATAAGGATCGTACACATATCTGCAAGGTGTAACTAGATCAGCTGTATAAGTAAGTCCTCAATCAATGTTCCGGGTTTTGCTCTAAGCAAGATATACTTATTCAGATGGATTACATTTTATTATACCCTGAGGAAATGAGCCTTCCCTGCTCAAATCCAACCATTGGATGTGAAGCCCAATCCAGTGCTATACAAGGTTTAAGGAGATCCGGACTCCATGACCTCACCTTCCTGTGGTTAGTACACGAATCATCAAACAAGACCACAGTCTTATGCTTATAGGGCCTCAACCTCTGGATCAGCTCCGCAAGCTACCCATATCTCTAGCTCACCTCATCATAGGTTCTAGTACATATATTTGAGCCATGAACGCATCATGCTCATCATCACATATCCTGAGCCATGGGTATGTCCACCATGCTCCATATATCATGAGTCTGCAACCACAGTTGCACTCAACCCTCCTATTTTAGGCTAGGGGAAACCCCGCATATTCAACAATATGCGCTCCAGGTAATCCTATAGGATAAACCTGTTTCACCATCACCAATACTGGCGGTAATGGATCTATGGCCAGGGCAAACTACATGATAGGTTCATCTATAATTGATTAGTATATTTTAAGCCAATTGTTGAGGCAAAACAAAGTATAAACATAGCCTTATAGATTTACATCATTATTGCCATCAACATACTATCTTGGGACCTCAATTCCTCATGATATCAACCACTGCCTCTCAAGGCATCATAATCATGCATCAACATCCTGGGAACGCATCCCCTATCTCATCATCAGAGGATAATACCTCAACTAGGCACTCATCCTTCTATCAGGTCCTCAGACCTATCAACTTGTTATTTCATTAACAAGGATTATCATCACATTGTGCTAGTCAAAGCACATATACCTCGTAGCCCTGACCAAGCTGTGAATCCACATGAAATACATGCATGGTTAGTGCACACATCCACAAAGATAACTGAATCCATCATGAATTAACATGTTATACTATCAAGTATAAAGAAGCATCCATGAACACACCCCACATAAGCTTTATCATTCATAGTATTACTATTAATCATGGGCATATAATATGCCTTATGCTGGTGACCATATGCATGTGTCACACCATCAAGTGAAACAATATCATAAGCTTCCAAGCTTCCTGGTTCACAACGTATCATCTTATCTCGTCATCATAGTTACATGATTCAAGGTGATTACATCATATCACTTGTGTTATCATTATTTAAAAGAGAACTATCAACTATGTACAGAACCCTCACCAAAGGGTGTATCAGGTATGGTCATACCCTCACCATAGGATGCATCGGCTAGGGTTTCAAACCCCAAACAAGATCACCACCACATCGGTCAACCCATCCTTTCACCTATCATGCAACTAGAACCCACCAGCTCACATGGTGTCGGGTAAGGTGTACCGTGCATCAGCAGGTGCTATCGGCCAAAGGCCTATCATGCACAAGGATCAAGGTTAGGGTTAGGGTTTGGTTTCCTCTATCGGCCAACCCTCTCCAAAGGATCATGTCGACCAGGAGCATGGCGCCCAAGATTCCCTAACGTTCCACCATCACCCTTGTCGGACAAGGCACTCTACTGGCCAAGGCATGGTAACCACTAACGCACCACAACGGCCAGCTCACAAAGGATGTATTGGGCAACACAAACCCATCCTTTCACCTATCATCCAAGGAAATGGCTAGGGTGTCGCCCACCTAACAAGCAACACCTAAGAAGACATGTCGTCCAACTAGGTCAAACTCCTCATATCGGCCACCACTAAGGCATCATCTAGGGTTCTTATACAACCATCATATCGGGCACCAAGCCACCAAGCTCATCACAAGATGTGTCGTGTAGGGCACACATCAAGGTGTAACGCCCAAGCCCCAAATCCACAAAGAGTATCAACCAAGCCAACTAGGCATATCGGTCAAAGGAACAACACCACTAGGGTACTTACTAAGATGCACCAGTCAACTCATATCGGGCATCACCAAAACTAAACCCTATCGCCCAACACAAGGATAGCCTACTAGGCTCCATAGCATAACAGGCACCAAGTCAACTATCTTAACAAAGTGTATCGTCCAAGGGTACAACTCCAAATAGGGCTATCGGGCAACACTATTCCAAGGTCATATCGTGCAAGGAACAACCCCACAAGGTCATCTTCAACCTCAAGTACAAGGGCACCAATCCCTAATTGATCAAGAAGATCGGCTCACCTCTCAACAACCAAGAGAGAGGGGTTTTGCACAACCTCTATCACAAATCGGGAAACCACAAGGACCAACCTCAACATAGGTCATCATCTATTCAAAATATCACCTCTCAAATCCATGGTGAGAGGAGGGTGTTGCCCAAGCAACTAGAATGTAGACTCACCTCTCAACTAAAATGAGAGAGAGGGTTATTGCCTACATCACTAGAACTCAAACTCACTTCTCTTGACCAAGGAGAGAAAGGAGTGTTGCTCAACAAGGAAACCCTAAACCATGGTTCGACCAACTAGGTGTAAGCATATAAAACATCAACAACAACAACAACAACATCATGCTCATTATATCCATAAGATCAACAACATGTTCTAGAGAAAGAACCATAACATGCAATGGCCGATCATCATCATATATAAAGCATGCAACATAGAGAAGGTAATATAGCTAGGGTTAGAAGTTATGTAATCTGCCTTAGCAAACTCCTCAAGCTCCAAAGCTCCAAGCTTCAAGCTTCAAGCTCCTAGCTCCAAGCTCACCACTTTGACCACCTTAAGAAAAGGAACAAGAAGCATTACCACCATGGCCGAAGAGTAGGCAAGATGGAGAAGAAGATGCTAAGGAGAGAGGGAAGATGCTTACCAAAGAATAAGACCCACCTAGGGTTCGGCCACCAAGCTAAAGTAAGAAGAAGAAGAACTCCTTCAAGGGGATCGGCCACCAACCTTAGCTCCTCCAAGGGTATCGACCACCAAAGGTTGCAAGGGAGAGGTTTATCGTGCACACAAGGAAGAGAGGAGCAACAAAGAGATAAAGGGTTCCTAAGGAAGAGAAAGTCAAGGCATATATAGATGGGGGTCAAGGTTAGACCAAGGCAATGTGTCACCTTACCAAGGGACACTTGTCCACACATTTTACCACCTTGCAAAACTCATGCACATGCCATGCCACTACTCCCCCAAGGTTCGGCCACATATCCAAGCTAGGGTGACACAACTAAGGCAAGAAGGACAACAAAGGTCAAAGGTCGACGCACTACTCTTCCATGGCCGACACACCCCCATGGGAGATACCCTATGGCCGATACAAAGCATCCGTTGCCTGATACAAGTCTCAACCAAGCAAGGCAAGGCCCAAACAAGGGAAAACAAGGCCCAAAAGAGCTCAACCAAGCCCAAGGCAACTCAAGGCACGAGCCCAAACCTTCCCCTCAACCCTAGAGGAAGTAAAGAGAGAGAAAGACATCTCTCAAGGTGACAAACTTGCTCATCAAACTTAACTCATGTAATTTTGCAAGTGGCACCTCCATATCTCAACTAAGCACAAGCAAACCCTAATCATCACTAAAGATTATTAGCAAGCAACCAAGCACAAGGTTTAGGCAAAACAAACAGGGTAAGCCCAAAACGAAGGTCAGGGTCCTTACACAACATGCTATGTGATTCAGTAGCACTAGAGTAGTGTAATTGCATTGGTTTTGCTTATAGTAGATGTGATATTTCCTACTCTTTTGGTAAGGCAAGGAACCTCATACCCAGGGCAAGATGTGTGATTCTTGGCCCATGTTTTTATATTTGGAAGATTGGTTGTATTCCTTTCTCTATCAGGTTTCAACTTTATGAGGGTTGGCTATCAATTGTGTGTTAATATTGTTCTAGGGCTATGCTTATCTGACATTCATGTAGGTTGATGATGTTTATGATGGGTTATGTGCCCAAATTGATGATGGGTTATGTGCCCAAATCTTGATATGTGTTTATATGGCACCACTTTATTGTTTGATTATGGCAAGTATCTATCTTTTTATATGATGATGATTCTTTTCTTTTATGCCCTCTTTTTGGGCAGTCCTTATCTCTTGCACGGGAAGCCTTTTATTTTGATGTCCCTTATTCTTTATAAATTGCTCAATTTTCTTTTTAGTATGCACATACCAGCCTTTGTTGATGTTTCCTATTGTCTTTCTTTTGTTGGGGTATGCTTCCAACCCTAGGTGGAGGACTTGGATGACAAGGCATGTTGACCTAACTTAGATTGTGATGATGAAGGTTGGAGACAATCTTGAGGTGGTTTATATTTCCTCTACATGGATCCTTATGATGTAAGTTTAAGATGTTCCCATGTTTATAATTGAATATAGTCATGTTTTTATTCTGCTACTTTACTTTGGTTGTTTTGCATACCATTAATAAAGATTTGAAAATTTTACACCCACTCCAACATATCCATTGGGTATGTTTGTTTGGAGGTTTGATTCTTCAAATTTTTAGTAGAGAGGTGGTTTCACTTCTTTACAACATGGTATCAGAGCCCAAGGTAGTCAGAATCTAACTATTTCAATTTTATCTCCCAATAGAATCCTTGACTTTGCTAGATAGCTCTAAGTGACATGTAGACCCTAGATTTATGATCTTCTTATGCAAAAAGGTTTGTTTGAGGGTAAGATTAGGTTATGAGGAAGTATTCATAAGGATATATTGTGACTTGGTTTCTTGTTTTGATTTTAGGCCCAAATTTTAGTATTAAATCGCAAAAGTTTTCCACAACAAATTATTTTCCATATAATACTATATGTACATGACAAAATATTTTCTCTGGATTTTCTCAAAGTTTTCTTGAACTCAGTCACAATGAAGAGAAACTCCAGTTTGAGTAGAATCTAACCCTAGTTTTGTGACTAGGATTGATATAATGGTGTAGTTGACCTACCCTATGACTTTTGGATATTCATGTAGGGTTGATATGTTAGAGACACGAGGACCTATAAAACTCAATCCTAGATGGTGACTTAATAGTTTTTTTTTGGTTTAAGTCAGGAGGTCATCTATTCATCTCACCCTCCTCGTGTGAGCATAAAAAGGAAACCAAATACAGCTCCTGCTGATAAAACGCAGGTCAAACCCCCACAAGAACCCCAACAACACAACTCCATAAAAAGAACCACAACACAGCCCCCGAACATACATAGAAAAACACATCAAGGCAGACCCCAAGCACACACCAACCAAGAACCATTAAGGATTCTTAAACTTCAAAACCACGTAAGGAGTGTGGTTCTTCTCAAGAATAGCCATACCGCGAACTCTAGCCGGCAATCTGCTAGGATCGGAGATCACGATCGGTTCCTGACTGAGAACACCCCACTTTCCAATCTCTCTGGGAATGGAATTGATAGCCCTGTGTATAAGCGATCCCACAATGCCTTCTTCCTCCATGTAGCTCTTCAACTCTCTGGCAACACGAGATAACCTCCAAGGTATACAAGCAGTGCCCCATAACATGTGATAGGTATTGTCATCGTCTATCTCCACTACTGCGATCCGCAGAGATTGATTCTCTGCTAGCTTCAACCCTACAGCACAAGCTTGAAGGAACGTAGATGTATGATCTTTCGCAGTTAACCATGCTCTAGCAATCTGACAAACTGCAGCTCGATGATTCCTGATGATACTAGCCATCCACCACCTTCTATGACCAAAAGAATCTTTGCTTCTACCTATCGTGACATTCATCTTCAAGGAATTGATGTCAGGGGTCATCCATTTCATGAGGTTAACTTCTCTAAGAGCATAGTTTGGGTCTTCAATACCATAATGATTAAGACGTCTATGATCATCCGGCTGCGCAAGGACACGGAACCACCGCTTCTTCAACATGAAGTTGAGCTGCGTGGTTAAGCAGTTCAGATCTCTGACGATAGGGGCCTTACAGCCATCGTATCTAGCACGACATCTCCATCTCCAAATATAGAAAGGGGTAAGAGCAGCAAGGCAAGCAGCTATCCAATCCATAACAATGGACGATCTCCCATGCGAACAGAAAGCCAACAGCTCGGTTGTGTTGTTTGGACGGGCTCTAGAAGTAAGGAGAGCAAATCTGTTCCAGAAGCTAACAGCAAGATCACCATGAAAGAAAAGATGGTCCATATCTTCAGTAGAAGGTTCATCGCAGCGCTCGCACCTAGGTGACTTAATAGTTGGATACATGAAAAGAATAACTCTCTACAAACTTTCATAACTTTGAGATGTGGGTAGTTCTAAAAAGATATTTAGTTTGACTTGTTAGGTTGATCCTTTTTAAAGGGTGGAGAATAGTTGGTTGTTGATGTTTTGATCTATATATTTTGAAGAAAAAATCCTTTTAAGGGGTGGAGTGTTGTAGCATACCAGATCTTGGACCCTACCCTAGAAGTTTGACCTTTTGGGTTTGACCAAACACGATTGAGCTTAGAGTGATCCTAATTATCAAATGCATGAATAATGAAAAATAATATGTCATATAATTCATTTGGATATAATAAGATGATAAAGAACTTAATTGGTCACATAATGAAGTTAATGGGTTGTTAGTGGGCCAAGTGGCATATCTCTTACAAGGAAGTCTCAAAAGTGGAAATAAAGTTTAAATTTGTAATCTACACACCAAAATAAGCCTACATCTCAATTTTCATTTAATTTGGATGACCTTGAAATAATATGGTTTGTAGAGAGAAATTGCATAAAATGTGTAATTAATCAATAAATATAATTCATGACATTAAAAGTTGGAAATAATGCTAAATTTATATTCAACACACTTATGTTAACTTGTGGAAGAAGTTTCACCTAATTTGGATAATCCTAATGTCATTAATGCATGAAGAAAGAGAAATTGAGTTTTGGATAATAAAAACATTAAAATTCTCAAAAGGCAAATTTAATTTCATAATCGAAATCTACTTGCTTTAATTGGCCTTTGGGCAAAATTTCATCCAATTTGGGTAATGTTTGGACCTTTAATTGAAGAAAGAGAAAAAGTAAACAGTTCAATATCTCACTTTATTCCGATTTCTTTTTAGATAAGGTTTGGTCTTTTTATTTCTATCACGCGTTGCCTTATTTTGGGCCAGATCTGAGCCACTGATTTAGATCCACTGGCTTCTACTATCTCTCCTACCTTTCACTTCCTCTTTTCCCTTTCTTTTTCTCGCGAGTAGCTGACCCGATTTCCCCATTTTTCTCTCGCATATCTCTCCCCCATCTCTTACTGATTCACTTTGTTTTTGTCTCGATTGGTTTCCTTGTCACCATTCGCATCGTATGACCCTATAAAATCTAGGGCCTTGTTGTGTATCATGATTTTCGGTATGAGATTTTTCTTCTCCACTATTTTCTCTCTATTTCCTCTACTTTCCCCTCTTCTCTCCCATCCAGGCCCTCGGACCAAGAGGGATTGGTCCCCTGATCTCCGATGAGGTCTCAGATGCATTTTCTCACCTCAGTTCTGGCCTTGTTTGGATCTGGGCTGTCGCCCCTACTCTGGTCACCTTTTTGTAAGCGCTCCGGTCCGAGGTTGGCACCTCGGCCATCGAGAAGCCTGGACAAGTCTTGGAGATCAGCTGTGAAAATTCACCATAGATTTGCGGATGTCTATGCTCCTCCATGACTTCCAATTTGAGGTATACTGTTTTTTCCCAAACCTGGTTGTGTGTAGCTACTGCTGTTCGCAACATTGGTGAGAGATCGAGGAAGGGGATGACCCCCTCTGTTATTTCTCAGTTCTACCCCTTCATGGTTCTTCTTTCTTTCATTTTCTCAATATGGGCATTTTTTTCATTTCATGTTCTTATCTTTTTCTTTGAAGCGAGTCAACCAAGCGATCGACCCACTAACTTGGCCGACGTTCATTGGGCCAAGTTATGTGGGCCCGACCTGCTTTTCCCTTTCTTTTCGTGGATTTTCTCACTAATGTGGCTTTATCTAATTATCTGAATGGTCAAAATTCTAAAATGCATAACTAATTATCTTTTGGGTCAAAAATTACTAATAAATACTCGTTATATTTAGAAAAATAAGGTCTTTCTAATGGTATTGGTTTTTTTGCCTGAATCTAATGTTTTAAATAGGTGATTTTAATGGATCTATTTAAATAAGATAATAACTTGTATAATTCATAACTAATAATTTATAAGTCAGAAAAATAAAATAAAATATGTTTTGAACTCAGGAAAATATAACCTAAAATATGGCATAGTTTTGATAACCTAATTCACCAATAATAAAAAGGTGATTTTTAGGGCTTTGAATCAGTAATGGAAACCTAACCCTAATTCCACATATATGCATCATAGGTTCTTTGAAGGCCTAGGCTTGAACCTAGTTGGACTTTGGATTGTTTGACTCTAAAGTTGAGGTATGTTGTATCTAGTATTCCTCTAGAATGAGCAATGCACCTATCTTTTCATTCACTTGAATTTGTCCTACACAATATGTCTTATCTTTTGATATCACGGTTTGCGTGAACTATCTTACTTGTTATGGACTTGGATATTTTCTTGATATCTATCTTGTGCCTCGGTGCATGTTGGTCTCTTATATTGGTATGTGCCACTTTGAAGTGGATGTTTATGTTGTCCATTGTGTGATGGCAACATTGTATAATTCTGACTATACTTTCCTACTTGCATCCACATTAAACATGCTATGTGATTTAGTAGCACTAGAGTAGTGTAATTGCATTGGTTTTGTTTATTGTAGATGTGATATTTCTTGATCTTTTGGGATGGCAAGGAACCTCACACCCAGGGCAAGATGTGTGATTCTTGGCCCATGTTTTTATATTTGGGAGATTGGCAGTATTCCTTTCTCTATCAGGTTTCAACTTTATGAGGGTTGGCTGCCAATTGTGTTTATATTGTTCTAGGGCTATGCTTATCTCACATGCATGTAGGTTGATGATGTTTATGATGGGTTATGTGCCCAAATTGATGATGGGTTATGTGCCCAAATCTTGATATGTGCTTATGTAGCACCACATTATTGTTTGATTATGGCAAGTATCTATCCTCTTATATGATGATGATTCTTTTCTTTTATGCCCTCTTTCAGGGTAGTCCTTATCTCTTGCATGGGAAGCCTTTTATTTTGATGTCCCTTTTTCTTTATAAATTGCTCAATTTTCTTTTTAGTATGCACATAACAGCCTTTGCTGATGTTTTCTATTGTCTTTCTGTTGCTGGGGTATGCTTCCAACCCCAGGTGGAGGACTTGGATGACAAGGCATGTTGACCTGGACTTAGATTGTGATGATGAAGGTTGGAGACAATCTCGAGGTGGTTTATATTTCCTCTACATGGATCCTTGTGATGTAAGTTTAAGATGTTCCCCTATTTATAATTGAATATAGTCATGTTTTTATTACGTTGCTTTGCTTTGTTTGTTTTGCATACCATTAATAAAGATTTGAAAATTTTACACCCACTCTAACATATCCATTGGGTATGTTTGTTTTGAGGTTTGATTCTTCACATTTTTAGTATAGAGGTAGTTTCACTTCTTTACACTACCCATTTAATCTACTCTATCTATTTAATCTGGTTAATCTATTTAATAATATAACTTGCTATAATCAATAATTGTTATGGAGATTTATATATCTAGATGAGTCATGGGTCTCACCTTGTGGGTCACCACATATTTTTATGTTATGGTCAATGACTTCGTCACGTTTGTGGAGGTGAGGAAGAGCAGCTTAGAGAGTAGTAGGAGGAGATGGTTGGCTAGTAGTTAGAGTGTCCTAGAGTCATCCATGTACTCTCAAGTTCAGACAATGGATGTTTTTCAGATGATATGTATATCAACTCGAGTTTTGACAGTATGTTGATGTTTGTATATGGCATGTACAAGTGAAACACATATTTTGTATACATGATGTGGCTAAATCCACTAGACAGATATGTAAATACCTACTATGGTATGTGTTGTTAGGCAAGTTGTGGAACTTATATGCAATTATCTCCGGACTTGTTGGTGATACTCAAATTTGTTTCAACTTACCCTCTTTTCTGGATATGTGGTTAATTAGTGATTGATCATGTGTTTTGTTTTTGTGTAATCATGTTTAGCATGGTGGTGTGTCACACTAAAGAACTCTTACAACTTTAGACCAGTGATATATTATATCTAAATCTTCATGGATTTCCATAAGGCAAATAGGAGGTTGGCATCTTTGTAATCCTATTTGGAAAGAGAATCATCAGGTGGACATGTCTCAGTGAAGTGATTTCCCTTCTTGTGTCCCTTGAACCAAAAAGTGACTTTGTGTATCCACTAATTTTAGTTGCACTCGTTTGTTTTGGTAGAGGTGATCATAAAGTTTTGGACTGGAATGGGTGAGTTTTTTAGACTTCTTTATTCCCTCAATTAAAGACATTGTTGTGTAATTAGAGAAGATGGATCAAGCTTACTGCATTGTGAAATAGAGTACTCATGCTTCTGCACAACATAATTTATGTGTGAGGATGACACATGTTGTGTATCTATTGGAATTTTAGAAACCCTAATTGGATATAGATGTTGTGACAGAAGGTAGACACTTTGTGTTCATAGCTTTCACATAGGATAGCAGAACCATGTTAATGATGAGAAAAATCCTCCATGTCACCGTCAAGGTGAGGTTTTTATTTGGCATGGAATGATGTGTATGCCAAGAGATATGACATTCCTAAAACCTATCGGTGTCACTATCAACCAAAAGAAGATGAGGAAAAAGGGGATAAAGAACAAAATCATTAGTGTGACAACGAGGAGGTGTTGGGGATGAGACAAGGTCCCCCAGATGAAGCATGAGATGTCAAGTTAAGGAACTCTTGTTGATGTAGCACTTCTAGTTGGATGAGATGAGCTCCTCAATGTTTGTTTTAAAACAACAACACGAACATGGGAGAGTGGAACACCATCAATGGTAACACTCTCTAGGAGGGACAAGTCATCCTAGGCTTGATGATAGCTGCGATGTAGTATGCCACCTTTCTTTTTACTCATCTTGATTCTTTGAAACAATGTCACCAAGAGAACGATGCAATAATATTGTGTGTGAGTATAATGAATAGGGATATCCTTTACATAGCAATATGGGTGGTCACTAATAACCTTATACATAGTGTAGGACCAATCATATAATATGAAGAATATAAGAATATGGGTAGAGTTGTATAAAACTTTATTAAAGAAAAGACTAATAAGAGTAGTTATACAAGTTCTAATATTTAATATCACCAAATCAAGGTTTGACAACCAAGATAAATTAGATATGTCACATATAGATATATGTATGGGTATGATGAATTGAATAACATGGTAACTCTTTCTACATGTTTATACTAAGAACAAGGTGAAAAGCCACTTTAATAGTCACATATTTCTAAAATTAGATTAGAAAAAAGTTGATGATACAATATTATAGATATAAATTTTTGAACAAAATGTACTTTTGGTTATCACTTTTTGAGTCCCTTTATATTTTATTGAGTTTTTTCAAGATAAACTACTTCCAAATTTTTAAATAAAAAGAGTCTAGAAAACCAACCTTAGACCCACAACTTTGTTCCATTGATCTAAGGGTCGGGGTGATAGTTAATGTTGATTAGATGGTGTAGAGAGGCTACGAGATCCCTCTCTATCCTAGTTGGGCTACTGATGTTGCACTACACTTTTACATACATACAATAATAAAGAGGAATAATTTGTCTTATAGGGGGGTATCACAATCATGATGTCATTTGCAAATAAATAAATCACCATACATTATCTTAACAACAATTTATGGTGATTTTATGTAAATTGCAATTAAGTTCTTCATTAAGTCTAAGATCTAACAACTACACATGGAATCATTAATACATAAAGTAAAACATTCTAAATAATAGGATCATTTAATTAGATGACACCCACCATGTTGATCTTGAAGGTCTTCTAGTCCTTGGCTTTCCCTTATTCAATCCTCACTTGCTCCAATACTAGGGGACATCACGTCACAAGACATGCAAAGGAAAAACATCATCATTACATGGTACTCACACTTTATATCATCAAAGAAATAATTATACTTGTCATTAATGAAAATTTGACTTGAACATTAACTTAAGCATTCTTGAAATAACTTCTTAGCATAAAGAATTGAATAATTTAAATATGTATCTCCCTAACATTTCCCACTTAAGAGAAAATAATGCTAGGAAAGCCCATAACTTGCTAGGAAAGCCCATAATTTGCAACGAAAATCCATAATGACCACTTGAGGTTCATGATTGAGAGGGCATATAAAACTTAATAAGTACTTATAACATGATCTTAATCTAAACATTAACATAACATTGAACTTGAACCTTTAATATTTTTAGATTTCTCCCTATTTATATGAGCACGTTACAAGATCATAAACATACTTTAGTGAATATGATGCTTGTAACTCTAAGATATAGAAAACATCAATTAGGGTTAATATAATTGATCACTTAGAAAGACTAAATTTATTGATGATCATAAAGTGATGTTCTTATAACATAATTATCACACATAAAATAGCATACTTGTACGTAACATCATAGCCAATTTACCTAGAGAAAAGTAGATCCTAACTTAATCTCTATAATCTTGAGTCAATTCTAAGTCTCTTGAAATTAATATGTCGTATACCAATTATCATCTTCATTTATATCCTAAACCCTAATCTTATCTCATTAGGAAAACATGATCTGACATCATTAAATTAGGGTTTGAAAAATAGAAATTTGGGTTCCTTATTCAATATCCTTTCCAATGACTATTTATGCATATAATTATGACATTAGATGAATAATATATTAATATTCAGAGATGTAACTAACTAGAAAATAAGAAAGAGCCACACAAGAAACATTATTAAAATGGAGGTGGAATCTCACTATGAGATGGCCAAATCAAGATCAAGCACATAATATGGGCCCACTTCAACCAAACATGTAGCAAATATGTGACAAAACAACATGAAAACCTCAATTTACCCATGTGTGTGAAATACAAATCGTCAACTGACCAAAGGAAAAATTGGAACAACACATGTATTCTTGTTGTTCTTAGGTCCGTGAATATCATAGAAACAAACTAGAGATTCAAACTATAATTCTTGATCTGTTGTGGGAACTAAGGTTAGGCATGAGTTCATCTTGTTGCCACAGAGACAATGAACCATTAATTGGACTATCTCATGGCCACAAGCACCCAAGCCATCTCCTGTCATAGCATGGAGAAGAACTAGAACCTTATAAGATGTCAAATGTCTAACCAGTAGATCAAAAGCAACTAGAGTGGGTTCCTAAGATATTAGTGATGATGAAAGAAACAAAGGAAATCACAAAGGTGGTATGGTTCACTGCAATTTCTTTGGGGGTCAATGAACTGAAAAAAAGGGAGAAAACTAAGGTAGCCCAAATTAAATAGTTTCAAATGAACTAAAGCCTAAAAAAAGCTTCAAGATGCCTCAATGGAGGTCTCCCAACAATGCATGACCTTTAGGGAGAGCTTGATTTGGTAAAGCAGGTACATGGAGTAGGGTTGTAGGGTGTAGGGGTGACTGAGGGTGAAACAACGACATGTTTTGACTTATGGATCCTCCTTCATAGTTTTTGTAAGGTCTCTTATATAGTTGGAGGTATGGGGAAGCTCGGGATACCCTTGGAATCCAAAATAGGGGAGGTTAGTGGGTGTTCTGGGAGTCTAAGAGATCTAGGGAACGAAGACCCTAACCTAAGTATTAGGGTCCAATTTGCTTAGTAGGTTGCGAGGATTATGACAGAGGAGTTAGAAAGGGATGGTATGCATTAGAGAGAGAGATTGGAGAGGAAATCGAGAAATATGGATTTCAACTAAGACTGTACTTAGGTAGGAGAGATAAGTGTTATGTGTTGGATGGGTCCACATAATTTGGACTCTAAAACACCCGTCTGGTAGAAAAAGGCGATGCAAATGTTGATCAATCGAAAGACCTAGGTCAGGTGATTAAAACAAAATTATTTAATTACAAACTATATGGTTCATCTCTAATTGAGTTAAGGGGTCAAAGAAATTGAAAATTAATTCATCCTTGAACCATGAGTAGATTTAGGAGTCTAGAATCTTCTATTATCTAATTAGGTTCAGGTTTTGGTTATATTTTGTTCATCAAATTTAGATAGGTCACTATCCTAATGTATATGTATTAAAAGATGATACAAAAGTGAGTCAATCTTCCCTTAGTTAGTTAGTTAGTTGAGTCCACATTTGAGATTGAGAGTGATTATTCACTCAATAGGTTTTACATGGTATATTTTATGTGCATTCGAAGGAGTTATCTTAGGAGAGAGAGAGAGAATAAAGAGTAAAATCCTATTATCTTATATAACATGATAAATGTGACTTATTTATTGCATTAAAGGAACAAGACATCATATATAATCAATCAAATGAAGTTCTATACTTGGGGCCATTCCCATTAATTCCATTACTTAACTTTTATCATAAAATCTACATTAAGAATTCTAAATTACATGTGTGAAATTTTAGGATGTTATTTTTCTAGCCATCTTAAATCAATTTCGTCCTACAAATTTTCTTTTAGGTTAGTACCGAGCTTAGTGTTTCTCTTACCCCTTAGCATGTGGTAAATAGCTATCTAAAGTTCATCCAATTCATCAATTTTACTTGTAAGAAGAGATATGTACATACATGATAAAGATTAATATGATCTTGAATAAATTATCTCCTTGGTCCTCTTCTTCTTTCTCTAACTCCATTGTGAAAATTCTATCTTATCTCTTAGGTGGTGGATTTGGATTTAGGTCCTTCTTCACGAGCTTTGAGAAATTAGGCTTAATATGCTCAATCTCTCCACCGTAATAACACGCTCATGTGCCATACCTACAAGGACTTGCATGACTCTTCTTATAGGAGTTTCCAATAGTATGAGGCAAGTAAAATAAATGAGAAATGGAAATATGCCACAGTAAATAAATCCCAATAATAAACATAGCATGAATAATATTATGACTCAAAATCATACCAATGCAGGGTGAGGCACCTACCAGTCCTACACTAAGAGGAGAAGGAAAATTCACATCGCAAACCTCAATAATGTAAGGGGAAAATCACATCCCTCAAAAATATTTAAAACGGGGAGAAAATCACATTCCCTTGGGCTCATGCCCACTATGGGTGGTTTGTACTCATGTACACTACATTGTCATTTGGCTAAAAATACATCATACTAAATAATTCACTTGGTAGTAGTGACAATATAAATGACATTGCATCATAGAAAATGGGGAATAAAACCCATGAAATAAATCACATAATGAGTGAGCTAACACTGGGAATAGCATTATTCAAGCATTTCATGTAAATAAGCCAACATAGGCAAATGAAGACTCTAATTAAATAAGAGCCAAATAAGGTAGTAGAAAGATATCAAGGCTAGCACATTAGAAATGTGGGGTTGGATAGAAGCCCAACTGAAGAGTAGGTTAATTGCACATTCTTACACAACCATTATTATTAATTCATAAATAGGCATCACATACATAAATAGGGGTCACATACATAAATAGGCTTCACATACATAGGGTTCACATACATAAATAGGTTTCACATACCTTATTGAAGATTCACATAACCAACATTATCACCAATTAGATTGTAACCATTCCATATTATCCTAGTTACAAACATTTCACATATATTAGTATGTATTAAAGCAGAAGGTGTATAACAGATACTCATTTTAGACCTTTTATGTAAAACTTTGATTTAGGACTCAAAACTAGGACCAAAAGCTCACTTAGGCTTCACTAATAAAGAAAACATATCTTATTTCACAATTTGGAGTTAAAATGCATTAATTATTAATTTTAGAACATTTAACATACTCAAAATGGCATTCAAGGAAAACTTTTAAAAAGGAAATAGAATCATGACTCAAAAACCACAAAATCGGATTCTACTCAAAAAATCCTTTCCAATTACTATTTATTTGCATTTTTCTGAGCAAGGACCGATTTATTATGAATTAAACAAAACCAACCAATCAGGAGGCAAGAAAATGCCACGTAGGCCGGACCCGCATGACCTGGGCCAATGCCACGTTGCCCAGTCAGCGGTCCACACTCGCAAGACCTTAGTCATCGTCTAACAGATAGAAGGTAAAAAGTCTCAAATGCCCTCGGGGAGTGAATAATAAGGGAACGAAGAGCGGGGCAGAACGATCATTCTACCATTGGGTTTCTTGCCCAGCTCGCGCCCTGCCATGGTAGTGAGGATCTTAGTGTCTGATTGGGCATTTCCGCAAAACTGAACGAAATCAAGATATCAGGGGCTTGAAATGAAGAGAATAGGAAGAGGAACTCATAAATCTAACCAATTTTGTTGCTGGTGTTGTCTCGCTCCAAGGGTGCTCACTGCAAGGTCAGGGAACAACAGAGGTATCGGTGGCTAGCGGTGGGAGTTTCAGACGATTTGAAGGAGGAGGAAGGCCACGAGAGGGACGAAGAAGCTCTAGGGGGCCTTTTACAGGCGTGGGGAGGGCCATGGCTCCCTCTGTGCACAACGGCAGAGTGGAGGAGAAAGGTTTGAAGGGGCGATATGGTTGTGTTGCACGGGAGGCGACAATCGATGGCTAGAATTGTGCGGCTCGAGGAGACAAAGCCAACGGAGAATATATCTCATGAAATGGTGGAGGAGAGAGTGAGAGAGAGGTCTCCGAAGTCGAGGGGCTAGACTCTCGCACATCTGGAGGTTGGAGACAGCTTCTCCGTCATCGGATCGAGATCAGATGGCGATTGCGTGTGTGACAGATTAAATGAAGGTACGTTGGCATGACAATGAAATCAATGAAATTAGTTGAAAATATATTGATATTCTATAGTTACACTATATTAAAACTTATAAAATCCATTTGAAGGGTCTAATAAAGTCCAAAAGGCACCAAAATTTAATCATAGGTTAATTACAACTCCTAGAACAATGATATGCCTTTAGTTTCTTGTAATCACAAGGTTTGGCCCTTAATTAATATATTGACTATTCATGCATATATTAAAGTATAAAATGAGTAATTAATATGAAGATAATCTTTTAATGACATACTAGAGGTAAATTCGAGATATTAGATACATATCAATATTAAGAATCATATATCACCATATTATCCTCTTATTAATGTATTATTTCCCTTTTTTAGAGGAGAGAGAAAGTAAGATGTTAATTACACTCATTTCTTACTCAAATACCTTTAATTACTCATATCTTATCTAAAGATATATAAAAACTCCAAATCATCATTATCCACTAATTATCTATCATTAATGGACATAATGCATAATTAGTCCTCAATTATCACATTAGGTGGGTTATTTGTGCAAAATCCCCTTCTTTGACAAGAATGTGGGTAATTATGAATTACAACCTCAAGTAAGGCTCAAATTCAACATTGAGGCCAAAGAAGGCACAAAAGGATGGGAAATTTATGAAGAAGGTACAAAAGGACTAGGAAGTGAATAAAATCTCAAAAGTGTGTAAATTGCAAGAAGGATCCTGAGATTCAGTATGTTACAACACTCCACCCCTTAAAGAGGATTTCATCCTCGAAATCACAACAAGAGGGAAGATAGGGTGAGTGTGTAACATCCCAACATTAGGAAACTAAGTTGTACTTCACATCTATGGTACTTCACAAGCTCTATACATAAGCCAAGTCTCACTAAGGTTTCCACCATACATATACCTTTTATCAAACATAACATAATTAACACTTTGGGCTCACTATCACTATCTCCATCATGAAAAAGCAACATCATTATTATTCTATTACTTGTGTCACATTATGCTCACATTGTTGTAATAAGGATTACATCTCAACATTAAGTACCAAGACATATGTATTTCCCCTATAAGGGTTTTAAGCACAATTAGGGTTTACTAAGAAAATCTCAACATTATTTAATGCATTAAGTTACAATCTTAACAACTTAAATATAATCTCCATTATCCTCATAGTAACATCATATAGGATTATCACATATTATTATGTAAGAAAAGGATAATTAAGTCTACAATGATTCCAAATAATGTCGCATAAATTATTTATCTCTATATCACACATTGTCACATTATCTTTCATACTCAGGATAATGACATCACTAACCATTTTCTCCTATGATACTTCCTGATATGAATTATACATATTTAACATCCCATTATGCATTCAAGCAAAATTTTGTGAATCCAATTACTCATTATCTTATTTGAGTCATTACATGCATTTTATTGAATAAGATGGAACACATTAAACATTAATGAATTGATTCATATACTAAATCATGATAAGGTGATTAATGAGATGTATATTCTGGAATAAGGTGATATGCCTTACATATATTGATAACTTGGCCCCAAATATAATTAGGTAATTATAATCCATGTATATATATCAAGGAATATTATATGATGATGACACCTAATGTCACTAATGTATCACGAAGGCATTAAGGATATATATATGTATGTATACAGTCAAGGCTACATGATTACACATTAGGGTTTGGGTCAACATGACCATTACATGTTATGCATCCTTAGCATGCACTAGTTCCATAATATTTACTGATCATACTATTAGGGTGACATGGTCAACATTATGTGTATTCACAATTAGTGATGAGTAACTCACTATTATGTGCATTAAGAATATGTTAAGGTTCAAGCATATTAACTATCCCTTAGATGACTATTATGTATTCATTTGTATATAAACAAACAAGATGAATTATAGTTATAATTCGTTTGTCCAACATTAACCATATGTACTAACTAATCTCTTATCCAAGGAGTTAGGGTTTCCAAAATAGAGTAACTAGATTTCAATGCAATAAGGGATTCCACCCCTTTAAAGAGGATTTCATCCTCTAAATCAGAAACTCCAAAATCTATCAAGGTATAAAAAGCACTACTACTAAAGTCCAATTTTCAAAAGGGTTGTGGTAAAACTATGTTGGGATCCAACACTTTGTTGTTTTACTAATCACCAAACTTCATAGTCTAGCATAGGGTAAGATACTCCCAAACATGGAAATTCTAAGGATCCTATAAGGAACTTATGGACACATAAGGGAATTCTACATGATTAACCAAATCATCATATACTAGTTTCAAAAGGTTACTCAACAATAAGATTATTTGTCCAAAGGTATGCTATTTTGGGACAATCAGTATCAGCTCAGGCCAGGCCGGTGTCATATGGATCTGGGAGTCCTCATAAGCCAAGCTAGTCGTGCGGAGGAAAATATTGCCAGCCCCCAGACCCTGACCCTTTCTAGACACCTTTGCTTTCAACTTATGCCCTAGTAGAAACCTAATAGACTAATCACCAAAAAGTTGACAAATTATATTTCTAATATGAAATTATTATATTCCTAAATCAATCTTTCATCATTGGTCAACTCTAAGGTGAAAATATTACTAAAGGGAAACTATATAAGGTAAGGGTTTCTAACAAGGAGACAAATTGAATTAGTCAAGACTCCTACTACCTTGATGCTCTGATACCATGTTGTAAAGAGTCGGAATAATAACCCAACTCTCTACTATAACTATATGGTAAAACAAAACACCAATGTGAAATAGTGGAATTTTAAACTTTAACTATATTCAATTGTATAAAGAGTACTTTACAAAATTCCCAAATGGGTGTACAACTTTATACAAAACAACATGATCTAGGTAGAGGAAGACTAAAATCAAATCAATATTGTCTCCAAAGAAAAACAACTTAAAATTTATAGGCATCTATGTCCAAGATACAAGGTTGATCTCCTTATTCCTATCCTTAGGAAGGTTCACCAAGCTTCAACTACGCACTCTGAACCTATATTTGGATGGTTGGGATCATCCAGCAAGAGAGAGATAAAAGCATGTGTTATTTAAAATGAAAAGGACAAATAATAAAGAACAACATTGCATAATAAAATGATTCACTACACTAAGAGTTTCTAAGAGTATGAGGCAAGTAAAATAAATGAGAAATGGAAATCTGCCATAGTAAATCAATCCCAATAATCAACATAGCATGAATAATATTATGATCAAAATCATACCAATGCAGGGTGAGGCACCTACCGGACCTATACTAAGAGGAGAGGGGAAATTCACATCCCAAACCTCAATAATGCGAGGGGAAATTTGCATCCCTCAAAAATATGTAAAACGGGGAGAAAATCACATTCCTCTGGGGTCATGCCCACTATGGGTGGTTTGTACTCATGTACACTACATTGTCATTTGGCCGAAAATACATCATGCTAAATAATTCACTTGAAAGTAGTGACAATATAAATGACATTGCATCATAGAAAATAGGGAATAAAACCCATGAAATAAATCACATAAATAGTGAACATACACTGACAATAGCATTATTCAAGCATTTCATGTAAATGAGCCAACATAGGCAAAAGAAGAATCTAATTAAATAAGATCCAAATAAGGTAGTAGAAATATATCAAGGCTATCACATTAGAAATGTGGGGTTGGATAGAAGCCCAACTGAAGAGTAGGTTAATTTCACATTCTTACACAACCATTATTATTCATTCATAAATAGGCATTACATACATAAATAGGGGTCACATACATAAATAGGCTTCACATACATAGGGTTCACATACATAAATAGGTTTCACATACCTTATTGAAGATTCACATAACCAACATTATCATCAATTAGATTGTAGCTATTCCATATTATCCTAGTTACAAACGTTTCACACATATTAGTATGTATTAAAGAATAAGGTGCATAAAAGATACTCATTTTAGACCTTTTATGTAAACCTTCAATTTAGGACTCAAAACTAGGACCAAAAGCACACTTAGGTTTCACTGATTAAGAAAACATATCTTATTTCTCAATTTGGAGTTAAAATGCATTAATTATTAATTTTAGAACATTTAACATACTCAAAATGGCATTCAAGGCAAATTTCAAAAAAGGAAATAGAATCATGACTCAAAAACCACAAAATTGGATTCTACTAAAAAAAAACCTTTCCAATGAGTATTTATTTGCATTTGTCTGAGCAAGGACTGATTTATAATGAATTAAACAAAACCAGCCAATCAGGAGGTGAGAAAATGCCACGTAGGCCGGACCTGCATGACCTGGGCCAATGGAACGTGGCCCAGTCAGCGACCCACACTCACAAGACCTCGGTCAGTGAACTAATAGAAGGTAAAAAGTCCCAAATTCCCTCAGAGAGTGAACAAGAAGAGAAGGGCGAGAGGGGGCAGAACGGTCATTCTATCATTGGGTTTCTTCCCCAACTCACACCCTGCCATGGCAGCGAGGAGCTTAGTGCCTGATTGGCCATTTCTGCAAAACTGAATGAAATCAAGATATGAGGGGCTCAAAATGAATAGAATAGGAAGAGGAACTCACAAATCTAACCAATTTTGCTGCTTGTGTCGTCTCACTCCAAGGGTGCTCGCCACAATGTTAGGGAAGAACAGAGGTATAGGTGGCTAGCGGTGGGAGTTTTAAATGAATTGAAGGAGGAGGAAGGTCGTGAGAGGGATGGCGAAGCTCTAGGGGGCCTTTTATAGGCATGGGGAGGGCCATGGATCCCTCTACACACAATGATGGAGAGGAGGAGAAAGGTCTGAAGGGGAGATATGGCTATGGTGCACGAGAGGTGATGAGTGATTGCTAGAATTGTGCGGCTCGAGGAGACAAAGCCAACGGAAAAGATATCTCGTGAAATGGTGGAGGAGAGAGGGAGAGTGAGGTCACCGAAGTCGAGGGGCTAGACTCTTGTGCAGTCGGAGGTTGAAGATAGCTTCTCCGTCGTCAGATCGAGATCAGACAGTGACCGGGCGCGTGATAGACTAAATGAAGGGACATTGGCCTGACAATGAAATCAATGAAATTAATTGAAAATCGATTGATATTCTAAACTTACACTATATTAAAACTTGTAAAATCCGTTTGAAGGGTCAAATAAATTCCAAAAGGCACCAAAATTTAATCATAGGTTAATTACAACTCCTAGAACAATGCTATTCATTTAGTTTCTCGTAATCACAAGGTTTGGCCCTTAATTAATATATTGACTATTAATGCATATATTAAAGTATAAAATGAGTAATTAATATGAAGATAATCTTTTAATGACATACTAGAGGGAAATTCGAGATATTAGATACTTATCAATATTGAGAATCATATATCACCATATTATCCTCTTATTAATGCATCATTGCCCTTTTTTAGAGGAGAGAGAAAGTAAGAGGTTAATTACACTCATTTCTTACTCAAATACCTTTAATTACTCATATCTTATCTAAAGAGATATAAAAACTCCAAATCATCATTATCCACTAATTATCTATCATTAATGGCCATATTGCATAATTAGTCCTCAATTATCACATTAGGTGGGTTATTTGTGCAAAAGCCCCTTCTTTGACAAGAATGTGGGTAATTATGAATTACAACCTCAAGTAAGGCTCAAATTCAACATTGAGGCCAAAGAAGGCTCAAAAGGATGGGAAATTTATGAAAAAGGTCCAAAAGAACTAGAAAGTGAATAAAAGCTCAAAAGTGGGTAAATTGCAAGAAGGACCCTGAGATTCAGTATGTTACAGTTAATATAATGCATCACTTTAAAAAGACTAAATTCTTTCATGATTATATAACCATGTGCTTATAACATTATTTTCACAAATAAACCAAAGTACTTGTACAGAGCAAAGTGGCCTATATACCTGGAGCAAGGTAGATCCTAACTTAGTCTCTCTAATCTTGAGTCAATCCTAAGTCTCCTGAAATTAACATGCCTTATATCAATCATCATCTTAATTAACATCCTAAACCCCAATCTTATGTCATTAGGAAAACATGGTCTAACATTATCAAATTAGGGTTTGAAAACTGGAAATCTGAGTTCCATATTGGAAATCCTTTCTAATGAATATTTATACATTTTTCTGACAATGCATGAATTACTTTATGAATATTCAAAGATTTAACCAATTAGAAAGCAAGAAGAAGTCACACGGGAAACATTATTCAAACTGAAGGAGGGACCTTGATATCAAATGGGCCAGTCAGGGTCAGGCACATAGTCTGGCCCTGCTCAAACCAAAATAGACTATCAAGATGGGAAAAAACTACATGAAAACCTCAATTCACCCATTCATGTGAAATACAAATCATCAACTGACCAAAAGCAAAAATGGAAGAACATGCATTTGCTTATTCTTCTTCAATCCATGAATTACTCAGTGAGTAACTAGAAATTCAAACCAAGATTGTTGATAAGTTGCAAGAAACCAAGATTAAGGATGAGTTCATGTCATTGGCACGAAGACAATGAGCCCTACTTGGGTTGTCTCATGGTTAGGAGTGCCTAATCCATCTCCCATGATGGCAGGGAGAGGAACTAGGCCCTGAAAAGATTCTAAACGACTAATTAATAAAGTAAAAGAAATTGGAGTGGGTTCTTAGGAGACTAGAGATGATGAAACCAGTAAAGGCGATCAAAAAGGTCGTATGGTTCAATAAAATTGTTCTGGTGGTGAAATAACTAACAAAAGGGGGGAAATCAGGGTTAGACAAATTACCTTGGTTGCAAATGAACTGAAGGCTCAAAATGCTTTGAGATGCCTCAATGGAGGTCTCCTAACAATCCACAGGGCATGATGACAACATGATCTTTGGGGAGAGTGATGAATGCATATTCATCCTAGTTTTAGTTGCATTTTTAGTCTATTTTGCATTCATTTTCATCTTTTCATCTTAGAAGTAGCTTACATTCAGGGCATATTTATTTTGTGGAAATTTATAAGGTTTTAGTCAAAATTTGTGGTTTTCATGGTAGGATGGGACATCATTGCATGATAGGAGTGTAGAATACCATGGAAATAAAAGGAAGACTAGTGCGCCTTCTGACGACCGCCTTATGCTCATCTTTCGATGGAAGTCTAACATCCGCCTCCTGGTGGTCACCTTCTAAAGGAAGTTCTACAATCAAAACATGACTAAAATGATGTGGTCCCCTTCTGATGGAAGTATTGTGTCCATATACAGAAGGTACTCCTACTTTGCCTTTTGATGGCTAGCTTGCACGCCACAACTGATGGAAGTTCAACACCGAACTACTGATGCTCACCTTCCAATGGTTCTCATGTGCATGCGAATCGGAGGCCACCCTAAACTCAAAAAAATACAAGTCTTCTACTTTTGTCTTTTGATGAATCTTCTTCTTCTGTCTTGCGAAGGGACTTTTACTTTGCCTTCTGATGGTTGTCTTGACCCTTGCCTACTAATAGATATACTAAGAACCACAAACCCTTCATCTATGACCCACTGATATCGCTTCACCTCCATTACAGACAAGGACTTAACTCCATGGAGTCTAGGAGGGTTCTGAACCCTAAACTCCTTTTACAAATACAAGGCCTTCGCCTCCATATAAAGGATCTTCCATTGGCACTGTCAGGCTACTTCTCTTGCTCTAGACATTCCACCTCCAGTAACATTTGACCATTTTCATTGTTTGATGAATGTCAACTGAAGGCACTTCTACCTCCACCGCTACTGAGGTTCGAAGGACCTAGCCTCGAAGGAGTCCATTATGTGGAGCTTACATCCATCAATTGACAACCTCCAACTTCGTCATCCTACTACTTACTTCATACAACTATAGATATTGTTCACAAGGAATGATGAATGATAGCTCCATCCATCCCTAAAGAATGTCTAGGGATGTCCTTCTTGTTTGTTGATACCTTATTCTCAGAGTCCAAAGAACCACATTCATACCCAATGTTCGTGATTCCTTCCTCTTTCCTGATGATGTCCTTCTTTCTTTCTTTCATTGTTGTTCTTATTACAACTACCAGTAGTGAGTAGCCCTCTCACTAGGGTGTGGGGAGTAGCCCCGCCACCCAAGTTCTCTTTACTGCATCTACTATTGTATGAACCATTATATGTTTAAGATAAATCATTTTATGCTTATATGTTTATGTGATCATCATGTTTACTTATTTTTCAGGATCTTGGATGTAGAGAACAATGAACCCAAGATCTAGGATATTGATTATTTCTTGTTAATCCCTTGATGAGAAGTTTAGATAGGTGTTTTATGAGGTGATAGATGTATGATCTCTAGGTAACGCGACAACAATCTTAGAATTATATCTATCACGGTCTTAATCCTAATCCCAAAAGGGAGATTTACCTAGACTCTTTATATGAGGTCATGCTTAATATGATGCAGTGAGAGAGTGAATGATAGGTAGTGGAGGTGAAACCCATTCAACCCAAGTGCTTCCATCAACTGATAGTCAACCTTTATTTCTACCCCTTTATTTTGCAATCCTAGTAATAATAAACCCATAAACCTTTTGTGATAAATACCATTTTTTCCCAGTCACTTTTATCAGTCTATTCTTGAAAATGTTGTCCTTTGGGTTCAAACCTAAACTATACTAGATAATATTTTCCCTCTTGTGAGTGGGATTATCATACCCTTAGTTAAGCTAAACTATTGGAATTTCATGTCTCATGAATTTTCTTGTGCAATAAATCACATATCAAATTTTGACTCCATTGTTGGGGACAACGACATGTTCTGATCATTTTAATAAATTTGGAATAGTTATAATTTTTATTTTTCAATTGATACTATTGAACACCATCTTGAACCAACTCTTCTTGAATCATCTGATTTTAGTTGTGTTCACTCCTCAAGTAATTTCTCTTGTGCATGCCACACTCCTCTAGCATTGACTCCATCACATTGTTTGACCTTGATATTGAAAGAACCTATTCTAGGCTCACAAATGGTGAAAAACAAAGATCAACCATAGAGTTGTAGAGACACTAGAAGCACAAAGACACATAATTTTGGCAGAAGCCAGAGCTGATGTGCAAGAAGAACTACAAGTAGCGGTATAAGATGAATGATAGAGAGAGATATGGAAGTTCTCCATCAGTAAAGTTTCTAACACATGTAACCCAATGATCCAACTAGACATTAAAACTCCCAACTTTGAAATCAAGATGCAATGGGTGACGATGGTGCAAAACAACAATTTTGTAGGGAGACATGACAAGGATGCACATGATCATCTACAAAATTTCTATGTGGGTTGAGTAAAAAAGCTAGTATGTTTGATGAAGACATAGAGATACACCTATTCTACTAGTGCCTATCTGACAAGGCTAGGGTATGGTACAATTCCTTTGATGATCATAACATTAGAACATGGGAATAACTTCGAAACCAGTACGTTGAGAATTTCTTTCCTCCCTCACTCACTTACCAAATCACAAGGAAATCACTCAATTTGAAGAAATCCTAGGAGAAGCACTCTTTCAATCTTGGGAATGATTCAAGGAATTGATGATCAAATGCCTTCATCATGGTATCTCCTCTATAAAACTTATTTAAACATTCTTTTGGGGAGTCGATGACAATGTCAAGTAGTTCCTAGACACTACCTCTAATGGAAACTTCATGCGAGAAAGTTTTGATGATGCATAGAAGGTGGTTAATAGGGGAGTAGAGAACCAAGCCAATTGGCATTGGTCACACAACAAAGGAGTCCTCAAGGTCTCTATGGTAGAGGACAAGTCTGAATTGAAGGAAATCATTGAATCTCTAAAGATGCTCTCTCAAGAAAGACAACCTTGAGTCATCTCTCCTAAGGAAGGGGCACAATGGTCAGTCCTCTTTTCAAGATGGGTTAGCCCCAAGAATCTATCAAGTTTATAGTGCAAAGGGGCACACTAGCCTACAGTGCAACCATCTCTACCAAGCCACACTGAACAAGTACCAACATCAATTCTACAACAACTGAGTCATTGAAGAAGTAAATGTTGTCACCTCTATTCCAAAGTAGGGTACTACAACCCCAACATGACAAGAAATCATCCATGTTGTAATCTAAAAGGAGCATCAAATTTTCACCAGAAAAATTAGGACCACAGTTACAACCAAGTTCGGGGTCCTCCCAATTTCCAAAAAATTGCAAAACTATCATCAGAACATCTACAATCATGGACAATAACACAATAACTACAGCCTAGGACAACTTCCATACAATAAAAAAGAACATCAACAATAGGATGGTTCTTGAAGATGACAAAGATGAAAAAGTCACTTGAATGTGATATTAATAACTATACTACTGGAACCAATGGTTGCACCTCTAGCAACAAGCACATCACCCAAACTAGAGAAGGCAACTAAAGCTACATCAACCTATCATCGCATCCTAGTGGTTTTGGTCTATAAAACATGCATTCCTTACTAGAGTCAGTTATCTTAAACACAGGTGGACTCATGATTTAATAATTTCAACGAATCAATGAAGAAGTTTCATGTTGATATCCCCTTCCTTGATGCTCTTACAGTAGTACCCTCTTGGATGAATTCTTTAAACAATCCTCATTCACAAGCACTTGACTGATGAAGTTGAGATTGTGAAACTAGCATGGATGGCATTAGACATCATCCAGAGAAATATTTCTAAAAAAAACTCAAAGATCTAAGATCTTTGGTATCTCTTATTTGTTGGGGACTCCACGTTCTAGGGAATCCTAGACAATCTTGGGGCAAGCATTTCTATTATGCCCTACATCTTGTGTAAATGAATAGGATTCATCATCGACATCCTTCTGATCATCATTATGATCTAATTTTTTAACTCCTCTACCCTATGGGTATCATAGAGGATAACACTGTGAGAGTGGATTCCAAACCATGCTGCCCATGTGACTTCACAATCATGGATATCAAGGAGGAATTTTGATATCCTCTTATCTATGGGCACCCTTTTCTTGCAGCTTCCTGAGCACTCATTGATGTAGAAGCTAGATTTTTAATAGTAAGGCTTGGGACTGACACTATTTATTTAAGGTCTTTGAGAGTCTTGAAGGATTCTCTTTCCAGGAGCAATGCAATTTGATTGATTGCATTGAAAAAATGGCATAGTTGCATCATTTTGATCCTACTTTTAATGACCCTCTTGAGATTGTGCTCATCAACCCCAACACCCAAGAACTGAATGATGAATAGGTGGAGAGGATTCTCTTCCACCTACACAACACTGAGGAAGACCCTGAAGAGAATTTTGAAGAGACTAGATCTATCTCCATCATCATAGAGGTAGACTAGAAACTGATTGCACCATATATGAAGCCTTTACCTGAGGGGATAAAATATGTCTTTCTTGATGAGAAGGAAATTTTATCAGTCATAATCAATGCAAATCTCACAAAAGAGCAAGAAGACAAGCTATTGATTGAGCTAAGGAAGAGGCCTAAGGCATTAGGGCATAAAATTACTAACCATACTGGAGTGTTACAAGCCCTCTACATGCATTGAAATAACATGGTTCAAGCCTTAATGCAAATTGAATCTTATTCTAAAGGAGGTTGTGCACAATGAAGTTATAAAGTTGATGACTTCTGGGATTGTTTACCCCTTCTCTAACTCACCATGGGTGATTCATGTACAAGTAGTACCAAAGAAGGGAGGTACTACAATTATCTTAAATGACAAGAATGATATTATTTTTACCTATACTGTCAACTGGGTGGCGCATGTGCATAGACTATCACAAGCTCAATAATGCAACTCAGAAGGACCACTCACCCCTTTTCTCTCTTGATCAAGTCCTAGATGGATTCACCAACCAGTAGTTCTTTTTGTACCTAGATGGATACTCTGGTTTCAATGAACTTCCCATTCATCTAATTGATCAAGAAAAGACAACTTTCATGTGCTCCTTTGGCATGTATGCTTTCTGCTAGATGCCCTTCAGACTATAGCATTCACATGCCGCATTCCGACATTGCACGTCTAATATTTTTGCTAGTCTTACTAAGACAATAATGTAAATTTTCATGGATGACTTCTCAGTCTATGGAGATTCGTTTGAATCATGCCTACACCATCTTTCCCTTGTTCTTTTTTTTTGTATATTATCACTATATATGGCAATGTATATATGTCAAACTATTTTAAAGAGAATTTCAAGATTAGCATCATACCTCCAGTGTCTAGAGAGAAGTAGAGGGCACCAAATTTGAGAGTGTCTGACTAGGGCATCACAACCTCCACCATCTCCCTTGAACCCTACAACACGAGTTGTCTAGGCATTTTAGGCTATGTTTAGGAGGACGATGGCCGCTATCACACACATGGCCAATAGAGTGTTAATTCCTATGGCGTAGTTTTCATTACTGAAGTTCTTGCAAAATCCTTTCATAGGTTGAGGATAGTGGAGGACACTAATATGTTGGGACGTCTAATATGTGGAATGTGGATCTGTAGATGACAGAGCTGGACAAAGCTTTTTGGATCTTAGATATCACCAAGGAGGATAAGATCAAACATGATATCTACCTTCTAAAGGGTAGTACTATCCATTAGTGAGAAATAGAGGATGATAATAGACCTGGAGAAGTAATAACATGGAATGAGTTATGTAAGGAGTTTGAATGTAGGTACTTTCCTTAGTTGTACCTATTAGACAAGATGAGTCAGTTTGAGTGCTTGTGTCAGAGGATGTTGTCAATCAATGACTATGAGGTTTATTTCTTCTATTTTTTGAGGTTTTTTCGTCACCTAGAAACCATAAATGAAGAGAGGATATGTATGTTGGAGAGAGGTCTAAATGTATAGTTGGCACGCTACTACAAAGATTGATGAGAAGTTTTCATATTTTGTTGAGGCAATGATAGTTCATCATAAGGTCGTGTTAGATCCACCCCATAGTAGGTAGACTAGGAGTTACACAAGTCAAGGTATTTGACACCAGAACAACAATAGAGATAGAGACGAGAAATGTCAGAACCAAGGACATAGGTTCAATTGTAGTGGCCCCTTTTAAGGTTAGAGTTTATAGTTTTCCACCTCTAGGGCAATCAATTCATGTTATTTGACAATGATAGGGCCGTCTAGGCCACAATATGGAAAGTGCTATAAGACTTTCAATAACAACTACCATGGTCCATTTCGGTTTGAAATAAGACAATGCTATTAATATGGTCTAGTTGAGCACATGAAGATGTTTTCCCTCAATTGTACCAAGAAGAAACATACCAATAGAGACATAGTCAGTGGTCTAGGAAACACTATGTGGTATTTTCTAGAGTCTAAAATTTGTAGACAAGGTGATTTAGGCTAACGAGAGGGAGTTGAGACTGTGGACATTCATAGGAAACCTCTCAATTATATGGTATCACTCATCTGAAGGAGTTCCAACCCAAAAAAATTTCCATTCTAACTCAAATCCTTCATCTTCTATTTCAATGTTTATAAACCCAAGTGTGACACACTCGTTTATCACTAGAGATGTGATATCTCTTTGTAACTTGCATGTTAGTAGTTGATCTGTTCAACTTTGGTTGTATACTCCTTTGGTGGGTCCACTATTTTAATGGAGGTATTTCCATCATAAGCTCTCCATTTGTTAGGAGGAAACCTTCAAGTGGACCTCATTCCACTTGATATGCATGAATTCTATGTGATCTTATGGATAGGTATCTTAGAGAAGTATGAGGTTGTTTTGCACTATGTGTCCAAGGTTGTGGATTTGGGAATGGTGATGTATCTTTCCCTTTCTAAGAATATAGGAAGGTCCTCCAAAGTTTCTTGATGTCAACATCTACATAGGAGAAGATATTGATATATGAATGTGCAAATTTCTTAGCACACAGTAGATACAGTGGTGGAGAGTCTAAAATTGTAGATGTTTTGATGGTGCATGATTTTGAGGGTATACTTCAATAAGAGTTTTCAGGTGTTCCACCACCAAGAGAGATTAATTTTGAAAACAATTTGGTGTATGGTACACAACCCGTAGCACAAGCATGGAAGAGAATGACACTAATTGATATGAAGGATTTGAACGTGTAGCTTTAGAATTTCATTGGACTAGAGGTTCATATAGTCAATCAAGTCCCCTTGGGATGCTCCATTGTTATTCATGATGAACAAGGATGGATCCACGCAATTGTTCATACATCACATGCAACTGTATCAGGTGATATTGAAGAACAAGTACTTGTTGTTGATGATAGATTACTTGTTTGATCAGTTGTAAGGAGATATGGTGTTAATGAAGATATATATGATATCAGGGCACCATCAATTAAGGATTAAGTCATAATACATACATAAGACAACTTTTCAAGACTAGGTATGTGTAGGGTTTTATCAAAAGGGGTGCAACAAAAATACAAAAGTGTTCCCAACAAAATCATTACCCAACAGATCTATCATAGTTTACATAAATATTAGTATATTAAATAAATAGAAGGGATATAGAATATACCTTTGCACACACTATTTTTCCAATAACTAGACATGTATTATGTCAGTGTAGAACTTGCACTTTGGGATCTGAATTCGATTTTTGTTGTTGTTTCCGTCCTTGAGGTAACACCTTGTTTTCTCCTTAGAGAAGTTTCTTGTCCCCATGCTTCCACCCAAGGCCATTGGCCTCTAGTCATTCTTTTAGATGTAGAAGCTCTAGGTGCACCACCTTAGTTGCCAAAAGGAAGCAAAACTTGGAGTTGTCAATGTGCTAGTGTTGGTTTCTCTCCTCCTCTATTTTTGGCTATCATCCTCGGGATGGATTTCTTTATCTATCCAAGAGGAAAATACTTATATAACTTGTGTCCCAATATGTACATATATTTTTAAACGTCCAACCCTTTGTATAGGAGAGTCATGGGCTTAGTTTTCACAAAATTTCAATCTCATTTTTAATCACAACTTGAAACAAAATCAAATTAGGAATATTTAGATATGGCTAGTCAGTCGATTGGCCATGTCAGGAAACTCATAATCTTAATGTAATCGGCCAATTTGATTCCAACTTGGACAAGTCTTGTGTTCCTTGTTATTTCATGACTCCAGTGAACTGATAGGGATATCTAATTAACCAATTGGTGACTTTCCCCTGGTAGTGGTCAATTAATCATTTGATAATCAATTGATCCTTTGATCTGAACCATCCATTTGATGTTTTGTCTTACCCATTTACAAATTGGGTAGCAAAGTAGCATGTACTGATTCAGAATTATTCAAATCATATCTTTAAATTGTGAACTTAAATCTCCTTATGCCTCATTATGTATGTGACCTCATAGGTTCCACATCACATTGGTAGTGATGTCAAAAAGCTCACAATCAAAGAGTGATATTTAGAAACATGAAATTTCTACACAAATAATTGGAATAAATTGAAAACAACTATAACCTTTAAGTGATTTGTGTTACCATGACTATATAATCCCTTTGTCACAGATATCCAGATTGAAACTAAGGTATGGATTTGTCATACTCTTAACCCCTCAATCTATATTTCTTTTGCTAGACTATTGAGATTGAGTGAGCTCAGTATTATATTTTGATTCAAATGAGCATCATAACACATTTCATAATCTCACTTATCACATGACCAAGATATCACTTAAATGGAGGGACAATTTTCATGGAAATCACACATAATAACCCAATTGTGTCATAGTGCACCCAGTCACTAGTGCATAAAAACTCTTATTCATAGTCATGTTGGGTGGTGTTGAAGTACATAGGACAACATGTGATCGTTGTTGTGGCTTCATGTCTAAGGATCATAGTCACCACTATCACATTCATATATGATTCTAACTACCATGATTTGGCTTCCATGTATAAGTCTCAAATTGGGTCTATCCTACACATTTGTTTTCTAACAAGTACCCATGTATATGACTTGATGTCCATCATCATGAATAAAGACACATCCTCATCATTCATCATAGACACTACTTTTATGTATACTTGTTGTCCTATAATAAAATCTATATTAACTAACTCTATACATAGAAAGAAAATGCTCTTGAGTATGCATTTGATCTTATTTTTAGGTCCTTAATTGAAACCACATGTCGTTGAGTCAAAATATTCTTAAGGACATTATTATATTTTTTTCATTATTTCAATACTAAAACAAACATAATAAATGGAATTGCCTTCTATAAATAATCAAGGTGTATATAATGTATCTTTATTACAATGATCATGTGATGGCTCTTAGGGTATACAACCAACTAACATAGTCCAAAACCTCCAACTAAGGTTTAGGCCTTTTAAAGAGGGATTAGACTAACCATTCACTTTTAATCACTAATTTAAAACAACCTTAAATTTTTATTTCTTCAAATTAAAGAACTAATTAAACATCATTGATTAAACCCATTAACACCTCGATTATGCATAACCGGAAAGGTTACAACAGAGTTCTACCTTTACATAAAAGAAGGAGTTCCTATTTCAGCATACATCAAGTACAACTATTATAACTTCTCTGATTTCTCATTTCCCCATCCTTGGGATCCACAAGAAAGACAAGAGACCATCTAAATAATCTAACTAACCCTCTTGAGACCCTTTCTAATCTACTTTTGAATATATGTGGCTTTTTTCTCTTTTAAAGTTGGACCATTTCCTAAAAAATTGTTTTAGTATATTGTATGAGCTATTGACTCAGTGCGTAGAAAATCAACAAGAAACCATGATGTTATAGTTGAATGATACTAGTAAGATTTAGAACTCAGAAGAATATATGTATAACAATTGAAAAAATAAACTATCCAATGTGGCAATATTCCTAATAATATCTAAAATAAATAAACAAACTAGATAATTGACTTAGTCTTTAATTCTGTTTTATATATCCTAGATAGGATATCAGGTGTACAACAACATGTGGAAGACTCAAACAAGATATGACCTCACTGTACAAGACTTAGAGGTGACCTGAACCTCTAAGTCTACTAACTAGTTTTGTGGTCATTAACAAGCTTTGTCACGTCTGGCCTCAATGACTAATATCAGTGACCGAATAAATTGGATTCCTCCTCAGAACTTAGGTACTCAGACCAAGAGTCAAATCACTTTAACTTTACTACCTTCATCAGTGGCTCGATAAGAATTGGTCAACTGAGCAGTAACTGAACTAGGTACTACTAGAATCTCCAATTAATGTTTGGGTACCATTCTGAAACTATCATGCATTGAGTACCATCAGAATCTCTGGTTATGTTGGGTACTCCATTGTTATAAGGAGTCCATCGTTACTGGTCTTAGACTCCCGTACCCCTCTGGTACATTCTAGCTACTTCATCTTAGACTCTACCAGCCAATATGTATTTCCTTCCTTCACGGTACAGACCTCAATGATGGATTCTATAATGTTTAGGGCATATAATGTCTAGTGATTCTTTAGTCTCACAATTAATAATCTTTTCTTTATTTCTCATTATAACCATGTACTTAGGACATGCATACTATGTTATAAATTTACTCATTGACCTTAGTAGAGGAATAAGATTTAACTGATTAACTGAGCATGCTGAATAATCACTAAAATATTCTATTCATTGGATGTCATATATAAATGGCTAACAAGATATACCAATTTGGTCACAAATTCACAATACTATTCATTGGTTGTGGAAATCAGGGTTGATCATGGGTTTCGATGCCTCTAATTTCTCCTTTGGGATTTATTATATCTCATAAAAACTATTCTAGAGCTGAAAGCATCTCTGTTTTGTCTCAATAGGTTGTTACAATTAGTATTACAATTGAAATCTAGCATCTAGAACCAAATAAATTCATAACAATCAAGTAAAATAATACAATTTTGTTAAACTATCATGCATAATTTCTTACAAATCAAGGTTTAGAGGAAATTTCCACTCACTTGTATGCAATCCTAATGTACTTATATCATTCTTGAACTTGATATTCTCAAATCTCAGTGTAGTAGGCTTGTTTTTGAGCTCTAGACCTCAAAAAATAACTTTGATCAATCTGACAGTAGGTAGTCGGACCTAAAAGAAGTCTATTGGAGCTAGAAGATGAATAAGGAAAGTCAAGAAAAACCTTTAATTTGCGAATCAGAGAGTTATATGTAAGGGAACACAAAGAGAGGAATAAATACATGGTTGGTCTAATCTAAGATGAAACCTTTGTTTGCCATCGCCTTTCTTGATCTTCTTTGACGTCACATTAAAAATCACCTTTGTGATCACCCTTTTCAATTCTCTATGGTTTTTGGAGAGAAGAGGATCAAAATACAAAGCTAACAAGTCTAATTCCATCAGATTCATCAACTTCATATAGAGATTGAGCCATTTTTATGAGTGGAAAATCTAGGTGGCACTATACAAAAACCATCAAAAGACAAATCCTCAGTTGGCGCTTCATCAATTGTTGCCTTCAACAAGTGAGCCATCAATTTACATGGATGCCATTTTGCATGGTTGTTGGTATGCCAAACCTTCGGCTGGCACCTTCAGTAGGAGGGCCATCAGTCTACTCGATCATCAATTAATGCCATCCAGTCAAACCTTCAGTTGATGTATGGTCGGTTCTAGCATGGCCATCGGTAGATAAATACCCAAGAAAACCATTGGAAGGTAGCATCCCCACAAAACCAATAGAAGGTTAATGCTAAACCAAACTATTAGTTGTAAAATTTTCTATCCATAGAACCTCTAAGAATCCATTGGTTTACAAATTGATGGTTCTCCTAAGTATTTCCAAGGAACCTTCAACCACTGAAACAATGATTGTTCAACCTCTAAACCGTTATTTGACAACAAAAGGTAAAATCATTGGTTGGAAACTGATGGCTTCTCTGTGTGTACCTTAAAACATCAGAACTCTTTTGTACCAACTCCGGTTAGATCCATTCTTTTTACATTGAATTCATAATTGAGTTCCCTAATATTCTACAATGTAAACATAGTAAGATTTTATATAATAATTTTTCTTAATATTTTTCCTTCAAATACTCTTTAAAGCTTTCCCAATATAAATTTTCTCTCTATCAAATTTATTTTGAACTTGTATAATCGGCATATGTCATTTCTTATCTAGAGACAAGTATACATTGGATTAGATAATAATCAATCAGATAATCATTCAAAACATTATATAAAGGTATATTTAACTCTAGGATTATCTTTAATTCTCTCATTACCAAACAAATAGGTATGGGTTGTATCAATCTCCCATTCTTATGAAAATTATACCTCAAAATTCCTAGAAGATAAAATGATAATTGTTACTCATCTCAGATTCTAACTCCCATACAACTTCTTTTATACCATGGTTCCTTCAAATAACTTTCACTAAAGGTATTTTTCTCTCTTTTAAGCTTTTGTAAAATATAATATAGTATATGTATAGGTCATGCTACATAGGAAACATACTTTCTAAACTTCATAGGTTCTAGGCCTATAATATTCTCTACACATAGGTGACACTTCTTCAACATGGATACACAAAATACATCATGTAGACTAACTAGCTCATGTGACAACTCAAGTTTGTATGCCATCGGCCAAATCCTCTAAATGATAGGAAAGGAACCCATGTATTTAGGAGTTAGTTTTCATCATTGTTTTAAACCTTGGTTGAAATTTCCATGGTGATACTTTCAAGTAAACCTCATCCCCAAACTCAAACTGAAGCAGTCTACACATTTTCTCTATAGAACTTTTCTATCTACCTTGTATAACTTTCAACTATTGACTGACTATAGATATCTTTTCTATTATTTGTTCCACCAATAATGGCATAAAATCTGCCTCTCACCAGCTTCGAAGATCTACACTTTCTCCCATGAAGATCTTCATGCCTAAACTAGAATCGTAACTGTTGTTGTAGAAAAAATTCCATAAGACTAAGGTAATTATCCCAACTTCCACCAAATTGCAAAACACATGCTCTCAACAAGTCATATAGGGTTCGAATTGTTTTTTCAGACTCTCCATTTGTTTGAGAAAGAAATGATGTGTTAAACTTCTGAACTATTCCTAAGGCATGATGTAGCTGATTCCAAAATCTTGATGTGAACTTAGGATCTCTGCCATACATAATAGAAATGGGTATTTCATGTAATCTCACTATCTCATCTATATAAACCTTGGTAACTTAGGTGCATCCCAAGTTGAATTAATAGGGAGAAAATTAGAAGAGTTAGTCAATTTATCCACAATCACCCATATAAATTTAGAACCACATGATGTCGTTGGAAACCTTACTACAAAGTCCATAGTAATATGGGAGTGGTTCTAATGTACCTTGTGGCTTTTGTTGTTCAACTTTAACTGTTTGCAAACACCACACTTGGCTACATAATCAACCACATCTCTCTTCATACCTGGCATGCAATACAGTTCCTTGATGTTATTGTACATTTTGGAACTGCATGGACGCATTGCATACATAGAAGAGTGATCTTCCTTAAGAATATGCATCCATAACTCATTGTCATTTGGAACACACAATATGTATAGTAGATATAACAATCCATCATCTAAATATCTGAACTCTTCCTGTGTTTCTGTCATATCATGCATGATCTGCTGCAATTCACTATCACACTAATGAAGCTCTTTGAACTAATCATGAAATGTAGGTATAATGTGCATTTGAATGATCATCCCACTTTATTTTGACACACCCAAATCATTAATCTCTCTCATCCTATTCAATGAATCTCTTTTAACACATGTCATAGAAAATGTTTCTACATGTGATGTAGACTTCTTAATCAAAGCATCTACCACAATATTAGCCTTCCCATAGTGGTAATCAATGGTTACATCATAATCCTTTATAAGATCTAACCATATAAGCTATCCCAAACTAAGACATTTTTGTGGTGAAGATGTACTTTAAAATCTTATGGTCGTCAAAGATATGACATGAGGCACCATAGAGATAATGATACCATGTATTTATGGCATGCACTAATGTTGTCATCTCCGGATCATGTGTTGGATAATTATCTTTATTATTCTTGAATTGTCAAGAAGCATAGGTCACCACCTTTCCTTCGTGCATGAGAACATATCCTAAACCTCTTCCAGATGCATCATAGAATACAACATAGTGCTAGGCTACTTCTAGTAAATTCAATATTGGTGTTGAGGTTAGCTTCTATTTTAGTGTCTGGAAACTTTTCTCACAGGTTTCAAACTAAACAAATGGTACATGTTTCCTTGTTAAATGTGTAAGTGGTGCTGCTAGAACACTAAACTTCCTTATAATCATGGAAAAATTATGATCTCAATAGGGGTTGTGGGTTTCTCCCATTGAAGAACAAATTACACTTTCTTAGGGTGTATATTGACTCCTTCTCCTGATAACATGTCCACGAAAGCAAACTTCAGACAACTAGAACTAACATTTGTTGAACTTGTCTTATAACTCGTGAATGTTGTCTGAAGAACTACAAGATTGTCCTCATATGTTGTTCACATTTTTCTACATCTGTGTTTATATAAGAATATCATCTATAAGCACTACTATAAATTGATCTAGATATGGAATAAAAACTATATTTAACATATCCATAAAAGGTGCAGGGAATTTTTTAGTCAAAAAGACGTAACTACAAACTCATAACGTTCATATCTTATTTTGAAAGTTGACTCAGGTACAATTGATACTTTTATCCTCAAATAATTATAACTTGAATTGAGATCTATCTTTTATAAGATTGTTGCTCCAGACATTTGATTGAGTAAGACATAAATCCTAGGAAAAGGATACTTTTCCTTAATGGTTATCTTATTCAAATGCATATAACCTATGCATAACTGCATAGTTCCATCCTTCTTTTTTTATAAAAGAAACCAGATCTCCTGAAGGTGATGTACTAGGTTGAATGAAACCCTTGTTTGGTAACTCATGTAATTGATTTTTTAATTCATTTAGCTCTACATGTGCCTATACTATATGGTGGCAATGTTATTGGGTGGATACTAGGTAAAATTTACATCTCAAAGTCAACATCTCTCTTAGGAGGTGAACATGGTAAATCAATAGGAAAGACATCTAAGAAATCACATACTAATGGGAGACCCCCTATATTAACTGTTCTTTTCTCTACCTTTGCATCTACCGCTTGAGCTAAAAAGGTCTCACACCCTTTTCCCATCATCTATCAGCTATGGTAGGTGATATTATGTGAGTGGGTAAGACTTTTCTATCTCCAATGAAGATACAAGAAAAGACACCTTGTTTAAAGATAGCCTCTTTTTCCAACAATCTGATTGGACATGGTATGTCTCATGGCAATGCATACCCCAAATTATTTGAAAAAAATTAATGTATATGGGTATGGAATTTACCTCTATGATATACCCACTAAAACTCAAAAAGACATTTGGGACATACTTCTATCAAAATTAGTTGGTTCACCTAATAGTACTTTTAATATCAATTCATAAGATAAATCTTGAGTTAACATATTCAGTCCACTAACTAATGATATTTAACTAAGTGAATATGTTGCACCAAGATCCATCAGGAGTGTAACTAAAATACTATTAAATAAAGACATCTCACCTGTAATAACTCAAGGTGAGACTATACCTTTAAACTGAGTCACAGAGAAGAAATGTCTTGTAGCTCACCCTCTGCCATGATGTCCTCCCTATCCAATACTACTACCAGGTGCTCCCCCTCTAGAGCCTAAATTCATTGAAGAACTTTCTCCTATAGCTAGAGACTTCCTCTATGGAGTTTAAAACTGAGAGTGTGATCTATGTGTTGGTGTGATCTCAAGTTTTAGATAATCTCTCTCAAAGTGTCCCATTTGTCTACAATAGTGATATCCTTGAAAATTAGTTCCACAACACTAACTAGAGTGTGCCTTACCATAAGTGTCACGTAGTGCCATATTCTATTTATGTGAACTTGCCATTGATCTCGATATTCCCAAAGGTCTTTATGAGGGTTCCCACCTAGGTGGTGTGTTCCATCCGGTGGGGCTAGATCTCCCACTACTATGAGAAGACACAACATCACTTGAACCAGTTCATTACCTCCCAAAAAACTAAGGTCTCATCCCAAATTGGAGATAAATCCACAACATCCTATGTATCCACCACTACTTTGTCCTCTAATAAAATCTTAGATATTTTCATTCTCTTAGAGTGTCTATCAATATTAATCAATACATCTTGCTTCCCTCACAAACTCTCCAAAGTTTTATCTAACTCTTGTCTCGGTAGCTGATATGGTATGTCTAATCTCTAGTCTTAATACTCCTCGAAATATTCTGTATATATCTCTATATTATTTGGTACAAGTTGAGGAAAAATGTCAGCCAACCTTGTGAAGTATTCCTCATATTCACCAATTTTCATACTACCATGCATTATATTCTCCAATTGTCTAATCTTATTTTTTAAGAAGGTAGGAGGAACATATTTTAGGTGAAACTCATCTAGAAAATCATTCCACATCATCAACCTCTTATCCTCTACTCCATACCACCATATTTCATCATCTCCTTTGAGTAAATGATATCATAATTGATCTGCTTGTCTTCTGACAATTCCACCAAGTAAAAAACATTTTCCAATACTCAAATCCACTACCACAATTGGGTATATTGTTCCTAAGAATTCAGTTCTGCCAAGCCTCTTACTATATCATTAGATCTTATCAAGTCCTTACTAGATGATAAATACTTCCTATCCATCTTATACTTTTCATTTGTTTCCAAAAAAATTCAGTACACCCTTGCCATGTCATCCCTATCTTCTCCACCTTGAGCCAATGCTTGAGTGTTACAACTATAATGGCTCTCAGCTTGTTACTCATCAAGCCAACATCCTCTTCTTTCCATATGCATATTTATAATAGACATACATCTATTAAAAAGTTTCCGTTCAAAGAGGAAACATCCTAATCAAGTTAGTCTCTTATCACCTCTGTTCGCATCCTAAGCTCTATCAAGGTTTAAACTTATCTGAGATACTAAGAGTTGGTGTGACCCAAACCCTGTCACTAGGTTTAGGCCTACTAAAGTGGATTAGAATAACCATCCACTTTTAATCACTAATTTAAAAAAACCTTAAATTTTTCTTTCTTTAAATTATTAGAACTAATTAAACATCATTGGTTAGAACTACTAACACATTATTTATGCATAACTTGAAAGGTTACAACATAGTTTGATTTTAGATAAAAGAAGGAATTCTCACTTTTATATATATCAAGTACAACTTATTATAAGTGCTTTCATTTCTCAGTACCTCATTCCCAGAGTCAAGATGAAAGATAAGAGACTATCTAACTAATCTAATTTATCCTCTTGGGACTTTTGATAATCTACTTTTGATGATAGTTGTCTTTTGTCTCCTCTTATAGAGATGGAGCCTTGTCGGGAAAATGTTTCACTATATCATATGAGCTATTGGATTGGTGCATAGAAAATCAAGAAGAATCCATGATGGTATAGTTAAATAATGTTAGAAAGATTTAAAGCTCAAAAGAATATAATATTGATAGATAAAAACTATAAACTATACAACATGGCAGTATTCCTGATAGTAGCTAAAATAAACAAACAAATTAGATCCATTAATTTAGAACTTAATTCTTTCTTTTACATGCCATGGACCTACATGAGGTGTACCACAACATGTGAAAGACTCACATCAAGCTACAATCTCATTGTATAAGGCATAGAGTACAACCAAGGACTCTAAGTCTACTAACTAGTTACTCTATTTGCAACGAGCCTCACCATGTCTAGCCTTGACCACTAATGTTAGTGGAAAGATAGACATGACTCCTTTAAACATGGATATTCAAGCAGAGAGTCAAAGCACTTTTGCTTAACTACCTACATCAGTGGTTCCATAAGATCTAGCCAACTAGGAAGTAACCGAACTAGGTACCACTAGAATTTGTAGTTAATGTTGGTACCACTCTAAAACTATGTTGGATCGAGTACCACCCCAATCTCCAGTTAATTTTGGGTGCTCCACTATTTTAAGGAGTTCTTCCTTGCTGGTCTTAGACTCACATGCCCCTTTGGTATGCTCAGGCTACTTCATCCTAGACTCTATCAGTCAGTATGCACATTTTCTCCTTCACAGTGCAGACCTCTATGATGGATTCTTTAGAGTTCTGGGCATCTAGAGTCTAATTATTCTTTAGTTTCACAAGCAATAATATTTTTTGTTATTCTCATCTTAACGATTTACTTAGGGCATCTGGACTTTATCAACAATTTAGCCAATGACCTTATTGAGGAATAACATCTAACTAGTAAGTTGAGCATGTTGAATAATCATTGAAATATTATATTCATGGGACATCGTATATGAATGGCTAACAATTATTACCAATTTGGCCACATATTCACAACACAAATTATTAGTTGTGGAAAATAATGTTTGATATTAGGGTTCTTCTCCCTCTAATTTCTCCTTTGAGAATCATTATATCTCACAACAATTATAGAGTAGTTGAAAGCATATCGATTCAGGTTGTAACAATCAGTATTACAACTGAAATGTAGCATCTGGCACTAAATGAATTCGTCACAAGCATCACCAAGTAAAATAATATATTTTCTTTAAACTATCATGCATAATTTAAGAAAAACAAGGTTTTGAGGAGATTTTTCACTCACTTGTGCATGATCCTAGCCTAGTGATCTCATGCTTGAACTTGATATTCTCAATTATCAGTCCAATAGGTTTGGATTTGAGCTCTAGACCTCAAAAACTAACTTGATTGACTTGACAATAGGTTAGTTGGACCTATAAGAAGTATGTTGGAGGTAGAATATGAAGATGAAGGTTAAGAAAAACATTCGGTTGGTGAATCATAGAGTTCATAGTTAGGGAATGCAAAGAGAAGAATAAATATGTGGTTAGAACTTGCTTACATGGAATGATCTAATTCGAAAGCTTTAGTTTCCGTCGTTCTTCCTTGATGTTGCCCTAAAAAGCACCTTCTTAATTTCCCTTTTCACTACTCTAGTGTTATGGAGATAAGTGGATCTAAAGATGAAGCTAACAAGTCTAATTGCATCGCATATATATATATATATATATATATATATATATATATATATCCACTTTTGTGATTGGCATATTTGGGCATCACCATAGGGAAGCCATTAGAAGGAAAACCCTTAGTTAGTGCTCCATCGATAATATCCTATGGCGGGCGGGCCATCTCTTTGCATGACTGATGTTTTGTACAATCAGTAGTATGACAAACCTTTGAATGACACCTTTTCTAGGTGAACAATTAGTCTACTCAATCATCAATTAACATCAACCAGCCAAGCCTTCTGTTGATGTACCATAGTTCAGTGAATTTCTAGCATGGCCATCCATATATGACTACCCAAGAAAGCATCAAGAGGCAACCTTCATATAAAACCATCAAAAAGGTACTTGGAAAAATTACCATCTGTTCAAAAACCTTTGGTGTGCAGAACCTCTGAGAATACATTAGTTTATGAATCAATGATTCTCCTGAGCATTTTAAGGAACCTTTGACCATTAAACTGTCAATCACTCAACCTCTAAATCATTGATTGATAAACAAAGGTAAAACCATTAGTTGGAAGCTGATGGTTTCTCTACATACAACTTAAAACATCATAACTCTTTCATACTAACTGTGATTTGATCCATTCTTTTTGTATTGGATTCATAATTAGATTATCTACTATTCTACAACATAAACATAGAAATATCTCATATGATATTTTTTCTTAATAATATTTTATTTAAATACTCTATAAAGGTTTCCCTGTATAAATTTTCTCTCCATAAACTTAGACTTATAACTTGTATGATCTAAACTCATCATTGTTTATCAAGAAACAAGTCTAAACTAGATTATATCATAATCACCAGATAATGATTCAAATTATCATTCAAAGGTGCATTTAACTTCATGATTATATTTAATCCTCTCATTACCATAAATATAGGATATAGTTTATAACACTAATAGTCTTACACTTGCACTAATAAAATTTTGACTTCTCTAACATGACAATCATGCGTCTATTGTGGAGGTACTTTCATCAGTGGATCATCAAAACTGCTTCTAGTTGGTACTGTATAAATCTTTGCATCCCCTTCCTGTGCATATGAGATTATATATCGGTAGATTGGAACACTAATCCCATCTAGGTTCCTATGAAGTCCCTGGATTTTCATAAAACTTACTCTGATGTGTGAAGTCCAAATTAAAACCTCACCTCATTGAGAATCCCAATTTGAGCACCACACACTAGGCTAAGAAGAAGAAAATTAGAGGAAGTCAAAAGGAAACAACAATACATGAACAATAATAAAACTATAAAACACATGTTCACCATTGAACATAGAATTACATAATGAATTGTTACAACATTTGATATTACACATTGAACAACAAACTTCTACATATACATATACTACTACTAAACAAAAGGATCTTAAGACAAGAGGTCCACCTATACATCAACTTGCCACACAACTCTCAAAACTATCCTGGTCTTCAAGATATATCCACAATCTAAACAAAAGATTACATGTGGTACACGTCAGCACAATATTCAAGAATATTGTATTGAGTACACCTACATGTCTTTTTATATACCTATCAATACTAAGCTTGACAATAAGGTAAAACTAATACTTGGAAGTAATAACAAATATAAGAAAAAGCATATACTTTCACAAATATATTCATTAACAAAAGAGAACACATGTTTTACCATGACTTTCCATTATATGTAAAGTGATCAGCCACATGCACTATTCTACCAAAGGGATTTAGTGCTCACATATACTATTCTGCTAAAGAGATTTAGTACTTTCATAAATACACTATTATGTCAAAGAGATTTAGTGCTCACATGTACTATTCTGCCAAAGAGATTTAGTACTTTCATCAATGCACTATTCTACCAAGAGATTTAGTGCTATCATATAATGGATCAGATATCTTATGTTTCAAGTGTTCATAGTCATAAATACGGAAAGCTCAAGCAACATAGCATACAAGAACAATCGTTTCATCCAATATCATATGCCAAGTATTTTACTACACATATAACAAAAGCATATTGTATAATAAGCCAAGTAAGAGGTAATGTCATACCTTGATCAAGAGATCCTAATCACACACATATTATTGATATCATATATGTCCTCATGTCAACTATATCTTGGTCAAACCCCTAGTTAAGATAAGATCACATACTATCATTAGGTTCTCATCATCATTAACCCTATTTTTTTATTCATTTTAGGGTTTGCTTACTCATTAGGATATGTGCATCATTAATTACATTCTTGTCTTAGAATTATCTTACTAATGATATTTTCCAAATTGTGTTTCATTGTCTGAACATTATGTTCCATGTCCTTTTTGTGCACATATTAACCGTAGTTTATATATACATATTCAAATTAGGGTTACAACCCGTGTATTAAGGGTCATCTTCATATAACATGAAATCAATGCATCGTCATGATCTCATAATTAAATTTGAGGTTTCACATAATGATATGAGCTTACTCTATAAATTTCATCATTTATTGAGCATGTATGTATTTATTACATTTTATTTAGGGTTAAAATCCCTAATTAGCCATATGGAGCAAATTACATGATTTCGTGCATCAACATTATATTACTAACATCTTATGGATTAGGAGTTATATTTAGGAGTTACTGGAATATTTTCATAATTTCAGTTTATCGTTTGATATTTATTACTCATGAAACAAGTGTAACATGTATTACATGTTATCAATGTTATTAAAGAATCAAAAGATGAAAAGATGGTTCCATGTTATTCTACTCATTTTTCTTAGAATTTTGATACCTTGTTTGTATTTTTCTGATAATTGTGCTATTTTCTACAAATTATTGAAGATCTGAGCATTTCTGAGGCAAATACCTTTTTCGGGCCAATTGAAACTCGCCACGTGGCAGTGGGTTTGCGTAGATCCTTCCTGGGCTACTCAATTCTGTGCCGGTTCACAGTTCACTTGCTTGAGGCGGACTGGCCGGTTCAAATTGGACCCAGTTCAGCTTTCCTTTCTTTCTCCATTTATCGCCCGAAGCATCACGCCCGATTCCCTGTTCACGTTGCTAAGGAACAGAGCCGCCGCCACTGTTCTTATCTCTGGTGACGATTTGCCATTGATCTTCTCCTCTTTTCTTTGATCTCAGGCTCCATCCAGTTTAAACGGCTCAAAAGGGTACACCTCGGTGACTTTTCTCCCCGAGTGCTGATGTAGGTCTCCCTCTAGGTAGGCTTGCCGTCGCCAGGTCCAGGCATGGCGGAGCACAAAAGAGGTGAAAAGCCTCTGAGCCCTATAGCTTTGCAAAGGCAAACCACAAAGCTTTGATCTACATTGTTGAACATAAAATTGACCTCCATCTACAGTGGGATGGACTCTACGCAGTCCGACGAACTCCATACTCGTCACCAGCAAAATTGGGTCGGTCGACCATGGAAATGACCATGGGAGTCAACCTTCGCCTATGGTTTCCTTTCGTCAGACTTCTCTCTTCCTTTTTCCTTTGTGCATTCATCATATCCATTTCCAAACTCCCTCTTCTACTACCAGCTGCCACTGCTCGTGGAGTAACTTAGTTTATTATGGCAGTCGTTGAAATTCATTAACTTTTACCAAAACTTTATGCAATAATACCACCCACAAGTGGACGGGTCTTATCGCAGTATAGTTGAGGATCGAATCCCAAGGGACAACATTTTTAATAATCGTTGCTAGTCGAATCTAATTCAAGTAAGACTAATATTAGAACGTTCGGTTCATTTGAGGTTAATTAAACTAACTGTAGGAAAGTAATGAACATAATTAAAGTTGATCTATATTAATGATATGGAATCGTTGGGATGGTCCCGGGTTTCACCACCACTACACATCCAAACATATCCTAACATCAAACATCCAAGAAAGATATAACCATCTAAATGGAGCTGCTGCAAAACCCCACATACGGGCGTTAGGCTTGCGTAAGCATCACCTTAGGTATCAGATGTCTCGCCACCATCCAGATCACTCACCTACGACTCCGAAGATACAGAAATCCAAATAAAGTTGTGGCCCCCCTATACAGGCGTTAGACACACAGAAGTGTCACCGTGGGCTAGATGGCTCGTCCCCTCACATATCATACACTTACGACTTCAAGGAATCTCATTCTATTTCTAGTTTGGGAGTCAACCTCATTAATCGTCATTCTACCCTATGTATAGAAGTTCTCACAACATAGAGAAAAACATGATGAAAGCAAGCAGGTAACCAATTTACAAACATTAATGACTAACAAAGAAATGAAAAGTTCTATACATTGCCATTGAATGTTTAACATGAGTACATGCTTGCATGGGCAGCGAAGCTATTCCCCGCACCCCAGCAAAAAGGAACTACTCGCTCATGATGTGAAAAACAAGAAGAACAAGGGAGAGGAAAGATTCCACCATGAGCATGATGCAGAAGGTAGTCACAGCTCGGTGAAGGTGATGCGATCTTCTACACCGTGTCGGAGCTGATCTGGATGAGGAATGAGGGATGCCAAGATAGACCGGGTAGTCTTTCCCACTCCTCCTTCCTTCTCTTCTCGGTCTCCTGGATCTGATGCCCAAATGAGGACCCTACTGGTCCTATTTATAGGTATTGGACTGGTGCCTCACGTTTTTGCTGTGAACCTTTTACATGGTTTAAACGATTTGGAGTAAAATACCTCCAACCGGTCTTGCTTTAGTACTGACCAAACGGTCTTTGAGTTGATAAGTCCAAACGGTCTTGGAATGCTTAGATATCCAAACGGTCTTCAGTTTAACCGGTCTTGGAGATCTGCTCTAACAGTCTTGCAGGCTGATCATGACCAAACGGTCTTGGAGTTCTTCCTCCAAACGTTCTTCAGTCCTTAGGATATCCAATCGGTCTTGAGCCAGCGATCCAAATGGTTTCCTGTCTTGGAGATCACTTCCTCACATGGTCTCGACTCCAATCGGTCTGTAAGACCGATCGCAACCTTGTGATCGAGCACCGCCACCAAACGGTATTGGCTTCTGCCGCTCACGCGGTCTTGCACTCGTGGCTTCCACACGGTTTGCACTGATCGGTCTTGAGCTCCCAAATGTTCCCATGCTCTAACGATCTTCGGCTCCCTGTCATCCAAATGATCTCGCGCCCAAACAGTCTCGTAGACCGATCAATGACCAAACGGTCTTGCTGGCCCAGGTTCTTCGCGGTCTGCACTTCTCTTGCTTGATCGATTCTTGGGCTTAACGATCTTGAGACCGGTGGCTACTGATCGGTTTGGAGACCGATCGCTGCCTCACAGTCTTATGACCGGTGAGGGTCATATTGAGCGGGGGCCGTGAGAGGAGTTGCAGGTTGGAGGTAGCGGTGGCGGTGGGCTTAGGGTTGCAGGTGGAGCGCGAGGTTGCTAAGGAGGCAGGCGTCGGAGGAGTTAGGTAGTAGGAGGTCGGGCGGAGGTGAAGAGGTGTTGCAGTGGTATCATGATGATGTAGGTGCGTCAGCCCTCCTTGAGAACGACATTGCTTCAGTAGTGGATTAGGGTTTCAGATCGGAGCCAAGGAAGAAGAAGGAGGGAAGCAAGAGGACAGGGACGCGGTTGTCGTTGCCCATACAGTCTTGAGATCGTGAGGATTCACACGCTCTTGATACCGTGTGGCCTCATACGGTTTTGAGACCGTATGGACGGGAAAAACCGATTGGATGGTCAAACCGCAAGGAGGCGTAGATATGCTATCAGACGGTTGAGGAGAATCGATGAAGGTGAAGGTGAATTATGAAGCAATGGATGGTAATGACGATTGATGGAAAGTGAGTGAGAAAAGGGTAGATTAGGGTTAAGAAGAAGTGGGTTTTATGGTGAAGTTGATGAAGATAAAGGTGTGATAAGCTCATGGTTCTGAGACCAATGGATCAAAACTGGTTGGACAGACCGAATGGGCAAACTGTTAGGTGCAAGCCCGATTGATCAAACCATTTGGTCAAAATTGATTGATTAGGACTGAGGCTGAGAGGCTTGAGTGAAGGTGAGTTCCATGTGATTGTTGAACATCATCATGACATGCATATAATCAACATAAAATCAGTTAATACTCTTGATAATTGAACAAATTAAGTAATTTTGCATTTTGTGAGATTTAGGATATGAAATCGAATGTATTGAGTTGAAATGAGCACAAGATAGAGATTGAATTTCATGATTAATATTTATTCATCAAAACACCCCGAACTTAAACGTTGCTCGTCCTCGAGCAACACAAAATCTGAAACAGTCGCCAAATGAATACTTTCAACTCGTGTGATTGCCTCATCTTCACATCATGATTGTTTTCTTTCTACTCAGTATGACTAAGTATCTCAACCTCCTGAGACCACTAAACACATCTTACCATATCTTCGTTCCTGAGTTTGCTTTCCAATATCACTTTCTCCTCACTTTTTCCAACAACAAGCATGTCAAAGAGTTTTGTAAGAGTCCAGAGATACCAGCAAAATCAACAAGTATGCACCTAGTCTGACACTGATGTTTTTCATGATAGTGGAGGCATTCATTGTGCCATTAGGTAGAAAAGGGAGTGAATGGTGGTATGGAAGGAAGAAATAAATCTCTCCTCTATTCGACTTGAGATTTTTATTATATGATTTGCAATTTCATTTATTGCAATTTTGTGCGAATCTCTCCTCTATTTGACTTGAGATTGCATTTATTTGTGTGCGTTTTGGCATCTTTTCTTGGTGGTAAGCCCCTATTAATTTGCGAGGGGTATGGAAGAAGCGGATATAGAGGGAGTGGCATGCCACCTCGAACTTAGGGTTTTGCACTATTTTGGCTATTTTTGTTTCTTTTTATGGATGGAGGGGTACGAAGATGATAGAAGAAGTGTAGAAGAGAGTTCAGATCAGAATGCAACTTGATTTACAATTCAATGCACCAAGTCGTTCTCTTTATTGTACTCTGCTCAAATAATGACTTGATGAGGATCCAGTGGGGATTCCATGTTATTGTTCCACTTGTCAGTTAGGAAGCACGACGTGTTTGATCCCTATCAGTTTGACAAACACTTGTCATTTTTGCATAAGTATCATGATGCTAGGAATCATAAGCTTCACAAGATAATTTCAATCAAAAGGCTAGTTTTCAGAAAAAGGTCCTTTTGAGGATATGCTTCGAATAAGGAGAGTATGATGATTCAAAATGCACAGAAAGAGAAATGAAAAGCATCAAAATTTCATCCAGTATTTTCTCAATTTCTTTGAAAACTTTAAAATTTTGAAAATTTTGCTCAAAAATGTAATGATGAAATCTTAGTCTGAAAAATATGGGTGAGGGTGGAAAGTGAAATACGTACCACCCACCCTCCACCCCGAACTTAGAAATTTGCTCGTCCCGAGCAAACTCTAAATCTGAGATGCAGGGGAAAATTCATGCCAGTTGGACCACCATATGAAAATCTCAAAAATGAAGATTAATCAGAACTCAAGATAGCATCTCGCGATGTGATTTTTTTATTTAGTGCAAAATTTTCTGAAAAGGTAAAAACAAAATTAAAGAAACATTCTAATTTGAAATTAAAAGTAAAACGAATTTATTGATCGAGTTGTCTCCCGACAAACGCCTTTATTTTATGTTGATGGCTCGACGTGGATACTATCAACATGGTGGGGCTCTGGGTGGAGCTTGAGCTAGGCTGACATATTCTTTTGGTGGTTTCTTTCTCATCCATTCATTAATCTTTGATATGATTCTAGCTTCTTGTATTCTTCCCCATACAGAGCGAGCATTATCTGAACATATAGGAAAACATCCTGAGTTATGTTGACTTGTTCTTTGTTGCTCAATTCGAGGTGGAGAATAGTTGTAGGGGATCTGAATGGCTTCATTGATAAAGTAGTGTTGTTGCGACTCGGAAGAAAAGTTCCTTTGTTGATGTACTATCCCTTCATCATAGTAATGTTGGACATTGATGTCAACCAGATATGGATCTGGTGGATGTTCTCAGTAGAAACTGCAGTCCAAATTTTGTTGCCGAGGGGAGATGAAATCAATAGTCTCTGTCTGTTGGGCTACTGGTGCATTCCCGAGGATGGTTGTTTCTAGATGGGGAGGCTCATGGACACCTGAAAATGGTTTGTTATGTGTCATGACATGGGTGAGGGGTGTCTCCTCCTTTTCACAGATGTCTTCAATCATTTCTATAGGCTTGAGTTCCTCAAAAGTAGCTTCAACATCTTCTTCTATAGAGGCAAGAAATTCGAGGCAATCCTTTACTTGTTCGTCAATAGTTTCATCAACTAATGGATTTGTTAGAGCAACTTCTAAAGGATCCTCTGATTCATGATTTTCTTGAGTGAGAAGTGACATCTACTCTATGCAATCAATAAGATAGACTTCTTCTTACATACTTGGTTTTTTCATATTTTCAAAAACTTTGAACTCGAGAGTTTCTTTTCCTAGTCGAAGAAGCAAGGTTCCTGCTTCAACATCAATTAGAGCTCTTGCAGTGGCGAGGAACGGACGTCCAAAGATGAGAGGATATCTGACATCTTATTTTATGTCCATAATGACAAAGTCACACGGAACATATGCGTCCTTGCCTACCTTGACCGGGACATCTTCGAGGATTCCCAACAGGTGTTTTATCGAATTGTCTGCAAGATGTATAGTTATGCCAGTAGGAAGAAATTTTGAAAATCCTAGCCTCTTGCAAAGGCTAAGCGGCATGATCGAAATGCTAGCACTAAGATCAACTAGTCCCTTCTTATATGTAGAATCACCAATATGGCATGAGATACCAAAAGATCCAGGATCTTTCTATTTTTTAGGCATCGTGTTTGAATAATATCAGAAGTAGTAGTTGTCAGTTTAACCATCTCAACTTCCTCGGTTCTGTATTTCCTTGTCAAGAGAGACTTCAAGTACTTTTTCCAGGATGGTATCTCTACCAGTGCATCTAGAAAGGGTATATCAACATGAAGTTTCTTTACAGCTTCCTTGAACTTGTTGAAATGGGTATCAAGCTTTGTTTGCCTTAGACGAGCTGGAAAAGGTATACGAGGCTTGTATACAGGGATATCAAGCTCTGGTGTTGCTTCTTCCTCTTCTGTAGAAGGTTTCATAGAAATTTTTTTGTCTGACTTATCATTTCTTGGCTGCTCCTTCGGAATAGATTCAAGTTCTTCATCAACTTGATCTTTCTCCTGGTCTTGTTCATCTATGACAACCACTGGTGTCTTGACAGGAGGGTTGGGATATACATTACCAGAATGAGTCATAACAACCTTAAACTGTTCAGGATGTTTAGGGTTGTTCTCCGGTTGACCAAAAAAAGCTCCAACTAGAGGCTTGAGACTGGCTGACAGTTGGGCTAGCTGAGATTCAATAGCTTTTTGGTGGGCTTGTTGATTAACTATCATAGTTTGTTGTGCTTGTAGCATATTCTCAATGGATGATAGTTTGTCATCAGGAGAGATGGGTCTGGCTTGTTTCCCTTGTTGTTGATTCTGGTAGGGGACTTGATTGGGGTCTTGGAACTGATGGTTGTTCTGGTAATTATTATAGTTCCTATTCTGGAAGTTACCCATAAGGTTCCCTTTATTCCCAAAATTCTGTTGTTGGTTGTTTGAACCAAATTGATGTGAGTTTACCACTCCCGAAGGTTTTCCAAACTAAAAACCATGATGGTTCCTATTCTGATTCAGGTTGTAATATCCTTGACCAGGGATAGTGTTGACAACATTCAGACTTTCCATTTGGCCATGATCTCTTTGTCTGTTGACTTTGCTTTGGACAACATCATCGAGAACATTGTAGGACAAAGTAGAGTGATTAGTTCCTTTACATGCTTCATAGAACAGTGAATCTGACTTGATCTATTCTTGTTGTCGAGGGGGTGAGTGTCTTCTTTCATAGGAAGCAAGAGACGATTTAATATGGTCTTGTTTGGCGACTAAGAGTTTTAGGGTTTCAGCGATAGACTTGTACTCAGGAATAACTTCAGCCATAGCTACCTTCAACACTCCTTTACCTACAGATCTACCCCAATTAGCTTGATTTTCAGCTCCAAGGGTGACAACCTTCCATGCACTATCATAACTTAGACGCATGAAGTTTCCTCCGGATGAGGAGTCTAGAAACCTCTTGATATCATCATCCACACCTCTATAGAAGATCTCAATGAGTTGATTTCTTGGGAATGCCATGGTGTGGACACTTGTGTAAAAGCTCTTTATATCTTTCCCATGCTTACGTAAGGGTTTCTCCAGGGGCTTGAGTGAACATTGTTATTCGACCCCTAATTCCATAGGTGAGAGAAGGAGGGTAAATTTTTTCCAAAAAAATGTTTTGTAGTTGTTCCCATTTAGTGATGGGCTCGCATTGCAAGGAGTTGTACCAACTCATAGCTCTATTAGAGTGTGAATACATGAAAAGATGGAGTCTAATGGCATCGTCAGACACTCCATTTTGACTTGTCATGGCACATAGATCTATAAATCTCAAAAGATGTTCCTAACTATCTTCTCCTTGTTTACCATAGAATGGGCTATTTTGGAGTAAGGTGATCCAATGTGCCCAGATCTCAAAATTTGTAGGATTGATGGGAGGAGGTTGCACAGGGTGATGAACATCAGCAACTTTAGGGATGGAGAACTCTCTAAGGTCCTTCTACAGCTCTATTGCTTGTGCTGCTGCTTGAGCTGCTCGAGTCTCTATTTCAACTGCAACTCTGACTTCTTGCATAAGCCTATCTCTTTGCACAGCAAGGGCTTGAGCAACACTTCGGGCTATTTCCTCCTCTTAAGCCATCCTTGCTTGGTTCTCTCTGTTCTGATGACAAAAAGTTCTGTCTATCTCAAGATCAAAGCTAGCAGTGAGACCAGGACTGTTTGAGCGGTGCATGCACTAGTCTTTGTTGTACCTGGGACGGAAAGATTTTTCAAAAGTGAGATTGACGGAGTAGAACCAAATTCAAGTGAATGATCAATTGTATCAAATAAAAATCAAAATCCTAGATTAGCCTCAAAAGAACTAGATTTGACTAACTGAATCTGTTATCCCCGACAACGGTGCCAGAATTTGACGTGGTTTATTATCGCACTAACAAATTCACTCAGGGTTGAAATCCCTGAGCTTTTACCAAAACCTTGTGCAATAATACCACCCGCAAGCGGATGGGTCTTATCGCAGTATAGTTGAGGATCGAATCCCAAGGGACAACATTTTTAAGAATCATTACTAGTCAAATCTAATTCAAGTAAGACTAATATTTAGAACGGTCAGTTGATTTGAGGTTAATTAAACTAATTGTAGGAAAGCAAAGAGCAGAATTAAAGTTGATCTAGATTACTGATATGGAATCGCTGGAATGGTCCTGGGTTTCACCACCACTACACATGCAAACACATTCTAACATCAAACATCCTGGCAAGATATAACCATCCAAATGGAGCTACTGCAAAACCCTCCAAACGGGCATTAGGCTTGCGTAAGCATCACCTTAGGTATCAGATGTCTTATCACCATCCGATCATTCACCTACGACTCCGAAGATACATAAATCCAAATGAAGCTGTGGGTGCCCTATATAGGTGTTAGGCACACAGAAGCATCACTGTGGGCTAGATGGCTCGTCCCCCCATGGATCATACACTTACGACATCAAGGAATCATATCAGAAGTTCTCTTCAAGGAGTCAACTGTGCTAATCGATAAGCAAGAAGGCGATTATTCTACAAGCAAACATCGACAATTAACAAAGAAGATAAAAATCCAACTAAGGTTGTGGCCCTCCCTAAGGGATGTTTAGGTCACAAAAGCATCATCATAGGCTAGATGGCTCGTCCCCTCACAGATCATACACTTACGACCTCAAGGAATCCCATTCTATTTCTAGTTTGGGAGTCAACCTCATTAATCGACATTATACCCTACATATAGAAGTTCTCACAACATAGGGAAAAACATGATGAAAGCAAGCATGTAATCAATCTACAAACATTAATGACTAACAATGAAATGAAAAGTTATATACATTGCCATGGAATGTTTAACATGAGTACATGCTTGCATGGGTAGCGGGACTAGTCCGCGCACCCCAAAAAAAAGGAACTACTCACTCATGATGTGAAAAACAAGAAGAACAAGGGAGAGGGAAGATTCTGCCATGAGCATGATGTAGAAGGTAGTCACAACTCGGTGAAGGTGATGCGGTCTTCTACATCGTTTCAGAGCAGATCTGGATGAGGAACGAGGGATGCCAAGACAGATTGGGCAGTCTTTCCCACTCCTCCTTCCTTCTCTTCTCGGTCTCCTCGATCACAACAGTAGCAGGAGGTGAAGTGGCTATGGCATGGATGTATGTGACCGAACCTGTGTTCAGGCAGCCTGTCGGTGTCCTGGATCCGATGCCCAAATGAGGACCCTACTGGTCCTATTTATAGGTACTGGATTGGTGCCTCACATTTTTGTTGTGAACCTTTTACATGGTTTAAACTATTTGGAGTAAAATGCCTCCAACCGGTCTTGCTTTAGTACTGTCCAAACAGTCTTTGAGTAGATAAGTCCAAATGGTCTTGGAATGCTTAGATATCCAAATGGTCTTCAGGTTAACCGGTCTTGGAGATCTGTTCTAACGATCTTGCAGACTGATCAATGACCAAATGGTCTTGGAGTTCTTCCTCCAAACGATCTTCATTCCTTAGGATATCCAATCGGTCTTGAGCCAACGATCCAAATGGTTTCCATCAAACGGTCTTGGAGATCACTTCCTCACGTGGTCTTGACTCCAACCGGTCTGTAAGACCGATCGCGGCCTTGTGATCGAGCACTACCACCAAACGGTCTTGGATTCTACCGCTCACATTGTCTTGCGCTCGTGGCTTCCAAACGGTTTGCGCTGATCGGTCTTGAGCTCCCAAATGTTCCTGCGCTCAAACGGTCTTCGACTCCCTATCATCCAAACGATATCGTGCCCAAATGGTCTCGAAGACCGATAAATGACCAAACAGTCTTGTTGGCCCAGGTTCTTCACGGTCTACGCTTCTCTTGCTTGATCGATTCTTGGACATAACAGTCTTGAGACCGGTGGCCTTCGATCGGTTTGGAGACCGATCCCTATCTCACGGTCTTGAGACCGATGAGGAGAAGATTGAGCGGGGGCCATGCGAGGAGTTGTAGGTTGGAGGTAGCGATGGTAGTGGGCTTAGGGTTGCAGGTGGAGCACAGGGTTGCTGAGGAGGCAGGTGCCAGAGGAGTTAGGCAGTAGGAGGTCAGGAGGAGGTGAAGAGGTGTTGCAGTGGTATCATGATGATGTAGGTGCATCATCTCTCCTTGAGAACGGCGTTGCTACAGTAGTGGATTAGGGTTTCAGATCGGAGCCAAGGAAGAAGAAGAAGGGAAGCAGGAGGACAGGGACACGATTGTCGTTTCCCATACGGTCTTGAAACCGTGAGGATTCACATAGTCTTGAGACCGTGTGGCCTCATACGGTTTTGAGACCGTATGGACAGGAAAAACCGGTTGGATGGCCAAACCACAAGGAGGCGTAGATATGCTATTGGAATGTTGAAGTGAATCGATGAAGGTGAAGGTGAATTATGAAGCAAGGGATGGTAATGATGATTGATGGAAAGTGAGCGAGAAAAGGGTGGATTAGGGTTAAGAAGAAGTGGTTTTGATGGTGAATTTGATGAAGATAAAGGTGTTATGAGCTCATTGTTCTGAGACCAATGGATCAAAACCAGTTGGACAGACCAAATGGGCAAACAGTTAGGTATAGGAACGATTGATCAAATCATTTTGTCAAAATTGATTGATTAGGACTGAGGATGAGAGGCTTGAGTGAAGGTGAGTTCCATTTGATTGTTGAACATCATCATGACCTGCATATAATCAACATAAACTCAGTTAATAATCTTGTCAATTGAACCAATTAAGCAATTTTGCATTTTGTGAGATTTATGATATGAAATTGGATGTATTGAGTTGAAATGATCACAAGATGGTGATTGAATTTCATGATGAATACTAATTCATCATGGCGGTGGAGAGGCAGTGTAAAAGGATGGCTCTTTATACCTCTACACATCTCTAAATGATGCAAAGGAAGGGTTGATATGTCCATCTCAATGAGATGTGGTATGATTCTCAGTTATTTTCCCCTCTTGCCCCACAATCACTATGAGTGGTGTTTGGGATGGTCACAAGGTCATCTTCCCTACTACCTTGCTCTAACCGCAAGGTAGGAGACAAGCTGACATCTGTCTGATCTCATTCAATGTTTAAACGCAGCTGTCCACCTAAGACAATCCATGGAATCACCTTCTCAAGAATCATATCCACTGGATAAAAGATCTAAGACCTGGAAATGTTCATGCATCCTAGTCCAGGATCCATGGGCATGACTCCACCAAACTGAGGTCTAAAAAACACCAAAGATGCACATTATTTCCTAATTTTCAAACCTTAATAACTTCCTCTAGGATACTCCAATTGCCACCAAATTTTAACCATAGCTTCCTCACAACTCAAAATACCTTATACACAAATTTGGTATCAAAACTCAACTATGTGACCAATCAATTAAATTCCTCAAATAGGCATAAACTTATGGATCTTAACAATGATATCAATATCAATCAATACGCAACTTTATTGAATACTTAGAACTCTCAAAACAACTCAAATACACATGAATTCATTTATTTCATTGGACATTTAAGGATTCCAAAAGTCCACTCCATCATAGCCTACACACCGTAAGAGAAATTTTTTCCTCAAAATTAAGCCAAGAAAATCCAGTCCATTACATCATATACATCTTAATAGAAATTTCATCCTCGAAATTACATCTTACTCTTACTTCAAGGAACAACCAAAGGTCTTCATCCATATGTAGGACACCACTCTATGTGCCACATATCTAGAAATAAATCCCCATAATCATATCCAATTACGATTAGGATGTCTTAATACATCTAGGGTGAATCACCCCTTCATAAAAGATTGAAAAAATAGCTTAGATATTCTATTTAAGTCATGGCATATGATGTATGCATAAATTGTCGTTATTTTGATATCTAATTTGGTTATTTTCTTTGTCATTTGTGCTTAATTGAATATATTTTTAATACATATTTTACCAAATTAATAAAAATCACTTGTGCATCATTTCTTATATTTTTACATGTATTTTACATGCATTTTACATGTTTTAATTATTATAATAATTATTTGATTTTATTCATTGATTATTTTATTGCAGATAATTATTATTTACTGGAGCAAAATCGATACCATCGACTTGCAACTCGATGGTACCGACATGGTATCAGAGTACAAATATTTTTTGCTCCATATTGAAAAGGAAAAGGACGTTTTACTGTGAAGAAGTCGATACCATTGACTTCCAACTCGATACCATCGACTCAGACGTTGCAGACCAAATTTTAATGTGTTAAATCTAACACATATTGTATTAAAAATTACATTTTAGGTTTTCTCTTGATCTAAACATGTACGACGGCTATAAAAGACACCATTAGAACCGTAATTGAAAGATCTATCGGTGGGGGACGACATCAAACGTGAATGGAAAGAGAAAAGCAGAGGAACCCTACACGGAAGACCTCAGAGGCATTTTGGCGGCAGAAACGACGGCAAATTTTCTCCATCTTCTCCAGATCCACTCTTTAACCCTTTCTCCAATTTACTGTATCTTGAAGTTCATGTTTTACATCTTTTCGACTTACTGTGATAGCATGTCGTCTATTTTCAGCTAAAAACCATAATTCCTTAGGACCCGGGAGTAGCCCGGGTAATCATTGTATGATACTTTTTACATAGTTTATTATAATTTGTCTCTCAAATATGTGGTATGATGTCATTTTCTCCATTATATCATTATGATTGATCACCCTAATGATAATCTAATACCTTTAATTACTTTGAAAGAAGAATTAACGGTTGAAAAGAGACGATAATCACATTAACTAATAAATCTTTTGAACAAGGTGATGTACAGTTAATGGTGAAAACCCAGAGTATGATCTTCATGCACCTAGTTTAGGGTATAGGTTACTACTACCATGGAACCAACCTAGATTTAAGTAGTGAATTGTATCGCAAAAGTGAGCAATTCTGACTACAGGCCACTACCCAGAATAGGAGACATAGAAATTCTACCCGGTAGTGAATTGTATCTCCAGATGATAATTTTGAAAGTTTTTGTAATGATATTAATGAATGTGGGGGGAATTGAATTATTAGAAGAGGAGGATGCACATAAATTCACCTTTGATATAACACCTCCATTATGTGTAGATAGGAGTGATCCATTGGGGATGGTCATAGAAATTAAGTTTCAATCATCATTATACCTTTCACCCCATGACTACCTATTTCTGCATGTGCTCCCACATCAAGACTTGGTTGTAGTTCATGTTCATGATAATTACAATAATGATTTACCTTTGAAATGGAACGTCAACCATACATGTTGGTCTTCTAACTATTATTTATTTTTTCTCATTGTTGCAAGGAACCAAAAGTTTAGAAGGAAGAGGTGGAGAGAGCTTTACCCTCCTCCATGATCACCTAATTATTATTGAATGACATGTGTCCATCCTAGGACGTTAAACAAGGAAGCTTGTGGGAGGCAACCCACCAATTAGGTTTATTTTGTTAAACTTTCAATTCTACTTTTACATTCCTATTTGTAGATTGTGATATCTAGTTTTGATGCAAGTAAAAAAGGTGCCTTGATATGTGCATTCAATGTGCAGGGACGCATTGAGTTGGTACCACCGACTTTACTTTCGGTAGTACTGAGTTCTCATCAGTGACATCTCACAAGCTGAGCAAGCATCGACACTTCACCAAGCTCGAGTGCTTATTGGAGTGGATCCCACCCACCCGTCTTTTGCCCAGATCTGAGCTCACATATCGGTACAATCGTTCCATTTGTCTTCCTTTACTTTTGACATTGCAGACAATGTCATATTCAAGCTTAGGGGGAGGAATGGAATGGTGCTTCTATCTTTACCTCTTGCATCTTTTCTTTTTATCATACATCTACATGTTTTTGTTTCAGAAAAAATAGTTTTTTCATTTTGTTTTTAGATTCCACTTCTATCTAGTGTACTTGTGGACAAAAATATACAATTTTGGTTAGGATTAGCCGTTTGTTGATGATGTGGTATCAATTCTGAAAATTCTAAATAAAAATTTGAATGTGCTTTTATGCTTTGCTCTTTAAGCTAAATTTGCTATGTTTAAGAGTACATAACTGGAGGAATTGTTTGGATTAGTCAGTTTGAAGACATACTGATTGAATGAAAAACCTAACTTAACCCTATGGCTTGTGTTATGACGATGATGTTTGAGTCCAAACCAACCAAACAGTAACGTGATCTTTAATGTGAATTTTATAAATAAACTCTAAGGTTACCCTATTACACAAGTTGATAGAAGAGGGACATATCATGGTTGGGAAAGACATTGTCTCTTAGTCATGTGATCTCATCCACCTTCCATTCATCTTCATTCACAACCACATGATGATCAAGTTTAATCCAAGTTATTTTCCTTTTGTATGCATTACATGTCATGATAGGAAGCATATAGTTAGTTCATTTTATTATGCATTATAAAAGGGAAAAAAATAATATCATCTTTTGAGCATTTGTAGTTTGCATAACAAAATTTCATATAGTTGCATTTGCATTGCATATTTCATAAGATGTTACATATTTATTATTATCTTCTACGGTCTTCTCTCATGAAAGAGCGTAAAAAAAGTTGTATCTCCTTACTCCTTCTCCAAAAGTAAAAAAAAGCCCAAGCATGAACTATTTATCTAGCTAAAATAAAAGGGTAAGAAAAAAAGAGTTATTGAAAAAGAAAAAGAAAAAGAAAAAATAGGAGAAAAGGAGAAAAAAAGATTTTAAGTTCAATGCCATATTCTCTCTAAGCAACAAAGGAGGGGATTGTGGATCTTTTTATAAGCACATTTCCACTTATACTCATCATTAGGATGAGACATCCATTGCATGCATCATTCCACCAAAATAAAAAAATAGTCATTAGAAGTCATACATTCACATTTTATCCATCATACAGGTGCATCATATTTTTACTTTTTACATAAATAATTTGGATGATTCTTGTGAATTCTATTTTCATAGCCACCCATCTTTTCCACCCATTGCTCTGCATAGTATGCCACCATCATAATTAATCCCCTCATCCATGTTTATTTGGGGATCTGTGTCCAAGTAGTTTATTTAGGTAGATCAGAGCAATGTAGATAGGGAGATCACATGGTGCATCAAGCATGTGTCCTACTGGCCATGATATTAACTGCTTCATATTGATAGTGTTTTTCATTAATCTTATTGTGGACATCTATTATGAACATGATTGATCGCTTTAGAGTAGTTACTTGTTCAGTGGTTGGCAAGGATCAGCTTGGGACCGACTAGTGGAGGGCGGTTAGAAAAAATAATTCATAGGTACTTGTCTTCTTGCTGACTTTTTAAAACAAATCCAAGAGTAGTGTTGCTCGAGGATGAGCAATATTCAAGATTAGGGGTGTGATGTATGCATAAATTGTCGTTATTTTGATATCTAATTTGGTTATTTTCTTTGTCATTTGTGCTTAATTGAATATCTTTTTAATACATATTTTACCAAATTAATAAAAATCACTTGTGCATCATTTCTTATATTATTACATGTATTTTACATGTTTTAATTATTATAATATTTATTTGATTTTATTCATTGATTATTTTCTTGCAGATAATTATTATTTACTGGAGCAAAGTCGATACCATCTACTTGCAACTCGATGGTACTGACATGGTATCGGAGTACAAATATTTTTTGCTCCAGATTGAAAAGGAAAAGGACATTTTACTGTGAAGAAGTCGATACCATCGACTTCCAACTCGATACCATCGACTCAGACTTTGCGGACCAAATTTTAATGTGTTAAATCTAACACATATTGTATTAAAAATTACATTTTAGGTTTTCTCTTGACCTAAACATGTACGACGACTATAAAAGGCACCATCAGAACTGTAATTGAAAGATCTATCGATGGGGGATGACATCAAAATCGAACAGAGAGAGAAAAGTAGAGGAACCCTACACGGAAGATATCAGAGGCGTTTTAGCAGCGGAAACGATGACAAATTTTCTTCATCTTCTCCATATCAACTCTTTCACCCTTTCTCCAATTTACTGTATCTTGAAATTCATGTTTTACATCTTTTCGACTTACTGTGATAGCATGTCGTCTATTTTAGGCTAAAAACCATAATTCCTTAGGACCTAGGAGTAGCCCGGGTAATCGTTGTATGATACTTTTTACACAGTTTATCATAATTTGTCTCTCAAATCTGTGGTATGTTGTCATTTTTTTCCATTATATCATTATGATTGATCACCCTAATGATAATCTAATACCTTTAATTACTTTGAAAGAATAATTAATGGTTGAAAAGAGACGATAATCACATTAACTAATAAATCCTTTGAACAAGGCGATGTACAGTTAATGGTGGAAACCCATAGTATGATCTTCATGCACCTAGTTTAGGGTATATGTTACTACTACCGTGGAACCGACCTAGATTTAGGTAGTGAATTGTATCGCGAAAGCGAGCAATTCTGACTACAGGCCACTACTCGGAATAGGAGATGAATGAGGATAATTGTGTAGGAATTAGTACAACGAGAACCTGCGGTGAAACCACAATCCTAAGGATTCCATTTTTAATTGACTAAACCAACCATTTAATCGATTGTTTTGTTTTCTTTTATTTTTATTTTCTTTTTCAATAAACTCTTGTTTTCAGCTTAGCTGATCAATCCTAATTAGTAATAGTATTTAACCTCACAACTGCCCGTGTTCGATAACTCGGGACTCATAATCCCATATTACTTCGACACGTACACTTGCGTATTACACACACATTATACGCGTGTCAGAATACCTCATATGTATATCTCATATGTTAGGGTTGCATCCTTATCTTTACCCATGCATTAGGGTTCCCAAATCATATTACCATGTTCTAAAGGAGTTAACTAAAGTTAACCCATTATATCAAGGTGTCATCAACATTTTATCGAGCTAATTCTCAGAACATGTTCAACATTAACATATGCCTTTTAAGAGAGAGTTAACTATAATTAACCTACTTTATCCATCTAGATCATATCAAGGTGTTGTAATTTTTATGTTGTGCTAACTGTCAAACTATATTTTTCATCATTATTAAGCACTAAGATTAACACCTCATGTAACTTGTTTAATTCATATGATCTTATTTCATTGCTCATAATAATTTGCACCATTTACTAGTGATTTCATCACAATATTAAACAACAATATCACATTATCATCATTATTTATGTATATGGTTAACCATTTATGCATTGAGGTTTATCAAACTATACTCATTGTTTCATCATGCCATATCTACTTATATCATATTTCCAGATAAGACTGCATTCTTACTTATGTTATAACATGGTAGTTCTAAACAAACTTATACAAGTGGCTTGTTAAACATATATCATAACTTCATCTAGTCCAACCGAGGTTAAGCTGACCCATATCATGAGGGTAGTGCCATGCTCAGTCTCTCTGAGCTCACTCAACTCTATGAATATCTCATATGCACAAACTTTATCCTCCCTCTTTGGTCTAGGGTTATCAGGTTACCTCATTGGCACTAGTTGATAACTTTGCAAGATCTAGACACATAAGCACAAACCAAACTTGGTATGACATACTATTCATAGGTTTTATACCAATGAAACATGCTTACCTAAAACTCTCTCTATATATGCAACCACTAGATTCCTACAAGGAACCACCAATCGGAGCATGAGGCTTTACAAAAACTAAAACACTTACCTCCTCCAAGATCTTGGGACTCTCTCTCCCTCACCCAGATGGCAGGTACTCATATTCTTATTCACATATGCACATATAACTAGCCTCTCTTTGTCTCTAGGGTTTGGTCCTCCCAAGGACATCTAGGATTCAACAAGACTATAGGAATCATGCATAAAGTGACTCAACTCAACCACTTAGGAGTATTCTAGTTTAGGACATGTCATATCACATATTTATCATAATTCTCATATCTTGGAGTTTGGGTTCTCCGACCTTCTCCCTCTGGGTCTCACTCTCTCTAGATTTAACCCTATAACTGTTCCAACACTAGAGGTCCTCCTTTGTAATAGAGATTGAGGCTCATGTTGACTCACATCTTGTCTTAACTTAGCTTATCTCATCTTACAAAAACATACATAATTTCATTGTCAAAGCCTATCTCAAATCCTCAAAATTGAACCTTAATTTCTAAAGACAACATTGATCATCATAAACTATCTTATATCATCTCTATACATCTCAAATCATCATCTAATCTTATTCCATCTATTCCATTTATCACATATTCCAACAAGGCTCTAGACATCTAATCTAGAACTACTCTCTCTTCTAGACTAATGTCATTCACTTTCAATTAGGTTGCATGACCACCTCCTACTCATACATGTGTGGGGGCACATTTTGGTAAAACATACATATATAATAAAATATTATACAGTTTTTCCCGGATAAAATATGCGTCAGAGAAATCTATCGAGGTTCGATTCTAATAGAATCCAAAACCAAATCAGGAAACGAGTGTCCCACACATAGTAGAGAGTCTAGTGTCACATAACCTAGTAAAAAGGGTGAGAGTAGGGAGTAGACTGGTGTAGCTACCCAAAACATAGATACATCATATGCCAAAGGTTTCTCTTCCCGCGATATATGGCATTTCCATATAATGCAACGTCCCATACTGCTGCACTATAAGGAAAGAACGACATCTAAGGACCTGCTATACAACAAGAACCAGTCTAGACCTAGTTCTCAGACATCTAGGTTCTAACCTTGTAACATCCTGATCTCCTGCTCAAGTTAGAACTACTTATTTAGAGCTATTCATAAAAACAAGCTTCTTTGATGATTTTTTTGTAAAATCAATTTTAATATTAAAACAATCCATTTTGATTAATTTAAAAGCTTTTATATATTGAAAATATAATTGCGGTACATTTGCCAAATTTTGGAAAAATATATATATATATTGGTGGGTAAGCACACAAGCAGGTAGCTGGGTGGCAAGCAAGTTGCTTATAGAGGCAAGCATATAGCTGGGTAGCAAGTAGGTAGCTTAAGCAAACACACTACTTGGTAAAGCAAGAAGCTTAGTGTCAGGCTCCTCTTTCAAACACCTAGCACATCCTAATGTTTGACACATATCCCACCATGTGTCAACTAATCCTTGATAGATATCTTCAAATGACACATATGCTTCCATGTGTCATCTAGCAATTCTTGAGATGACACCTAACCATCCATGTGTAACCTAACAAGTAAGAATCCACCTAAAGATGACACCTTGCACCCATGTGTCATCCACACACTTTTTTCTATTAGGACCATGCTACCCTTCACCATTCCTATATAAAGAGCCCCCATCCACCCCACTATAAGCATAAATTCTCTCCACTTCATCCCAAAGCAAAGGTGAACGTCCCTTCTCCCTCCTTTCCCATATCCTTCACCATAAACCTCCAATCTATGTCTAGATTAGCAAACCACTCTCTCTTTCTTTATGTTAGTGAAAGGATCCACCTCCCAACAAATACTCTCTCTATAGAAACCTACTACCTCCTTCCTCCACCATAGTAAGAGCAACCCAATACTATATCTTCCACATATGTCATGATGCTTTAAGCCATCTCTCTTCTACTCTAGTGAGAGAAACCCTAGAAGTTGTTCTAGTTGGGGATGAGGATCGAGGTGATGGAAAATGCAACGTAATGCTGCCCAAATATATCAAGATTGGATATATTTAATGATGCTATGGTCTTCTTGTGGAAACATGTATTAAGGACATATAAAAGGTATGGTTCCCACATTTTATCATCCAAAAAGTACATGTTAATATTGTTTAATATGATATTCAATTCCTATTGTAATCTATTATATCAACATCAATAAAAGGTATGGTTCCCACATTTTTTTTCATCCAAAAAGTACAATTTATTATTGTTTAATATGATATTCAATTCCTATCACAATCTATAATATCAACATCAAGAAAAGGTATGGTATAGAATTGTTTGGTATTATATGCAGTAAGAGTATAATATACTTCATAAACTTTCCTAAAGAATGAATAAGTGATCAACTATGCACAACTCTTTATTAATAAGCTAGGTCTGACTTCCATATATTCGTCCATATTATCCTTTGAAATTGAGTTTAGAGGCTTTAGATGATAATCAAGAATTTCTTTGGATTCTAGTACTATTGTCTTTTGGTTCCCTTTTCCTTTATTTCTCTCTATTAATTGTGTCATGTGATATTTTTGGAAAGTGGAATTTTATCAGACACTTCTAAGGTGACTAGGAGCCTATTTCACTGATGTTTGTAGCCAGTAAAGAGGAAAGGTTATTTAATTGGTTCCGTGTTCGCACGGGGGGACTCCCTAACCTCTTGCACGCTCCTGGCCATAGACTTGTCTGATTCAAAACCGCAATCCCACAAGTTTACATTTTAGGTTTCATAGTGAAATAATAATTAGTGATTCATTTACTTGACTACCTTTTGATTTCTCCAACTCTGAATATCCATCAAATAGTTGTATATCTTTGATAATGTCCTTTTGATTCTAAACTTCATATTGGTAGATGTGTTGGTAATAGAGTCGGCATGTCTTGGCCGGGGATTGATACATTTGGGATCTGGATCTAAGTCCTTTGGAGTCAGGGATGGATGAGTATAATGCTCTACCATACTCAGGCCCACACTTGGGTTGGTCATGTAGATTCAGGCATGATCAAGTTAGTAATGGAGAATAATCTCCTATAAAGATTAAGCATGCTAACTAATGATTATTCAAGTGACATCTTATGCAAGGAGCACCCTCTTATGGTATTGGAAAGGCGACCAGTGGCTGCATGTGGTAATCTGATTCATTGAACAGAGCATGCAGTGTGCACGAGTGGCTGGGGGTGTGCCAGGGTACTTATAGGTGTTTTGGTGACCCTAATGGACTAAATTCTTGGCTAAGCAAGTTTTTGTGGTTGCAGGCCAGTTGCCCAAGGTGAATTGACACCTTCTCTGAGAGTTGTAGTTAAACTCATTTATGGAATAAGGTCTCCCTTTTTGTTATCCTTAAAACAATAATCCTGATTATGCTCCACGGTATCCGTCTAACATTTTGATAGAGTTGTCGTATGATAAATGCTTTATGAATATACATACATACACATTCCTTATGCTTCATGCTAGTAGATGGTCAATAATTTTGGTTTGGACTTTTGATACTTTGGTAATACATTAAGAGTATAGTTATATTAATAATGTCTTGCTGCTTATATCTATTTTTCCAGACTTAGACAATTGTCTAACCCATACTCTCCCACTTGGGCTACGACATATTCTTCCATGTTGCAGGTTATATTATTTATAAGAGACCTTTCCTTGTGGAAGACTCATCTTGAAAAGATCCTGAAGGGCGTCAAAAATCAAAGGTGGATCAAGCTTAATTTTAAACTCATGTATCATTTTTATTGATAAAGGAGATAATGTAAATCTACCTTTTTTAAGGGTGTAATATTTTGAAATAAAATATTGCTTATCTCACTCTTGTGCTTTGATTCTTGGTGCCATATTAACGACTCAGATTTAGCTACTTGATTTTCGGAGGAAGAAAATCAGGTGGTTGAATCGGGGACGTTATAGAGATGGTATCAGAGCAACAAGATGAGACCTTACCCAAGGAAAATCGTAGAAGTATAAACTTAAAACTAGATTCAGATAACCTTAAGTAGAATAGACTAAAATAAGTCATAACCTAAATCTTATAAATTTTTAGGATGAAAATTCTTTGAAGGAGTGGTATATGTAACATCCTGATCTCCTGCTTAAGTTAAAATTACTTATTTAGAGCTATTCATAAAAACAAGCTTCTTTGAGGATTTTTTTGTAAAATCAATTTTAATATTTAAATAATCCATTTTGATTAATTTAAAAGCTTTTATATATTGAAAATATAATTGTGGTACTTTTGCCAAATTTTGGAAAAAGATTTATATATTGGTGGGTAAGCACACAAGCAGGTAGCTGGGTGGCAAGCAAGTTGCTTATAGAGGCAAGCATGTAGCTGGGTAGCAAGTAGGTAGCTTAAGCAAACACACTACTTGGTAAAGCAAGAAGCTTAGTGCATGCTCCTCTTTCAAACACCTAGCACATCCTAATGTTTGACACATATCCCACCATGTGTCAACTAATCCTTGATAGATATCTTCAAATGACATATATGCTTCCATGTGTCATCTAGAAATTCTTGAGATGACACCTAACCATCCATGTGTAACCTAACTAGTAAGCATCCACCTAAAGATGACACCTTGCACCCATGTGTCATCCACACACTTTTTTCTATTAGGACCATGCTACCCTTCACCATTCCTATATAAAGAGCCCCCATCCACCCCACCATAAGCATAAGTTCTCTCCACTTCATCCCAAAGCAAAGGTGAACGTCCCTTCTCCCTCCTTTCCCATCTCCTTCACCATAAACCTCCAATCTCTGTCTAGATTAGCAAACCACTCTCTCTTTCTTTATGTTAGTGAAAGGAACCACCTCCCAACAAATACTCTCTCTATAGAAACCTACTACCTCCTTCGTCCACCATAGTAAGAGCAACCCAATACTATATCTTCCACATATGTCATGATGCTTAAAGCCATCTCTCTTCTACTCTAGTGAGAGAAACCCTAGAAGTTGTTCTAGTTGGGGATGAGGATCGAGGTGATGGAAAATGCAACGTAATGCTGCCCAAATATATCAAGATTGGATATATTTAATGATGCTATGGTCTTCTTGTGGAAACATGTATTAAGGACATATAAAAGGTATGGTTCCCACATTTTATCATCCAAAAAGTACATGTTATTATTGTTTAATATGATATTCAATTCCTATTGTAATCTATTATATCAACATCAATAAAAGGTATGGTTCCCACATTTTTTTCATCCAAAAAGTACAATTTATTATTGTTTAATATGATATTCAATTCCTATCACAATCTATAATATCAACATCAATAAAAGGTATGGTATATAATTGTTTGGTATTATATGCAGTAAGAGTATAGTATACTTCATAAACTTTCCTAAAGAATGAATAAGTGATCAACTATACACAACTCTTTATTAATAAGCAAGGTCTGACTTCCATATATTCGTCCATATTATCCTTTATAATTGAGTTTAATGGCTTTAGATGATAATCAAGCATTTCTTTGGATTCTAGTACTATTGTCTTTTGGTTCCCTTTTCCTTTATTTTTCTCTATTAATTGTGTCATGTGATATTATTGGAAAGTGGAATTCTATTAGACACTTCTAAGGTGACTAGGAGCATGTTTCACTGATGTTTGTATCCAGTAAAGAGGAAATGTTATTTAATTGGTTCCGTATTCGCACGGGGGGACTCCCTAACCTCTTGCACGCTCCTGGCCATAGACTTGTCTGATTCAAAACCGCAATCCCACAAGTTTACATTTTAGGTTTGATAGTGAAATAATAATTAGTGATTCATTTACTTGACTACCTTTTGATCTCTCCAACTCTGAATATCCATCAAATAGTTGTATATTTTTGATAATGTCCTTTTGATTCTAAACTTCATATTGGGAGATGTGTTGGTAACAGAGTTGGCATGTCTTGGCCGGTGATTGATACATTTGGGATCTAGATCTAAGTCCTTTGGAGTCAGGGATGGATGAGTATAATGCTCTACCATACTCAGGCCCACACTTGGGTTGGTTATGTAGAGTCAGGCATGATCAAGTTAGTAATGGGGAATAATCTCCTGTAAAGATTAAGCATGCTAACTAATGATTATTCAAGTGGCATCTTATGCAAGGAGCACCCTCTTCTGGTCTTGGAAAGGCGACCGGTGGCTGCATTTGGTAATCTGATTCATTGAATAGAGCATGCAGTGTGCACGAGTGGCTGGGGGTGTGCCATGGTACTTACAGGTGTTTTGGTGACCCTAATGGACTAAAGTCTTGGCTAAGCAAGTTTTTGTGGTTGCAGGTCCGTTGCCCAAGGTGAATTGACACCTTCTCTGAGAGTTGTAGTTAAACTCGTTTATGGAATAAGGTCTCCCTTTTTGTTATCCTTAAAACAATAATCCTGATTATGCTCCACAGTATCCGTCTAACATTTTGATAGAGTTGTCGTATGATAAATGCTTTATGAATATACATACATACACATTCCTTATGCTTCATGCTAGTAGATGGTCAATAATTTTGGTTTGGACTTTTGATACTTTGGTAATACATTAAGAGTATAGTTATATTAATAATGTCTTGTTGCTTATATCTATTTTTCCATACTTAGACAATTGTCTAACCCATACTCTCCCACTTGGGCTACGGCATATTCTTCCATGTTGCAGGTTATATTATTTATAAGAGACCTTTCCTTGTGGAAGACTCATCTTGAAAAGATCCTGAAGGGCGTCAAGAATCAAAGGCGGATCAAGCTTAATTTTAAACTCATGTATCATTTTTATTGATAAAGGAGATAATGTAAATCTACCTTTTTTAAGGGTGTAATATTTTGAAATAAAATATTGCTTATCTCACTCTTGTGCTTTGATTCTTGGTGCCATATTAACGACTCAGATTTAGCTACTTGATTTTCGGAGGAAGAAAATCAGGTGGTTGAATCGGGGACGTTACAGAAATGGTATCAGAGAAAAAAGATGAGACCTTACCTAAGGAAAATCGTAGAATTATAAACTTAAAACTACATTCAGATAACCTTAAGTAGAATAGACTAAAATAAGTCATAACCTAAATCTTATAATTTTCGAGGATGAAAATTCTTTGAAGGAGTGGTATATGTAACATCCTGATCTCCTTCTTAAGTTAAAACTACTTATTTAGAGCTATTCATAAAAACAATCTTCTTTGAGGATTTTTTGTAAAATCAATTTTAATATTAAAATAATCCATTTTGATTCATTTAAATGATTTTATATATTGAAAATATAATTGCGGTACTTTTGCCAAATTTTGGAAAAAAAAATGTATTGGTGGGTAAGCACACAAGCAGGTAGCTGGGTGGCAAGCAAGTTGCTTATAGAGGCAAGCATGTAGCTGGGTAGCAAGTAGGTAGCTTAAGCAAACACACTACTTGGTAAAGCAAGAAGCTTAGTGCATGCTCCTCTTTCAAACACCTAGCACATCCTAATGTTTGACACATATCCCACCATGTGTCAACTAATCCTTGATAGATATCTTCAAATGACATATATGCTTCCATGTGTCATCTAGCAATTCTTGAGATGACACCTAACCATACATGTGTAACCTAATTAGTAAGCATCCACCTAAAGATGACACCTTGCACCCATGTGTCATCCACACACTTGTTTCTATTAGGACCATGCTACCCTTCGCCATTCCTATATAAAGAGCCCTCATCCGCCCCACCATAAGCATAAGTTCTCTCCACTTCATCCCAAAGAAAAGGCGAGCGTCCCTTCTCCCTCCATTCCCATCTCCTTCACCATAAACCTCCAATCTCTGTCTAGATTAGCAAACCACCCTCTCTTTCTTTATGTTAGTGAAAGGAACCACCTCCCAACAAATACTCTCTCTATAGAAACCTACTACATCCTTCCTCCACCATAGTAAGAGCAACCCAATACTATATCTTCCACATATGTCATGATGCTTAAAGACATCTCTCTTCTACTCTAGTGAGAGAAACCCCTAGAAGTTGTTCTAGTTGGGGATGAGGATCGAGGTGATGGAAAATGCAACGTAATACTGCCCAAATATATCAAGATTGGATATATTTAATGATGCTATGGTCTTCTTGTGCTAACATGTATTAAGGACATATAAAAGGTATGGTTCCCACATTTTATCATCCTAAAAGTACATGTTATTATTGTTTAATATGATATTCAATTCCTATTGTAATCTATTATATCAACATCAATAAAAGGTATGGTTCCCACATTTTTTTCATCCAAAAAGTACAATTTATTATTGTTTAATATGATATTCAATTCCTATCACAATCTATAATATCAACATGAATAAAAGGTATGGCATAGAATTGTTTGGTACTATATGCAGTAAGAGTATAGTATACTTCATAAACTTTCCTAAAGAATGAATAAGTGATCAACTATACACAACTCTTTATTAATAAGCTAGGTCTGACTTCCATAAATTCGTTCATATTATCCTTTAAAATTGAGTTTAAAGGCTTTAGATGATAATCAAGCATTTATTTGGATTCTAGTACTATTGTCTTTTGGTTCCCTTTTCCTTTATTTCTCTCTATTAATTGTGTCATGTGATATTGTTGGAAAGTGGAATTCTATCAGTCACTTCTAAGGTGACTAGGAGCCTGTTTCACTGATGTTTGTAGCCAATAAAGAGGAAAGGTTATTTAATTGGTTCCATGTTCGCACGAGGGGAATCCCTAACCTCTTGCACGGTCCTGACCATAGACTTGTCTAATTCAAAACCGCAATCCCACAAGTTTACATTTTAGGTTTCATAGTGAAATAATAATTACTGATTCATTTACTTGACTACCTTTTGATCTCTCCAACTCTGAATATCCATCAAATAGTTGTATATCTTTGATAATGTCCTTTTGATTTTAAACTTCATATTGGGAGATGTGTTGGTAACAGAGTCGGCATGCTTGGCCGGGGATTGATACATTTGGGATCTGGATCTAAGTCCTTTGGAGTCAAGGATGGATGAGTATAATTCTCTACCTTACTCAGGCCCACACTTGGGTTGGTCATGTAGAGTCAGGCATGATCAAGTTAGTAATGGGGAATAATCTCCTGTAAAGATTAAGCATGCTAACTAATGATTATTCAAGTGGCATCTTATGCAAGGAGCACCCTCTTCTGGTCTTGGAAAGGCGACCGGTGGCTGCATGTGGTAATCTGATTCATTGAATAGAGCATACAGTGTGCATGAGTGGATGGGGGTGTGCCAGGGTACTTACAAGTGTTTTGGTGACCCTAATGGACTAAAGTCTTGGCTAAGAAAGTTTTTGTGGTTGCAGGCCAGTTGCCCAAGGTGATTTGACACCTTCTCTGAGAGTTGTAGTTAAACTCGTTTATGGAATAAGGTCTCCCTTTTTGTTATCCTTAAAACAATAATCCTGATTATGCTCCACAGTATCCGTCTAACATTTTGATAGAGTTGTCGTATGATAAATGCTTTATGAATATACATACATACACATTCCTTATGCTTCATGCTAGTAGATGGTCAATAATTTTGGTTTGGACTTTTGATACTTTGGTAATACATTAAGAGTATAGTTATATTAATAATGTCTTGCTGCTTATATCTATTTTTCCATACTTAGACAATTGTCTAACCCATACTCTCCCACTTGGGCTACGACATATTCTTCCATGTTGCATGTTATATTATTTATAAGAGACCTTTCATTGGGGAAGGCTCATCTTAAAAAGATCCTGAAGGGCGTCAAGAATCAAAGGCGGATCAAGCTTAATTTTAAACTCATGTATCATTTTTATTGATAAAGGAGATAATGTAAATCTAACTTTTTTAAGAGTGTAATATTTTGAAATAAAATATTGCTTATCGCACTCTTGTTCTTTGATTCTTGGTTCCATATTAACGACTCAGATTTACCTACTTGATTTTCGGAGGAAGAAAATCAGGTGGTTGAATCGGGGACGTTACAGAGATGGTATCAGAGCAACAAGATGAGACCTTACCCAAGGAAAATCGTAGAAGTATAAACTTAAAACTAGATTCAGATAACCTTAAGTAGAATAGACTAAAATAAGTCATAACCTAAATCTTATAATTTTCGAGGACGAAAATTCTTTGAAGGAGTGGTATATGTAACATCCTGATCTCCTGCTTAAGTTAAAACTACTTATTTAGAGCTATTCATAAAAACAAGCTTCTTTGAGGATTTTTTTTGTAAAATCAATTTTAGTATTAAAATAATCCATTTTGATTAATTTAAAAGCTTTTATATATTGAAAATATAATTGTGGTACTTTTGCCAAAATTTGGAAAAAAAATATATATTGGTGGGTAAGCACACAAGGAGGTAGCTGGGTGGCAAGCAAGTTGCTTATAGAGGCAAGCATGTAGCTGGGTAAGAAGTAGGTAGCTTAAGAAAACACACTACTTCGTAAAGCAAGACGCTTAGTGCATGCTCCTCTTTCAAATACCTAGCACATCCTAATGTTTGACACATATCCCACCATGTGTCAACTAATCCTTGATAGATATCTTCAAATGACATATATGCTTCCATGTGTCATCTAGTAATTCTTGAGATGACACCTAACCATCCATGTGTAACCTAACTAGTAAGCATCCACCTAAAGATGACACCTTGCACCCATGTGTCATCCACACACTTTTTTCTATTAGGACAATGCTACCCTTCACCATTCCTATATAAATAGCCCCCATCCACCCCACCATAAGCATAAGTTCTCTCCACTTCATCCCAAAGCAAAGGTGAACGTCCCTTCTCCCTCCTTTCCCATCTCCTTCACCATAAACCTCCAATCTTTGTCTAGATTAGCAAACCACTCTCTCTTTCTTTATGTTAGTGAAAGGAACCACCTCCCAACAAATACTCTCTCTATAGAAACCTACTACCTCCTTCCTCCACCATAGTAAGAGCAACCCAATACTATATCTTCCACATATGTCATGATGCTTTAAGCCATCTCTCTTCTACTGTAGTGAGAGAAACCCTAGAAGTTGTTCTAGTTGGGGATGAGGATCGAGGTGATGGAAAATGCAACGTAATGCTGCCCAAATATATCAAGATTAGATATATTTAATGATGCTATGGTCTGCTTGTGGAAACATGTATTAAGGACATATAAAAGGTATGGTTCCCACATTTTATCATCCAAAAAGTATATGTTATTATTTTTTTTGGAAGAAGGTAAATGTATTTACAAAAAGTGGTAGCAAGCTACCAAAAACAACCCAACACGTCAGCGGTAAATAGATGGGTTAAGCAAAATCCCATCGTATCTAATCTATAGTTTGGGTTATACAAAATCCCAGGCTGTACATGTGGGTTACACGACAAAGTCCCACCTCCTCATAATCGAGGGATCCACTCTATCTATAAGTTTAGGCTTGGCCTTGGCCAGCAGATGTAGCATCTCCAAGAGCCACTGAAACAGAGCAACTTCATCCACCTTTCCTTTACCGTGTAGCCTATTGTTCCTCTCCGTCCAAACCAGGAACAGCAAAGCTGTAAAACATGAGATGGAAAACAAACTCAGCTTGCTATGTACAATCTTCCTCCTTAGCCATAAGATGCTGGCATGTAGGTCATTAGGAGGGGTTCCATCCCAGCTGAGCTTTAGGCTGATCCTACACCAGATATAGTAGCTATACCTGCACCTAAAAAAGATATGCTCGTGTGATTCCTCTTCTTCGTTGCAAAGCAGACACATCAGGTTGATCACCAGCACCCTATTATTTTTTAATATGATATTCAATTCCTATTGTAATCTATTATATCAACATCAGTAAAAGGTATGGTTCCCACATTGTTTTCATCCAAAAATTGCAATTTATTATTGTTTAATATGATATTAAATTCCTATCACAATCTATACTATCAACATCAATAAAAGGTATGGTATAGAATTATTTGGTATTATATGCAGTAAGAGTATAGTATACTTCATAAACTTTCCTAAATAATGAATAAGTGATCAACTATACACAACTCTTTATTAATAAGGTAGGTCTGACTTCCATATATTCGTCCATATTATCCTTTAAAATTGAGTTTAAAGGCTTTAGATGATAATCAAGCATTTCTTTGAATTCTAGTACTATTGTCTTTTGGTTCCCTTTTCCTTTATTTCTCTCTATTAATTGTGTCATGTGATATTGTTGGAAAGTGGAATTCTATCAGACACTTCTAAGGTGACTAGGAGCCTGTTTCACTGATGTTTGTAGCCAGTAAAGAGGAAAGGTTATTTAATTGGTTCCGTGTTCACACGGGGGGACTCCCTAACCTCTTGCACGCTCCTGGCCATAGACTTGTCTGATTCAAAACCACAATCCCACAAGTTTACATTTTAGGTTTCATAGTGAAATAATAATTAGTGATTCATTTACTTGACCACCTTTTCATCTCTCCAACTCTGAATATCCATCAAATAGTTGTATATCTTTGATAATGTCCTTTTGATTCTAAACTTCATATTGGGAGATGTGTTGGTAGCAGAGTCGGCATGTCTTGGCCAGGGATTGATACATTTGGGATCTGGATCTAAGTCCTTTGGAGTCAGGGATGGATGAGTATAATGCTCTACCATACTCAGGCCCACACCTGGGTTGGTCATGTAGAGTCAGGCATGATCAATTTAGTAATGGGGAATAATCTCCTGTAAAGATTAAGCATGCTAACTAATGATTATTCAAGTGGCATCTTATGCAAGGAGCACCCTCTTCTGGTCTTGGAAAGGCGACCGGTGGCTGCATGTGGTAATCTGATTCATTGAATAGAGCATGCAGTGTGCACGAGTGGCTGGGGGTGTGCCAGGGTACTTACAGGTGTTTTGGTGACCCTAATGGACTAAAGTCTTGGCTAAGCAAGTTTTTGTGGTTGCAGGCCAGTTGCCCAAGGTGAATTGACACCTTCTCTGAGAGTTGTAGTTAAACTCATTTATCGAATAAGATCTCCCTTTTTGTTATCCTTAAAACAATAATCCTGATTATGCTCCACAGTATCCGTCTAACATTTGGATAGAGTTGTCGTATGATAAATGCTTTATGAATATACATACATACACATTCCTTATGCTTCATGTTAGTAGATGGTCAATAATTTTGGTTTGGACTTTTGATACTTTGGTAATACATTAAGAGTATAGTTATATTAATAACGTCTTGATGCTTATATCTATTTTTCCATACTTAGACAATTGTCTAACCCATACTCTCCCACTTGGGCTACGACATATTCTTCCATGTTGCAGGTTATTGTTGGGTTTTGTGGAGAAAACATGCGCGGCGGAAGCAATAAAATCCATGCAACCCGAAACAGGATCTCGTCGACAACAACATATTCATAAATTGGTTTGCGGGATATACCTTATCGCGGAGCAAGTCCGGCGATGTCCCCTTGCACGACGGTGCAACGCTGCTGACCTACACGGACAAAACTTCTCTCCCATTCGTTGTCGTTGGTTGATCCGGCGGCGCTCCTTTGCGGCAGTAATGTACACCGCTCGTGGCACATACAAGTGGTCGTCGACGTCCTCCGAACGTAGGCGTCAAGGCGTCTACGTCTCTACTTCATCCACGCAGATGGACGGAACTCCACGTCACGCTTCCCAAGCCGGCGGGAAGGAGTCGTGTCTCTGTGGCGGCGTGCTAGCGGTGCGTTTCTCTCCTAAGGACGATGACGGCTAGGGTTTACATGTGTGAGTGTAAACAAAAAAGCCTCTCTCTATCTTATATAGATATCGGCCGTCAATCCTCCTTTAAACAAGATACGAAGGGAAATAGGGTTTTGTAAACCCATCGGTAAACAGAAACGTTGCGTTAATTAAAACGCTCATGGATTAATTAGAATATTCCAGAATTCATTAATTAACCAAATAATCGCATTAATTGATTAATTAATATCTGACTCCATGCAATCGCTTGGGATGGCTCTACGGGCATACATATACCAACAGACTCCCACTTGCACTTAGAGCCAGTGTTATAACCCCAATTTTTGGGTACAGTTAGTGAGAAATATGATTTCTCATATTAAAGATAATTGAACAAATAATGATGTCATTTGTTTTGAATAAATGTATTTCTTTCACAATAGCCTTGATTGGTTGCTTTGTGGGCTTAATTACCTATTGGGCCCAATAACAAGGAAATTCAATTAGTAAATGGATAATTGAATTTTTAAGAAGAGAAATATGTAGAAACTTTTAGAAGGCAAATCCAAAGAGGATTTCGTGCCTCTTGGGTTCCTTGGGTACCAAGGAGTCCAAGGTTGCAAAAAGAAAGCAATAAGAAAAGAAAAGGTTAATTAAGTATTTCTTTTTTTAAGAAAGAAATTGAAAATAATGATAAAATGTGGAAAATGAGTGGAAAGAGGCATAAAAGAGATTTCTTGGTTAAATTTTGTATCCATGAGGTTGCTAATATTAAAAGGAATGCTAATGAGGAAAATAAAAGAGAAATAAAGAGAAATCCTCAAAAAGAAATATTTTAATAAGAAATAAACATGATAATGAAGAATAATGCATAAAAATGCATCTAGAAGGATAATAAGTATCCAATAAAAAGAATTTCGAAATAATGGAGTATCTTGGGATCCAAGGAGTCCCAATAAAGAGGAAAGAAAGAGAAAATACTAAAGAGGAAAAATAAGAGGATAATGTGTTGCTTTATTAATGAATTATGTGGTATTGTTTAAAAGGATGATATTTTCTATAACGGAAAATAGGAATTCGTGGCCAATAGATTAAAAGGCAAATAAAGAGAGTGAAGGAGAGGAATTTTGAATTCCTAGTATATAAAGGAAAGAGAATATTCAAATAACATAATTATAGAAGGAGAGAGAGGGTTTGCTTCGCAACTAAGGAAGGTATGTTTTCTTTTAAGAATAGGACTTGAGTCCTCAAGGAGGCACGCCCTATGGCTCTGTACTCACCCCTATATAAGAGGTAGAGTGTTTGATTCGAGTTCTAAAGGAGTCCTATGTCTTTCTCTCTCTACCCCATTGCTTCTTCATGTTCGAAACCCTAACCCTGGGTTATAGCTTATCTACGGAGCGTCGAAGGACCAGAGGACGACCTTAGTTGTTGCTGCATGTTCCAACGAACCTAGGGGAAGGTTGGCCGACGATCTCATGCCCAGGATCTCGCGCTGCGACCACTTCTAGGATGCAGTGAAGGCCGCCAATGCTTGGCCCGACGAGCGCCAGAGAGGACACCCTGGCCAAGGAGTGCAGGCTCCCTACGTGCGCCTATGAGCGACAGAGTTGAAGGAGCAAACTCCAGCAAGGATGGCGGCCTAGGGAGGGAAGGCGAGCCCATGTGAGGCTGCAGAATGCGGCTGTAGGGTCGGCATGGATGGCGGCCCTGACCTACCCAAACCAACAGAGCTGGTCGAGCGCGGAGCACCTGCGCGGGCGCGACGGAGGCCGACAGTGCTAGGGGACCCGTCCCCAAGGGCCATCGGGGTCCGGGGGAGGAAGGGAAGCTTTGCCCGTGGCCGCTAGGGCGGCAGTTGACGCGAGGTAGAAGAAGTTGAAAACAAGTTGGACGGTTTTACCCTCGGCCTCACAAAGGACGGGCCACTCAAGTGAGAGGCAGAAGCATCATTTGACTCTAATTCAATCAAACAACGTCGCATGTGCAAGGATGACGTGGTGCTTCCCTATTGGTCTAGTAAGTGATTTAATGAAAAATTCATATTTATTTAATTGTAGCTCAGATTAAAACAAATTATATATGAATTTTGATCAGGAGAATGAGAGGAATCCAATAAAAATAGTTTTATATCCTGAATCTGATCATAGTTCGAAATATAGTGTAAATTATCATCTTTAATGAATTAAAGATTAAGAAACCCTATCTTGATATGATTAATGTGTTTAATAGGGGTTAATGGATCATTAGAGTTGATGTTAACCTGTTAAATGTAAAAAGGTACAAAAAGGAAGAACTTTGCACATGATTAGTCTAATTTAGAGTTTATATGCTTGAAATTGGAAAAGTACATAAAGTTATCATCTTTAGTGTTTTAATTAAGGGAAACCCCTTAGATTTGATGGTAAATGGTCTTAATGACATAATTCAAGTTGAAATTAACCTGATGTTAATAAAAGTGAGGATAGGATCTAAAAAGATGATCTTTTTATATAATTAGCTTAATTTAGGGTTTCGTGCATGACTATGCATTAATGAGCTTAAAAACCCTAATTTAAGAGAATATGTCTTTTAATTGTTTAAATGTTCAAATCCATGAATAAATAGGGATGTGATGATCCTAAGTCAATAAAAGACTATTAAAATGGATAGTTGAGCAATTAAGGTTCATAAATATGGAAAATGATATTTTAGGGTTTGTTAACCAAAAAGGGATAAAGTTTGAGGAATTGATCTAAGAAACCCTAATGAGTATTAATGGAACCTTAGTGCGGATTAGAAACCCTCGAAAGAGAATCCAAGTCAATAAAGTAGTTTCTTGATAAAGTGTGTAATAAATAGAGTACATATTCTTTTCAGGAATTATGTGATGATTGAATTACTTGCTTGGATCTGTTGAATGGGTTGATTGTATATACATGAAGTATATGTTGAATAATCTGCATGACTCATCAAATCAGGTATGTGGTTAATTATGAATAACCACTTTAGTTTCCCGATGGATTCTCGGGTGATTAATCGCATTGAATGCAACTAAACTGTTGGATGTTTATTTATTCCATGCAACTATAAAGTGACTATGATTATCACTATAAATGTGCATATATAACTGGCTAGATCCGGGTCCACCTCTGTTACTTTGAAAAGGCTAAAAAAAGGGGTAATCCTAGAGCAAGGTCTATGTTACCGTGAGTTAGAAACTGGGCTACCTACGTGTAGTGCCATGAGACTCTTTAGCGTATCCCAAGTTAAGGAGTGGTCTACTTACGAGTAGTGCCATGTGACTCAACCCTAGAAACTGGTTCACTTATAGGTGGATCATGAGGGGTTTAATGGGGACAACACATAGGATAGGGTACTCTTAGATCGTGGAGTTATATCTAAAATGTAATCTTGGTTGTTAAATGATTAATTGAATGATTACATTGTTATCATAGTTGCATGTTTATTGTTTCCCCCACATACCAGCTTCGGCTGACCGACGTTTTGTTTGTCAGCATTTTAGGTACAAGCCAAAAGGACAAACAGTAAATCGTCATATTATGAAATACATGAAGTAAAATACAAGGAGGATTAGTTAGAGTAGAATCCTTAAGTGGATAGAAGTTAGACATCCAAGTATTCAAAAAGGTATGCAGAAGTTTATTTTTCTTATAGCTTTTCAGTATAGTCTGTTAAAATTTGATAATTATTCTTGGTTAATTGCCGAACCTTTGATCCGGAAGTCATGGGTGTGGCTTCGAACTCTCGGTCTCCCTTAATTGGGGGTTACCGGGAGGCGGGGTCGTAACAGCCAGTCACTCCAATATTAATCTAATCCATTACATAAACATTTTAGTAATCAATGTGATTCAGAGCAATTCCAATCAAATCCACAATTATACTCCTATTCCAACACATCCTATGTGTGTGACCCGGTAGGCTCCAAATTACGTTGGCAGTGATATCCATAATCATGTTATGATTTCACAAGCAATGATTGGCATCTAGCAAGACTTCATTGCTACCCAAGTAATTGGAGAAGTTGGAGAACAACTTAACCTATCATTCATGACTGGTGTTACAATGATTGTACCGTTCCTTTGTCGCTAATATCCGGATTGAACTCGAGTCATGGAATTGTTATCCTTTTCAATGTTCAATCCATGTTCCTTGAACTAGAGCAGACTGTCTGAGATATATGTAAGCTTAATATCACATATTGACTCACATCAGCATGGCCATGCATTTCTCAGTCTCGCTTATCAAGTGGCCGGAATATCAAACTCCCGTAGGAAGGACAAATTCCATCTACATCACTCACAGTCATCCCCATGTGTCACAGTGCAGCCAAGCACCATCTTTATGGCAATCCTTATTCAGGACCACAGTGGATGATGTCAAAGTACACCGAACGACATGTGATAAGTGTAGTGACTTCAGGTCAAAGAACCACAATCACCACCATCATTATGAGATGTGACTCTAACTACCAATCATGGTATCCATGTGTCACTCTCAAGGTGGGTCTATTTGATACACTGTTCTCTAACAAGTATCTGTGTATTTGGTTTGATATCTCCATATCATGGATAATGAAATTCTTCCATCAACCAACATACATTCTAATCTTATGTGTTATTGATGTCTATGGATATTTCCACAATAACAACCGATTAGGGACAAAACAAGAATACATACTCTTAGCATACATATGATCTCACTGTTCAGGTCATCAACCCAAAGACATATGTCATTGAGTATATCATTCTATAGACATCTATAAATTTAATGGTCATCTCACAACATAAAACACAAACATATAGATTGGAAACTTGCCTTTATTGATATGATCAATGTAGTATTACAAATCGTTTACATAGTATCCCTTTACAATCACCGAATGATAGTCTCTATGGGAATACATACAAATAGATTCCCACTTACACTTATACCCAATCACTCATGAATCTCAATCCAAGTGATCGAACATGTCCGTCATGTTTCTGTTGTGAAAGTGCTTTTGTGAGCGGGTCAGCCACATTGCTTTCTGTAGGTAATCTGCAAATCTTCACATCTCCTCATTGTACAATTTCTCATATGAGATGGAACCGCCATAGAATATGTTTGGAACATTGGTGCGATCTTGGTTCTTTAGCCTGTGCAATTGCTCCATTGTTGTCGCAAAACAACTCAATTGCATCACCAACGCTTGGAACCACTCCAAGTTCAGAAATGAACTTCTTGATCCACACAAATTCCTTCGCAGCATTAGATGCAGCAATATATTTGACCTCTGTTGTAGAATCCACAACCGTATCTTGCTTGGAACTCTTCCAGCTCATAGCTCCGTTGTTCAGGCAAAACACAAATCCAGATTGCGATCTGTAGTCATCGTTGTCAGTTTGGAAGCTAGCATCTGTGTAACCCTTTACCACGAGCTCTTCCTCACCACCGTATACCAAGAATTGATCCTTAGTCCTTCTCAAGTACTTTAGGATGTTCTTTACGGTTGTCCAGTGACATTCACCTGGATCTAACTGATACCGGCTCGTCATGCTCAAAGCATATGACACATCAGGACGAGTACATAACATCGCGTACATGATAGATCCAATTGCTGATGCATATGGAATCTTACTCATGCGTGCCTGTTCATCACATGAACTAGGACATTGGGATTTAGAGATCGTAACCCCATGGGACATGGGCAAGTTACCTCTCTTAGAACCCTCCATGCTAAACCTCTTTAGCACCTTGTCAATGTATGTGCTCTGGCTTAGGCCTAGAAGCCTTCTAGATCTATCTCTATAGATATTGATCCCAAGTATATAGGATGCTTCGCCTAAATCCTTCATAGAGAAAGTCTTCCCTAGCCAACCTTTTACTGTCTGAAGAGTAGGAATGTCATTTCCCATCAATAGTATGTCATCCACATATAATATGAGAAATACGATTGTGCTCCCACTAACCCTTTTGTAAATACAAGGTTCATCTTCATTTTGACTAAAGCCAAACTTTTTGACTACTTCATCAAAATGTAGATTCTAGCTTCGAGATGCTTGCTTCAATCCATAGATTGACCTTTGTATCTTACAGACTTTATTGGATTCCTTTGGATCAATAAAACCCTCAGGTTGTGTCATGTACACATCCTTGAGTAAATTCCCATTAAGGAATGTTGTTTTAACATCCATCTGCCAAATCTCATAGTCATGATAAGCTGCAATGGCAAGCATGATCCTGATGGATTTAACCATGGCAACTGGTGAGAAGGTCTCGTCATAATCAACACCTTGAATTTGACGGAATCCTTTCACAACCAATCTACCTTTATAGGTTTGAACATTTCCATCCATGTCAGTCTTCTTCTTAAAGACCCACTTGCACCCTATGGGTCTTACCCCTTCGGGTGGATCCACCAAGGTCCATACCTTGTTGGTGTACATGGATTCCATCTTCGATCTTATGGCTTCGAGCCATTTCTCAGATTCTGGTCCCTTAGTAGCTTCTAGATAGGAAGTTGGCTCATCTGCTATGCCCAATTCGTCACTGTCTTGAGTCACGAGAAATCCAAATCTCTCAGGCTCAAGTCGTGTCCTACTAGACCTACGAGGTTCCTGTGTTACATTTGGAACTTGAAATTCCACAACAACTTGTGAGTCTTCATGTTCCTTATGTACCTCCTCAGGTTCTCTGCTTGCTTGTTGGTCTCGAACTTCTTCGAGCTCTACATTCCTCCCACTAATTCCTTTGGAAATAAATTCCTTTTCAAGAAATACAACAGTCCTAGCAACAAACACTTTGTTATCAGTTGGTGTGTAGAAGTAGTATCCCCGAGTTTCCTTGAGGTATCCAACAAAATAGCATTATTCTGATTTGGGTCCAAGCTTTTCAGGAAATTGTTTCCTAACATAAGCTTCACATCCCCAAATCTTTAACATAGACAAATTGGGACGATTCCCATTCCATATCTCATATGGTGTCTTTTGAACTGATTTCGAAGGTACACGGTTAAGTGTAAACGTTGCAGTTTCAAGAGCATATCCCCAGAACGATATTGGAAGTTCGCTTGAACTCATCATTGATCGTACCATGTCTAATAATGTATGATTCCTTCTTTCTGACACACTATTATGTTGTGGTGTACCAGGTGGAGTCCATTGTGATATAATACCACACTCTCTCAGAAGGTCCTCAAACTCTTGGCTTAAGTATTCGCCACCTCGATCTGAATGGAGTGCTTTAATACTCTTACCAAGTTGCTTCTCTACTTCATTCATGAAAGTCTTGAACATTTCAAGAGTTTTTGACTTGTGTTTCATAAGATATACATAGCCATACCTACTGAGGTCATCAATGAAGGTAATGAAGTATTGATAGCCTCCTCTAGCATTTGATCTAAAAGGTCCACATACATCAGTATGTATGAGCCCTAGCAGATCACTGGCTCTCTCACTGTGTCCAGTGAAAGGAGTTTTGGTCATATTCCCTAATAAACATGCCTCACATGTCTCTAATGATTCAAAATCAAAAGAGTCTAGATAACCATCCTTATGGACCTTATGGAGTCTAGATATGCACTTCTTGTTTATGTGCCCAAGATGACAATGCCATAAGAATGTTTTGTTTGAGTTGTCAAGTTTTAACCTTTTAGTATTTACGTTATATATGCTAGTCTCAAGTTCTAACAAGTAGATACCATAAGACATAGGGGCATTGCCATAAAAGATCTCATCTTTAGATATAGAAATAATTCCATTCTTAATGTGAAATTCAAATCCACTCTTGTACATACAAGATACAGAAATAATATTTCTATTAATGGCAGGTACATAATAGCAATTCTCTAATTATATTACAAGGCCCGTAGGCAAAGATAAACTAATAACTCCAACTGCAGTGGCAGCAACTCTTGCTCCATTAGCAACCCGCAGTTCGACTTGGCCCTTTCGTAAAGGCTTACTTCTTATCAGATCCCGCATATTAGAACATATGTGAGATCCACATCCGGTATCCAGTACCCATGATGAAGAAGTATTTAAGTTTATCTCAATAACGTATATACCTGAAGTGGAGATCTCTATCCCCTGCTTCTTCTTCCTCAGTTCCTCCAGGTAGAGAGGACAATTTCTTTTCCAATGTCCAGGCTGGTGACAATGGTGGCAACTGCCTTCTTTGGAGATCCCACCTTTAGCTTTGAGTGCGGATGACTTTGGCTTCTGCCCGGCTTTAGAACCTTTATTAGCCTTGCTTTTTCCTTTTGACTTTCCCTTTGCCTTGCTGATCACCATCACAGACTTGGGCTTGTCTTTCTTCATATGTGCTTCAGCTGTCCTCAACATGCCTAACAATTCTGATAACGGCTTGTCAAAATTGTTCATGTTGTAGTTCATGACAAAACGATTATATGATCCAGGCAACGATTGTAGAATCACATCAGTGGTCAACTCTTGACCTAAGGGAAATCCCATCTTGGATAGGCTTTCCACGTACCCAATCAAGGTGAGTATATGGGTGCCAACTGAGTCTCCCTCTTTCATATTGCTTTTGAACAAAGCCTTTGAGACATCATATCTCTCCTATCTTTCTTGATGTTGATACATGTTCTTGAGATGTGTTACCATCTCCATGACATTCATGTTCTCATGTTGCTCTTGCAACTCATAGTTCATTGAGCACAACATCAAGCACTTGACATCCATGACATCATCAAGGTGCTTCTTGTAAGCATCCTTTTCAGCCTTGGGCGCATTTACGGCGGGCTCCTCTGGCTCTGGTGTTTCAAGGACATAGAGCTTACGCTCATGTGTGAGAACAATTCTCAGCGTCCTAAACCAGTTTTGAAAGTTGGTTCCGGTAAGTTCATCCTTCTCAAGGACCGATCGCAATGAGAAAGTGTGAGTGTTGGTTGCCATTTGATTGCTACAAAAGAAAAATTTGCATTTAGTCCAAAACATTTTGACTTGTAAAGATTTTATTAACGAGATTAATTAGGCCTTTAATTAATTACGCTCCCACTATTTTATTCAAATTGATAGCCCTCACTATCAACTCGGAAGATTGCAACGCACAACCTTCTAGTGAGCCAAGACCCAAAATAATTGGATCAATGCCCAGCCAATGCCGGCGTCAAAGACCAAATACTAAGGTAGGAAACTTTTGCCAATTGCATCATATGAAACTCTTGGATAGATGATCATGCACAACTCCTTGCCATGATGCATCTGTGTGCCTCTAGGTACTTGATCCTATCAAGGTTCCCTAGTTAAGTCCAACCCATAAGCCAACACGATGAGTGTGCACCCTGCGGAGGCAGACCCACACATCCACCATCACACTTCCACGAGATAGATAGTGTACCACGCGGAGGCGTGCCCACACATAGTCGATCAAGATTTTCATGTGTGTTGCTTTATGGAAGGCAACTAAAACTTAATATTATTAATTGAGGGGTTTTATTAATACATATACATATCCAAACACCACATACTTATAGTACATATCATATACTACTATATCCACAACCACAAACGATAGACATGCAATCACAAACACAAATAAATCGGTTATGGCCATACTATTGTAATCCTTTGGAGCAACAAAGGATTACGGTCCACCTATGGTCTTATGCATCTCATGCAACACCTGTGAATCAACCTATAAGCCTGTAATTATCAACATTACAATGAACAACTTCATGGAGGCTTCGTGAGGTTGGAACTTCAAGTTTCTTCTTGGAATTGGATCTTCTTGTTACTTCTCCATGGACACTCCTTGGAGTTGGATCTTCAGGTTGCTTCTTGGAATTAGATCTTCAAGTGGCCTCCTTACATCAAGTTTACAAAAACTAAAACTAATCCTATCTCTATTACATCATATGAGTACAAAATAAAAGGAAAGAATTAATTACACTTTGAAATAAGAGATGAGGCTCGGCATGCAAGCCGAATACTTTATACAAAGGATCCATATGTAACCATTATACATCCATAGAATTCACAAACAAACATATACATAAGATAACATCCACATTCATTCACAAGATTCACAAAAGGGGATACTAGTCCATAACCGTGCATGCACTCACCACATAAAATAGATTTTAAAGGTGACGTGTATGGTATCATAGGTATATCTACATATACGTATATATATATATTAAAATTGTAGTACTTGTAATGCGGGACATTCCCCATTAAAAATTTTTTTGACTCCCACGCAGACAATGCGGGGTACACAGGGGCAGCGCCCCTGTGCGGAGGTCGAGGGGAGGCCGCCCCTCACGGGGTCTCAGGGGCAGAGCCCCTGAAAGGTCTACGGAATTTCACTTCTGTGCACTTAGGAAAATCAATATTTTCCATAGTCAACCCCGTCCAAAACGTCAAAAACAGAAGCCTGCGGCGTATGTGGAATTAGGTTTAGATTTGCACATTAGCAGGTTTAATTCGCATCGTATGCAACATAAAAATAGTATACAACGATTCGATCATATTGAAACTAATCCAAATACGCCGTAGATCGACGCTGCTCTGATACCACTGTTGGGTTTTGTAGAGAAAACCTGCGCGACGGAAGCAATAAAATCCACGCAACCAGAAACAAGATCTTGTCGACAAAAATATATTCGGAAATAGGTTTGCGGGATATACCTTATCGCGGAGCAAGTCCGGCGATGTCCCGCTACACGACGGTGCAACGCTGCTGACCTATAGGGACGGAACTTCTCTCCCGCTCGCTGTCGTAGGTTGATCCGGCGGTGCTCCTTTGCAGCAATGATGTACGCCGCTCGTGGCGCGTACAGGTGGTCATCAACGTCCTCCGAATGCAGGCGTCAAGGCGTCTGCATCTCTACTTTGTCCACGCGGATGGACGGAACTCCACGTCGCGCTTCCCAAGTCGGCAGGAAGGAGTCATGTCTCTGTGGCGGCGTGCTAGCAGCGCGTTTCTCTCCTTTCTCTCCTAAGGATGATGACGGCTAGGGTTTACGTACGTGAGCGTAAACGGAAAAGCCTCTCTCTATCTTATATAGATATCGACCGTCAATCCTCCTTTAAACAGGATACGAAGGGAAATAGGGTTTCCTAAATCCATCGGTAAACAGAAACGTTGCGTTAATTAAAATGCTCGTGGATTAATTAAAATATTCCGGAATTCATTAGTTAACCAAATAATCACATTAATTGATTAATTAATATCCGACTCCATGCAATCGCTTGGGATGGCTCTACGGGCATACATATACCAACAATTATATTATTTATAAGAGACCTTTCCTTATGGTAGACTCATCTTGAAAAGATCCTGAAGGGCATCAAGAATCAAAGGCGGATCAAGCTTAATTTTAAACACATGTATCATTTTTATTGATAAAGGAAATAATGTAAATCTACCTTTTTTAAGGGTGTAATATTTTGAAATAAAATATTTCTTATCTCACTCTTGTGCTTTGATTCTTGGTGCCATATTAATGACTCAGATTTAGCTACTTGATTTTTGGAGGAAGAAAATCAGGTGGTTGAATTGGGGATGAGATGGTATCAGAGCAACAAGATGAGACCTTACCCAAGGAAAATCGTAGAAGTATAAACTTAAAACTAGATTCAGATAACCTTAAGTAGAATAGACTAAAATAAGTCATAAACTAAATCTTATAATTTTTGAGGACGAAAATTCTTTGAAGGAGTGGTATATGTAACATCCTGATCTCCTGCTTAAGTTAAAACTACTTATTTAGAGCTATTCATAAAAACAAGCTTCTTTGAGGATTTTTTTGTAAAATCAATTTTATTATTAAAATAATCCATTTTGATTAATTTAAAAGCTTTTATATATTGAAAATATAATTGCGCTACTTTTGCCAAATTTTGGAGAAAAATATATATATTGGTGGGTAAGCACATAAGCAGGTAGATGGGTAGCAAGCAAGTTGCTTATAGAGGCAAGCATGTAGCTGGATAGCAAGTAGGTAGCTTAAGCAAACACACTACTTGGTAAAGCAAGAAGCTTAGTGCATGCTCTTCTTTCAAACACCTAGCACATCCTAATGTTTGACACATATCCCACCATGTGTCAACTAATCCTTGATAGATATCTTCAAATGACATATATGCTTCCATGTGTCGTTTAGCAATTCTTGAGATGACACCTAACCATCCATGTGTAACCTAACTAGTAAGCATCCACCTAAAGATGACACCTTGCACCCATGTGTCATCCACACACTTTTTTCTATTAGGACCATGCTACCCTTCACCATTCCTATATAAAGAGCCCCCATCCACCCCACCATAAGCATAAGTTCTCTCCACTTCATCCCAAAGCAAAGGTGAACGTCCTTCTCCCTCCTTTCCCATCTCCTTCACCATAAACCTCCAATCTCTGTCTAGATTAGCAAACCACTCTCTCTTTCTTTATGTTAGTGAAAGGAACCACCTCCCAACAAATACTCTCTCTATAGAAACCTACTACCACCTTCCTCCACCATAGTAAGAGCAACCCAATACTATATCTTCCACATATGTCATGATGCTTTAAGCCATCTCTCTTCTACTCTAGTGAGAGAAACCCTAGAAGTTGTTCTAGTTGGGGATGAGGATCGAGGTGATGGAAAATGCAACGTAATGCTGCCCAAATATATCAAGATTGGATATATTTAATGATGCTATGGTCTTCTTGTGGAAACATGTATTAAGGACATATAAGAGGTATGGTTCCCACATTTTATAATCCAAAAAGTACATGATATTATTGTTTAATATGATATTCAATTCCTATTGTAATCTATTATATCAACATCAATAAAAGGTATGGTTCCCACATTTTTTTCATCCAAAAAGTACAATTTATTATTGTTTAATATGATATTCAATTCCTATCACAATCTATAATATCAACATCAATAAAAGGTATGATATAGAATTGTTTGGTATTATATGCAGTAAGAGTATAGTATACTTCATAAACTTTCCTAAAGAATGAATAAGTGATCAACTATACACAACTCTTTATTAATAAGCTAGGTTTGACTTCCATATATTCGTCCATATTATCCTTTAAAATTGAGTTTAAAGGCTTTAGATGATAATCAAGCATTTCTTTGGATTCTAGTACTATTGTCTTTTGGTTCCCTTTTCCTTTATTTCTCTCTATTAATTGTGTCATGTGATATTGTTGGAAAGTGGAATTCTATCAGACACTTCTAAGGTGACTAGGAGCCTGTTTCACTGATGTTTGTAGCCAATAAGGAGGAAAGGTTATTTAATTGGTTCCGTGTTCGCACGGGGGGACTCCCTAACCTCTTGCACGCTCCTGGCCATAGACTTGTCTGATTCAAAACCACAATCCCACAAGTTTACATTTTAGGTTTCATAGTGAAATAATAATTAGTGATTCATTTACTTGACTACCTTTTGATCTCTCCAACTCTGAATAAACATCAAATAGTTGTATATCTTTGATAATGTCCTTTTGATTCTAAACTTCATATTGGGATATGTGTTGGTAACAGAGTCGGCATGTCTTGGCCGGGGATTGATACATTTGGTATCTGGATCTAAGTCCTTTGGAGTTAGGGATGGATGAGTATAATGCTCTACCATACTCAGGCCCACACTTGGGTTGGTCATGTAGAGTCAGGCATGATCAAGTTAGTAATGAGGAATAATCTCCTGTAAAGATTAAGCATGCTAACTAATGATTATTCAAGTGGCATCTTATGCAAGGAGCACCCTCTTCTGGTCTTGGAAAGGTGACCGGTGGCTACATGTGGTAATCTGATTCATTAAATAGAGCATGCAGTGTGCACGAGTGGCTGGGGGTGTGCCAGGGTACTTACAGGTGTTTTGGTGACCCTAATGGACTAAAGTCTTGGCTAAGCAAGTTTTTGTGGTTGCAGGCCAGTTGCCCAAGGTGAATTGACACCTTCTCTGAGAGTTGTAGTTAAACTCATTTATGGAATAAGGTCTCCCTTTTTGTTATCCTTAAAACAATAATCCTGATTATGCTCCACAGTATCCGTCTAACATTTTGATAGAGTTGTCGTATGATAAATGCTTTATGAATATACATACATACACATTCCTTATGCTTCATGCTAGTAGATGGTCAATAATTTTGGTTTGGACTTTTGATACTTTGGTAATACATTAAGAGTATAGTAATATTAATAATGTCTTACTGCTTATATCTATTTTTCGATACTTAGACAATTTTCTAACCCATACTCTCCCACTTGGGCTACGACATATCTTCCATGTTGCAGGTTATATTATTTGTAAGAGACCTTTCCTTGTGGAAGACTCATCTTGAAAAGATCCTGAAGGGCGTCAAGAATCAAAGGCGGATCAAGCTTATTTTTAAACTCATGTATCATTTTTATTGATAAAGGAGATAATGTAAATCTACCTTTTTTAAGGGTGTAATATTTTGAAATAAAATATTGCTTATCTCACTCTTGTGCTTTAATTCTTGGTGCCATATTAACGACTCAGATTTAGCTACTTGATTTTCGGAGGAAGAAAATCAGGTGGTTGAATCGGGGACGTTACAGAGATGGTATCAGAGCAACAAGATGAGACCTTACCCAAGGAAAATCGTAGAAGTATAAACTTAAAACTAGATTCAGATAACCTTAAGTAGAATAGACTAAAATAAGTCATAACCTAAATCTTATAATTTTCGAGGACAAAAATTCTTTGAAGGAGTGGTATATGTAACATCCTGATCTCCTGCTTAAGTTAAAACTACTTATTTAGAGCTATTCATAAAAACAAGCTTCTTTGAGGATTTTTTTGTAAAATCAATTTTAATATTAAAATAATCCAATTTGATTAATTTAAAATCTTTTATATATTGAAAATATAATTGCGGTACTTTTGCTAAATTTTGGAAAAAAATATATATATTGGTGGGTAAGCACACAAGCAGGTAGCTGGGTGGCAAGCAAGTTTCTTATAGAGGCAAGCATGTAGCTGGGTAGCAAGTAGGTAGCTTAATCAAACACACTACTTGGTAAAGCAAGAAGCTTAGTGCATGCTCCTCTTTCAAACACCTAGCACATCCTAATGTTTGACACATATCCCACCATGTGTCAACTAATCCTTGATAGATATCTTCAAATGACATATATGCTTCCATGTGTCATCTAGCAATTCTTGAGATGACACCTAACCATCCATGTGTAACCTAACTAGTAAGCATCCACCTAAAGATGACACCTTGCACCCATGTGTCATCCACACACTTTTTTCTATTAGGACCATGCTACCCTTCACCATTCCTATATAAAGAGCCCCCATCCACCCCACCATAAGCATAAGTTCTCTCCACTTCATCCCAAAGCAAAGTTGAACGTCCCTTCTCCCTCCTTTCCCATATCCTTCACCATAAACCTCCAATCTTTGTCTAGATTAGCAAACCACTCTCTCTTTCTTTATGTTAGTGAAAGGAACCACCTCCCAACAAATACTCTTTCTATAGAAACCTACTACCTCCTTCCTCCACCATAGTAAGAGCAACACAATACTATATCTTCCACATATGTCATGATGCTTTAAGCCATCTCTCTTCTACTGTAGTGAGAGAAACCCTAGAAGTTGTTCTAGTTGGGGATGAGGATCGAGGTGATGGAAAATGCAACGTAATGCTGCCCAAATATATCAAGATTGGATATATTTAATGATGCTATGGTCTTCTTGTGGAAACATGTATTAAGGACATATAAAAGTTATGGTTCCCACATTTTGTCATCCAAAAAGTACATGTTATTATTGTTTAATATGATATTCAATTCCTATTGTAATCTATTATATCAACATCAATAAAAGGTATGGTTCCTACATTTTTTCATACAAAAGATATAGTTTATTATTGTTTAATATGATATTCAATTCCTATCGCAATCTATAATATCAACATCAATAAAAGGTATGGTACAATTTTTTTTGGTATTATATGCAGTAAGAGTATAGTATACTTCATAAAATTTCCTAAAGAATGAATAAGTGATCAACTATACACAATTCTTTATTAATAAGCTAGGTTTGACTTCCGTATATCCGTCCATATTATCCTTTAAAATTGAGTTTAAAGGCTTTAGATGATAATCAAGCATTTCTTTGGATTCTAGTACTATTGTCTTTTGGTTCCCTTTTCCTTAATTTATCTCTATTAATTGTGTCATGTGATATTGTTGGAAAGTGGAATTCTATCAGACACTTCTAAGGTGACTAGGAGCTTGTTTCACTGATGTTTGTAGCTAGTAAAGAGGAAAGGTTATTTAATTGGTTCTGTGTTCGCACGGGGGGACTCCCTAACCTCTTGCACGCTCCTGGCCATGGACTTGTCTAATTCAAAACCACAATCCCACAAGTTCATATTTTAGGTTTCATAGTGAAATAATAATTACTGATTCATTTACTTGACTACCTTTTGATCTCTCCAACTCTGAATATCCATCAAATAGTTGTATATCTTTGATAATGTCCTTTTGATTCTAAAATTCATATTGGGAGATGTGTTGGTAACAGAGTCGGCATGTCTTGGCTGGGGATTGATACATTTGTGATCTAGATCTAAGTCCTTTGGAGTCAGGGATGGATGAGTATAATGCTCTACCATACTCAGGCCCACACTTGGGTTGGTCATGTAGAGTCAGGCATGATCAAGTTAGTAATGGGAAATAATCTCCTGTAAAGATTAAGCATGCTAACTAATGGTTATTCAAGTGGCATCTTATGCAAGGAGCACCCTCTTCTGGTCTTGGAAAGGCGACCGGTGGCTGCATGTGGTAATCTGATTCATTGAATAGAGCATGCAGTGTGCACGAGTGGCTGGGGGTGTGCCAGGGTACTTACAGGCGTTTTGGTGACCCTAATGGACTAAAGTCTTGGCTAAGCAAGTTTTTGTGGTTGCAGGCCAGTTGCCCAAGGTGAATTGACACCTTCTCTGAGAGTTGTAGTTAAAATCATTTATGGAATAAGGTCTCCCTTTTTGTTATCCTAAAAACAATAATCCTGATTATGCTCCACAGTATCCGTCTAACATTTTGATAGAGTTGTCGTATGATAAATGCTTTATGAATATACATACATACACATTCCTTATGCTTCATGCTATTAGATGGTCAATAATTTTGGTTTGGACTTTTGATACTTTGGTAATACATTAAGAGTATAGTTATATTAATAATGTCTTGCTGCTTATCTCTATTTTTCTATACTTAGACATTTGTCTAATACATACTCTCCCACTTGGGCTGCGACATATTCTTCCATGTTGTAGATATATTATTTATAGGACCTTTCCTTGTGGAAGACTCATCTTGAAAAGATCCTGAAGGGCGTCAAGAATCAAAATAAAACTCATGTATCATTTTTTTTATCGATATCAGAGATAATGTAAAAATATCTTTTGTAAGGGTGTAATGTTTTGAAATAAAATATTACTTATCTCACACTTGTTCTTTGATTCTTGGTGCCATATTAACGGCTCAGATTCAGCTACTTGATTTTCAAAGGAAGAAAATCAGGTGGTTGAATCAGGGACGTTACAAACCTAGAGGCTAGGTCAGATCTAGTCTCTAAAAGATGACTAATCTAAATCCGAAGTTTTGTTTTAAGTTTAAGGTTCTTTGATTTCAAGTTCCATAATGAACAAATGTCAGGCTTTGCTATTGTTCATGCTCTAATACCACCTGTGGCATCCCCATATTTTCATAAAACTTAATATGATGTGTGACATCCAAATTGAAACCTCACCTCAGCGAGAATCCCAATTTGAGCGCCACACACTAGGCTAAGAAGAAGAAAATCAAAGGCAGTCAAAAGGAAACAACAGTAGTATATGCACATGAACAATAATAAAATCATACAACACATGTTCACCATTCAACATATAATTACATAATGAATTATTAAAACATTTGATATTACACATTAAACAACAAACTTTTACATATACATGTACTACCACTAAACACCATGATCTTAAGATAATAGGTCCACCCGTACATCAGCTCGCCACACAACTCTCAACTATCCTGGTCTTCAAGATATATCCACAACCTAATCAAAAGATTACATGTGGTACACGTCAACACAATATTTGAGAATATTGTACTGAGTACGCCTATGTGTCTTTTTATATACCTCTCAGTACTAAGCTTGGCAATAAGGTAAAACTAATACTTGGCAGTAATAACAAATATAAGAAAATCATATACTTGCACAAAGATATTCATTAACAGAAGAGAACACCTATTTTACCATGACTTTCCATTATATGTAAAGTTGATCAGCCACATGCACTATTCTACCAAAGAGATTTAGTGCTCACATGTACTATTCTGACAAATAGATTTAGTACTTTCATAAATGCACTATTATACTAAAGAGATTTACTGCTCACATGTACTATTCTGCCAAAGAGATTTAGTATCTTCATCAATGCACTATTCTACCAAGAGATTTAGTGTTATCATATAATGGATTAGATATCTTATGTTTCAAGCATTAATAGCCATAAATATGGAAATCTCAAGAAACATAACATACAAGAACAATCATTTCGTCCAATATCATATGCCAAGTATATTACTACACATATAACACAAGCATATTGTATAATAAGCCAAGTAAGAGGTAAAGGCATACCTTGATCAAGAGATATCCTAATCACTCACATATTCCTGATATCATATATGTTCTCATGTCAACTATATTTTGGTCAAACCCCTATTTAAGATAATATCACATACTATCATTAGGTTCTCATCATCATTAACCCTATTTTTTATTCATTTTAGTGTTTGCTTACTCATTAGGATATAACACAAGTATTTGGTATTCTTGTGTTAGAATTATCTTACTGATATTGTTTTCCAGATTATGGTTCATCATCTGAACATTAGGTTCCATATCCTTTTTGTTCACATATTAACTCTAGTTTATATATACATTATTCAAATTAGGGTTACAACCCATGTATTTAAGGTCATCTTCATATAACATGAATTCTATGCATCATCTTGATCTCATAATGAAATCTGAGGTTCCACATAATGATATGAGCTTACTCTGTAAATGTCATCATTTATTGAGCATGTATATATTTATTGTATTTTATTTAGGGCTAAAAGCCCTAATTAGCCATATGGAGCAAATTACATGATTTTGTGCATTAACATCATAATTACTGACATCATATGGATTATGAGTCACATTTAGGAGTTACTGGAACATTTTCATTATTTTATTTTATCGTTTGGTATTTATTACTCATGAAACAAGTGTAACATGTATTACTTGATATCACTATTATTAAAGAATCAAAAGACTAAAGAGAGGGTTCCATATTATTCTACTCATTTTTTTGAGATTTTTTATACCTTGTTTGTATTTTTCTAATAATTGTGCTATTTTCTATGAATTATTGAAGATCTGAGCATTTCTGAGATAAATACCTTTTTCGGGCCAATTGAAACTCGCCATGTGGCAGTAGGGTTTGTGCATCTCCTTCATGGACCACTCAGTTCTCTATCGATTCACGGTTCACTTGCTTGAGGTGGGCCGACCAGTTCGGAGGATTGGACCCGGTTCAACTTTCCTTTATTTCTCCGTTTCTCGCTCAACACATCACGCTTGATTCCCTATTCGTGTTACTAAGGAATAGAGCAACCACTGTTGTTCTTATCTCCGATGATGATTTGTCATTGATTTACTCCTCTTTTCTTTAATCTCAGGCTCCATCCAGTTTAGACAGATCAAAAGGGTATGCCTCTGTGACTTTTCTCCTCGAGTGTCATTGCAGGTCTCCCTCTAGGTAGGCTCGCCGCTAGGTCCTCGCATGGCAGAGTATAAAAGAGGCAAAATGCCTCTGAGCCTTATAACTTCGCAAAGGAAAACCGTAGAGCTTCGATCTGCATCCTTGAACATAAAACTGACCTCCATCTGTAGTGGGACGGACTCTACGTAGTCCGTTAGACTCCATACTCGTCACCAACAAAATTGGGTTGGTCAACCATAGAAACGACCATGGGAGTCAACCTTCACCTGTGGTTTCCATTCGCCAGACTCTCTTTGTTTTCCCATTTGTGCGTTCATCATATCCATTTCCAAACTCCCTCTTCTAATACCAACTGCCACCTACTCATGGCGGTGGAGAGGCAGTGTAAAAGGATGGCTCGTTCTCCCTCTACACATCTCCAAATTATGCAAAAGAAGGGTCGGTCTGTCCATCTCAATGAGACTTGGTATGATTCTCAATATTTTCCCCTCTCGCCCCACAATCATGACAAGTGGTGTATGAGATGGTCACAAGGTCAGATGCCCCCCTTTATCTAACTGTAAGGTAGGATACAAGTTGACATCCGTCAGATCTCATCCAATGGTTAAACGTAGCTGTCCACTTAAGCCAATCTGTGGCATCACCTTCTCAAGCACCATATCCAATGGATAAATGATCTAAGACCTGGAAATGTCCATGCAGCCCAATCTAGGATCCATGGGCGTGACACAACCAAACTTAGGTCTAATAAACACCAAAGATGCACATTATTTCGTAATTTTCAAACCTTAATATCTTCCTCTAGGATACTCCAATTGCCACCAAATTTTAACCATAGCTTCCTCACAACTCAAAATACCTTATACACAAATTTGGTATCAAAACTCAACTATGTGACCAATCAATTAAATTCCTCAAATAGGCATAAACTTATGGATCTTAATAATGATATCAATATCAATCAATAAGAAACTTTATTGAATACTTAGAACTCTCAAAACAACTCAAATACACATGAATTCATTTATTTCATTGGACATTTAAGGATTCCAAAAGTCCACTCCATCATAGCCTACACACCGTAAGAGAAATTTTGTCCTTGAAATTAAGCCAAGAAAATCCAGTCCATTACAGTTCCTTAGCCTATGCAATGGATCCATTGTTGTCACAGTTAACCTCCATTATTCCATCAATGGTTTGAACTGCACATGGTTCAATAATGAATTTCTTGATCTGTACTCCTTTTGTTACTGTGCACTAGATGCAACAATATATTTTGTCTCCATTGTAGAATCGGTCATTGTCTCTTGCTTGGAGATCTTGTAGCTTATAACTTTGTCATTTAGGCAAAATATAAATCTCAATTATTATTGATAATCGTCCTTGTAAGTTATGAAGCTTGCATCCATGTGATCTCTTATAAGTAACTCTTCTTCACATATTTATATCAAGAATTTATTCTTCATTCTTCTCAAGTACTTTAGGATATTCTTGTACGCAATCCATTGGCCTTAACTTGGATCTAAATAGTACCTTCTAGTCATGCTTGAAGCATATGAGACATTTGGGGGTGTACAAAACATTATGTACATGATAGATTCAATTGTAGGTGTAAATGGAGTCTTACCCATGTGTGCTTCCTCTTCTAAAGGGGATTTAGAGAGACTAATTGCACAAGTCATGGGTAAGTTTCTATCTTAGAATTATGTATGTTAAACTTTTTCAGCATTTTTTTAGTGTACGTACTTTAGCTTAGGCCAAAAAGCCTTCTAGATATGTCTTTACAGATATTGGTTCCTATAATATAAGACACTTCTCCTAAGTCTTCATGGAGAAGGTATTTCTCAACCAACTCTTCACCAATTATAGAGTAGCCATGCCATTTCCATCAATAATATGTCATGTATATATAATATGAGAAATAATTACATGCTCTCACTAAATTTCTGATAAACACAAGGTTCGTCTTAATTTTTTATAAATCTAAACTCTCTTGTCATCTTATCAAAACAAAGATCCCAACATCTAGACGCATGCTTCAATCTCAAGATTGCCCTCTGTATCTTAACACTTTATGGGATTCATTTGGAGCGATAAAACCTTTGAGATGTGTCATGTGCACATCGTCATGAAGATTGTTGTGTACTAAAGTAGCTTTAACGACTATTTTCCAAATCTCATAATCATGATAAGCTGCAATAGCAAGAACGGTCTTGATTGATTTAACTATTACAGGTGGTGAAAAAGTTTTGCATAGTCAAAACGTTGAACTTGTTTGCAACCTTTTGGAAATTAATTGTCATTTACAGGTTTACACATACTATCTACGTCAATTATCTTCTCGAAGACTCATTTGTACCCTATGGGGTCTAACCCCTCATATTCATCCACCAAGTTCATACTTTATTGGTATACATGGAGTCTAACTCGGCCTCAAGTCATTTACTAGAATATGGTCCCTAAATAGCCTCATTGTAGGTTGTTGGTTCATCATCATTCATGACTAATGAATCATCTCATTGAGTCACAACAACTCCAAATCTCTTTGGCTCCATACATGTCCTAATAGACATTCCAGGTTCTTTTGCTACATGGGGAATTTGATATTCCACAACGACTTATGATTTCCTTTATTCCTCATATACCTCCATCAATTTATTATTGTTTTATCGGGTTTAAAATTCTTGAAGATCTATTTTCCTCCCCTTAACTTCTTTAGAAATGAAATACTTTTCAAGGAATACAATAGTTCTGGCAACAAATATTTTATTGTCAAATGGAATATAAAAGTAACTTTTCTGAAGGTATCCTTTAAACGTTTATCTGATTTGGATCCAAACTTTTTAAAAAGTTATTTCTTAACATAATCTTCACATCCCTAAATATTTATCTGATTTGGATCCAAACTTTTTAAAAAGTTATTTCTTAACATAATCTTCACATCCCTAATTATAAAAGATAGAGTTATAAATAGATAGTATATGACCCACTGACCCACCACACATACCCTATAGAGTAGAACAAGGATAAGTATAATTTTACCCACCATCCGCTTATCCTTTACCCACTCTATCTGCACCAAAAGAGGACACGGGAAAGGAAAACGTTTCACCATACCCACTTCACCTATTTATCAATTAGTAAAGGTTGTATTAATATTTTTAGATTTTAATGCATTTATCAATGCCTGTGAAAAACTTCGACGTCCCTTACCACAACTTTCTTAATTCGTACCATTATTTGATTCACAAACAATTTATAGCATGTCACGCTTTATAATTGTATGTATCTTACATAGAGAAAAGATTTCTTCAATCAAATTCATATCTTAAAAAGGTCAGAACTTGTTTGTAAAAAACAATGTCAGGTAAGATACTAATATTTCAGTATATATTACCAATGTAGATTTTCTACAGATATACGCAGACCGAGAAATGCACTCGGGCTAAAATTACGCGAGACCATGTGTGCGATGAAATCAGAGGCCAGGGAGTTCCGGTTCCCAAGTTCTCTCCTATCCACCCGTAACGAACTCATCGTCCCCGGGGCGGACTCCTCTCACGCATCACCTCCAACTTTGGTGGTTTGCTCCTTGCTCACGCATCACCTCCACCTTTGATGGTTTGCTCCTTGCTCCTTTGCCATCAACTCGTGCTGCACTTCACCTCCTTGTATGGCGGCATGACCCTCCCTGCCTCGGAAGTGGAGGAGAAAAAAATAACGGTAAGAGCAGGCAGATCAACTTGTTACGAGGCTGCAAGACCTATTCATTGGTTTTGATTCATGCCGCACATGCATAAGAAAGACTTCCCGAAGATATGTCACCTGCCTACCCAGACCACATCCGACGGCTTCTGGAACGGCGGCGACCCGCTCCGCCGCAGCCTGCCGCTCTTCATGCTGCAGGTCATCGTGATGATGGCCATGACCCGCATCGTCCATTTCCTCCTCCGCCCTCTCAAGCAGCCCCGCGTGGTCTCCGAGGTCGTCGCCGGCATCATCCTCGGTCCATCCGTGCTGGGCCGCAGCAAGAGGTGGCGGGAGACGATGTTCCCGGCGCAGGGCGACAACATGCTCCGCACGGTGGCGCTCCTCGGCATGGTGATGTTTCTGTTCCTCATCGGCGTCAAGATGGACCCCGTCAGCATCTTTAAGTCCGCGAAGAAGCCCCTTGCCTTGGCCATCTCCGGCATGTTCTTCCCCCTCGTCGTCGTCACGGCCACGGCGTTCGCGCTCATGAAGGTCATCCCCGCTGAGATCGCAAACGGGCCATTCCTCATGTTCGTCCCTGCGTCCATCTCCGTCACAGCGTTCCCCAACCTGGGCCAGATCCTCGGCGAGTGCGACCTGCTCAACTCGGAGCTCGGCCAGATGGCGCTGCACTCGTCGCTCATCAACGACGCGTTCGGGTGGTTCTTCATGGCGCTGTTCACGGCCATCGACCAAGGGCAGGAGAAGCCCTTGTACAGCCTCTGCTGCCTCGGGTCACTCACGGCGCTGATCTTCTTTTTCGTCTTCGTGTTCCGACCGTGGGCGAACTGGATCAACCGCTCGATCCCGAGGGGCGGGCACGTTAAGGAGATGTATGTCACCACCATATTGATGGGGACGCTGGTTGGCGCCTTCACGAGCGACTTCATAGGCGCCACCATTGCCGATGGCCCGCTCATTATGGGTCTCGCAATGCCCGATGGCCCGCCGCTCGGTGCGGCGTTGCTGGATAAGTCCGAGTTGATCGTCATGGAGGTGTTCCTCCCTCTCCTCTACGTCATGAGTGGCATGTCCACCGATCTGTCTGTGATCTCTAACTTCGGCACTTGGTCACCTCTCTTCTTGATCATGTTCGTCGGGTACGCCGGAAAGATCGTGGGCACCGTCATTTGTGGCATGTACCTCAACATGTACGCAGGAAACGCTCTCATCCTCGCACTCATCATGAGCTTCCGTGGCATTGTTGAGATCATGACATTCCTCAGCTGGGAGACGGACGGGGTATGTATTGATTTGGTTCGATTACACGATTCAGCTCAATTTATTTTCTTAAGAAAAACAAACAATATAGCACACTTTACCAAAAATAATTACTAATACAGCTCCTTAGTAAAACATTTTCAAATAACATATTTTGTGGCAAACCCTGCACTTAGTTTGGTGTTTTACGTATTCGGAAAGCGCCACAAATATTAATATTTTAATTATTAAAATAAAATTTTTGGAAGAAAAAGAATCAAAAGATTTAGAACACGGCAAAGTGGTTGGCTTCTATAGGATTCATCCTATAAAAACTTGGTAAGTTCCAATAGAATTGTGTTTTTCTCTTCTTATTCTTTTAAGAGGTTCGGTTTTATATTGAAGTGAGAAAGAGATAATAAATTGTAGACTGTACTGCCTTGGCGCATTCTATTTGAAACGTTGTGGCGGTTTCCATTTTTTATTTTTTTATTTAATAATAAGTATAAGTGAATGGATAAAAAATCTCTCATGCAATAAATACTACACACTACAATGATAATGTGTATCACTAGTAAATTACAGGAATGCCTTTATTGAAAATTACACGATTCAGCTCATTTTAATTTCTTTATAAAAAAAGAGATAAAAAATTTAATTGATTGTCCCACAAAATAAGTATATCAAGTACTGCCTTGGCGCATTCCATTTGAAACGTTGGGGCGGTTTTCATTTTTTTTTATTTTTTTATTTAATAACAAGTATAAGTTAATGGATAAAAAGTCTCTCATACAATAAATACTACACTACGATGATAATGTGTATCTCCAGTAAATTACAGAAATGTCTTAATAGAAGTATGTGTAATCAATTGGACTGTCAATCCCATTGGAAAATAAAAGGATGATTAGTTTTGACGAAATGTGCTACATAAGTTTTTTTTTCTAATTTATTTCGTTGCTAATCGACATCTTCCGTACACAGCTGCTAGATGACAAGGCATACACAGTATTACTGCTGTCAACAACGGCAATCACGGCAATTACGGTCCCGCTTGTGTCGACTTTTTACAAGCCCTACAACCAGCCGAGCAACACTGCCGGCCGGACAATCTCCCAGACGCGGCACAACGCCGAGCTCCGCGTCCTGGCATGCGTGCACAATCCAGAGGCCGTCCCGAACGTCATCAACTTCCTGGAGTCCATCCACACAGTAGTGGGGACCAGACCCATGTGCGTCTACGCCCTCAACATGGTCGAGCTCGTCGGCCGCTCAGCGCCGTTACTAATCGCCCACGCCGAAACCAGCGACGGCGGTCTCGATGACCCCGTACTCAACGCCTTCTTCCAGTACGAGCAGCGCCTGAAAGGGGCGGTGATAGTCCAACCATACACCACTATCTCCCCTTACAAGACCATGCACCAGGACATCTGCCGCCTCGCAGAGGACAAGGCCGTGGCCATGATCATCATGCCCTTCCGCCGTAAGGACGTCGAAGAGGCCATAATGTCAAGGGCCGACCAGGCCATTCGCACCATGACTCCTGTCGTCCTAGCCACATCCCCTTGCTCCGTCTGCATGTTGGTTCACAACGAGAGGACGGACCCGGAGGTGCCCCTCTCCGGCCGCCTGACGAACCGCGTCGGTCTCATCTTCTGGGGTGGCCCCGACGACCGGGAGGCTCTGGCGGTGGCGTCGCGCATGGCGGAAAACGACGCGGTCACACTCACGGTCTCGTGGTTCGAAGCGAGGCTGGGACGTACGGGCGACGACAGCGAACAGCGTCTGGATGAAGACGCCGTTCACGAATTCGCCAACAGGTATGGGGCGAACGAGAACGTAGCGGTGTTGGAAGTCGTAGTGAATGATGCCGCCGAGACCATCGATTCCATCAAGGCCATGGGCCGCGCTTACGACCTGCTCATCGTTGGGCGGCGGCCGAACCTCTGCGAGGGGCTCACCGACTTCAGCGAGTGTCCGGAGCTCGGGGCATTAGGAGACATGTTCGCCTCCATGGATGTGCAGGTCACCTGCTCCGTACTCGTGGTGCAACAACATTATAGCTAGATTAGACAATTTTTATTAAAAGAAAAAAGTAGAGCTTCTCTTGTCGAGTTTGCTTCTTCCCTCCACTATTTTTCTTCAAAACATGCTTTTATTTAGACTTGTGCCATAGCTTGTAAAAGGGATGTGCAGCTCGTGGTATATGCATGTATATTCGGTTTTTGGACACCTACACAACACGGTCGATATCTACATTAGAAACATCAACTAGAATCCCTCAGGATTTGCTGTTCCTTGTTTAACAAGGAGCAGGCTACACCTTGTGTTAGATTGCACCATCTGTACTGTCAACAAAATCCGGACCCTATAAATCGATGGGCAGAGACACGTGTAAATTGATAGTGGAAGGAGCAGCCTACTCCTCGTAGAAAGAGGAACAGCAAATCTGAACAGCCAACTAGAATACGGAATGGCTGATACTTTGTGAAAAAAGGTAGTTATCACATATCCGTGTCAAAATTATATATAGGAAAAACATGAATTTTGTACATTAGTTTCCTTCCCCATGAGGTTGTATTACTTTGCACTCGAATGGATTGAATTCGATTTAAGTATTGCATTCAGATTGAGATTTCAGAAATATTAAAAATTTCTGATCTCTACGCAAGCTTCGAAAATAAAGTAACCGTCAGAACCATAAAAAATGAGGCATGGGATATTATAATTCCACGCAACTAGAGGGTCTATCCTTTATGTTTGCAATTTTAGATTAAAATGCATGTTCCCCTATCATGCACCTCTCCCCACTGGATCATAGGACCACTTCTTCCTCTATTCTCTCCCATCACTCAACACTCCACTCCTTCATTCCTCCTCGACTTTCTCCTCTCTCTCTCACAATCGCCCACAATTTTATATAACATTCATATCCGTATTTTGTGATATAGTTGGGATCCTAATGAGAGATTGATATTGTCCAATCCTCTTTACTAAATAATTTCCCATGGTTCCGTAGTTATACCATACAACATAGAAATGTTGATCAATTGATACAAAAGTATATAACATTTATAATATATTTTAACCACATATGAATACCCACTAATTATATTAAAAGAGTCTTTCTCCATTGTGAAATTTGTTCCAAGGAAATCACATTTTTTTCTATAGATTTCTAGTGCTAGGATGTCAATAAGCAAAGTGTTTAAAATCGTATCATTCACCAAATCTATTATACACATTATAGGGTGTTTTAGTCGATCTTACATGACTCTTGGTTGTTTCATTAAACCATAGACTGTGTTTTCATTAACATTTTATTAGTTCAATGTAAGGTCTGCATGGTCCATCTAAAGTTGAGCTTCTACATATGGTTATGAAATCAGAGGAGATATGTCTTAGTATATATATGTTAACATTTTTACAAATCCTAAATCTAGACATCACAACTAATGAGCTGAGTTCTACATGTCCATATGACAAATATACCTACAATTTGGTATGAGAGTTGGATCTCTTTTGTATGTGTGTATCTACACAAACATGTCACCCTATTTGTGGTTGTGTAGTTTAGGTCTGTCTATGAGAGAAGGCCCATCAATAGATAGATGTAGATAAGATGTCTCTTACATAGGCTAGAGCATGACTAAACATCGCTAGAGCATGACTAAACATCTAATTGCAAGTTTATTTGAGACAGTTTCATGCTTACTAAAGTAGCAATTAGGATTCCAACAATCACAAGAGTATTAACGTTTGCAGAAGCATGTGAATAGGTAAGAAAAATATCATAATGGGATACATGCACCAAATCTGACTATAATGTTAGGGTACTTCAATGAACATACAAAAACTATCTTGAAACTTCTTTCATGAGGGAAAATCTTAACCCTAAAACCAGACCAAACCCTAATTAATGACTCAAACCCTATATTCTCCCTACTCTCAATAATAACCTAAAAGTTTCTTAAATGCCCTAGAAGGGAATGTTCAAAATCTTTGATAACACTTAGGGTGTTATTTGACATTTTCATATTAGTATTCAGAAATCTTTGAACTTGATTGGATTGGAAAAAATATTGCTCTACAAAATAGGATATGAGTTAAATAATAAATAAATTCTTAATCGTTCATTTTGATGATTCATGAACATTTCCTTGAAGTTTGTGCATTATGTATGAACTGTTGGTTGTTTTAATTCCTACAACCCTTGAATTACTATGTGTATCACGTATGTAAGTAATAATATCTAAGAAAAATATTGAATCCCAGGGGGTGATTTAGGTAGATGAAAACTCCCATGAATTAAGAGTTTATCCCTAAGAGAGTGATCACAACTTGAGTGAGACGTGTGACGTGAGTCTATTGATAGAATATTCACTAGAGAGTCTAATGTTGGAACCAGATCCATGAAGTCCATTATTGGAATATAAGTGCATACACCCAAGGAAATAGAACATATATGGGCTAGATATTGAACTAGAAATAGTAAGTTAGATTATTTACAACTAATTGAGATTGTTTTATCTATGCTGATTACTCCTATATTCACACTTTTGCTTGCACTTATTTTTTTGGTAACCAAAGTGTGTTCCCCTTTTTTGTATTTTTTCCAAAAACTATAAGAAACATTGAAAGAAAGAAAAACATGAAGTAAAGGAACTAGAGAGAAAATAAACTATCTATCTATACAATATTAAGAGATAGAGTCTATATCCCTTCCAATATTTCTCCAGACAACAAGGGTTGTGGAATCATGTCCTTCAAAAATCCTTTGATTCTTCTCCTTTCAAATATCATGGATAGCAACCAGAAGACAAGTATTCCCCCTTCTCAGGATTGAAATTAGGGGAACTTTAGACAGAATTAGGAAGATGATCAATATACATTTCCATATGAGAAAAATCCTAAATCTGCTGGCTGAAAGGACATTGAATGAAAATATGATCGATATCTTCAATATTACTTCTACATAGTTCACATCTTGAAGGAAAACTGAAACCCCTTCTCTGCAAAAAGGATTGAGTCAAGATTTTATCCAGCATAACTTTCCATCTTACATCTATTAGGAGCATTTTCCTTCCATATACAATTATACCAAGGCACTTTGGTGCTCTTTCTACTAAGAATATCCCAAAAATTTCTCATCTTTCTTAGAGCCAGGCCATTGAGTAAAATCTTGTCAACAGAATTACAACCAGGAGTGAAAATGGATTTATACTATCAATGATTCTTGACACATGGCGCGATTTGCAAACAACCCAATCATCATTAACAACCAGATCAGTGAGTCTAGTAAACTTTCCTTTTTCTAACTTCATAATGTCTTTCTTGTCTAGAATATCTATGAGGAAATGATTCCCTTTAACCCATGGGTCTCTCCACAACATAATAGATTTTCCATCCCCCAACTCCCAGCTAACTAGAGGAAGTAGGATATCTCTAATAGCCATCAATTGTCTCCACATCCAACATGAATTCGGTTTAGAAGTGGCACTCCAAACTGAGTCGCCTTTCAAATATCTAGCATGGATCCACCTAATCCAAAGGTTATCCTTCTTTATTGCAATACTTTAGACATTCAAAGCCATATAAGAAGATACAACATCTCTAGTAGTTTTTAGACTCAAACCTCCTTCAGTCTTGGGCTTACAAATATCTTCCCAAGCAACCGAATGGATCAAAAAATGTAGATCAGCACCACCCTAATGAAAATTCCTACAAATCCCATCAATATCATTCGAGATAGAGACAGGGATAGGGAAGGAAGCTACCCAATAGAGGTTGAAAGTAGTCAAAGTGATACAAGTTCCAGGCGACTAGAAAAAGACAAGTTTCGTGCCTTCCATCCTTCTAGCTTCCTAGCAATTTTTTCTCAAATCGAAGCACAAATGCTTCCAGTAAGTCTGCCTTTAAAGAGGGGAAATCCCAAGTATTTCATAGTGAGTTCAACAATATTGAACCCAAAAACCCCTTCAATTAATCTCAAATTAGTCAAAGAAAACACTATACTTTTGGTACAACTGATATTAAGGACTGAAACCTCACTAAACAAACTAAGAACTTGCTAAGACCCTTAATCGAAATTTCATCATCCTCAGAAAAAATAACCACGACATCCACAAATAAAGCATGAGATACTTTCAACTCCTAAGAAGCTTGAATAGGAAAAACCTTTCTCTTCAACACCAAATCTGACAAGACTGACAAACCTTCCATAGCCAGCACAAAAAGGTAAGGCACAAGGGGATAGCCTTGTCTAATCCCTCTCCCAGGCTTAAAGTTGTTTAAGGGAATTCCATTAACCAATTGCAAACTTGTTGTATTAAAAATCTCCCCAATCCAATGAATGAAGCAACTAGGGAAATTCATTTTCTCTAAGACACTGAACAAAAGTCCCAATTAATAGAGTCATAAGCCTTCATCAAATCCATCTTTAGACAAAGCATAGACTTATAACTCTTCATAATATTGTTGATAAGCTCATTGACAAGAAGAGTAGAATCTTTGACAGATCTTCCCTTGATAAAAGCACTTTGAGCTGGGTCAATAATTCTTTGGAGAATTAATTGTAACTTGTTAGCAATCACCTTAGAGGAAATTTTATACAGAGCATTGCATAAAGCAATGGGCCTCTAGTCTTGAATGTTGGTATTGGTAGCATTTTTGGACTTTGGGATAAGAGTTATGAAAGTCCAATTCACTTCCTTCAGCATGTGACAACTGGAGAAGAAATGTTAAACAACTCTAATCGCATCTCCACTAATGATATGCCAACATTTTTTATAGAAGTGAAAGTTAAAACCGCCGTGACTAGGAGCTTTGTCACCATAATCTTCAAGATTAACACATTCAATCTCTTCTTTAGTCACTAAGGAATAGAGAGAATTAAATTGGTTAGCAGATAAAGAATCCAGATTCCACCGACTATCCCACTGTTGAATAACTTGTTTCTGATTTGCAAAAAGATCAGTGTAGAAGTTCAAGATATGCTCCTGAATGAGAGAATTATTAGTGATGATATTATCATCAATAAGCAGACATCTAATAGAGTTATTGTTTCTTCTAGATTTGAGTGAAGAATCGAAGAACTTGGAGTTATTTTCCCTTAGTTTAAGCGATTTCACATGTGATTTTTTTCCTAATGAAAGACTCATATGCCTCATTAGCAATGATAGCTTCCTTGTGAGCTTCAGAAGCAACATGAAAAAAGAGGTGTCCTCAAGATTATTATCATAAAGAGATTGAGGATGGAAATCCATTGCCTATTGGATTCTTCTGTTCTCGCAAATATCCCCCCTTTATCCTTATTCCATTCGCAGAGATCTTGTTTTACCTTCTTAAGCTTTTGAACAACCTTAACACATGATTGCCTTCAATCTATGTACTCCAGGATTCTTCAACAATATCATAGAAGCCCTCGATCTCTGACCAAGCGTTGATAAACCTAAAAAGAATTTTTCTTGAAGAAACCTTTCTCATCTAGGTGATGAACAGAATCTTATGATCGGTGTGAATAAATTGAATGATAGCCCCCCATAGTTGAGGAAATACCGTAAGGGAATTATTGTTATAAAAGTCCCTATCAATTCTAGACATCACCAACTTCTCATCGTCCTGTCTATTGTCCAAAGTAAACTGAGAGTCACAAAGAGTCATCTACACCAGACAAGTACAATTAATGAAGTCATTATAGAGACCCATTCATCAATAAGAAGGCTCAACAATACCAAATTTGACTGAGGCAAGATGAACAACATTAAAATCCTCAGTAATCAACCAAGGTTTATCACCCACTTCAGCGTATGACCCAAGGAGTTGATCCCATATAACTTCCCTTTTCCCCTCACGGTTATGGTCGTAACAATAGTAAGAAAGAAATTACCTTCATCTAAAGTAACAAAGCAATGAAGAAGCTATTCCCCTTCAGTAACAATATGAATACAAATATCTTCTCTGCACCAAGGAATGACAACTCTACCCTGGGGATGAGAGTCATGGTTTGAAACCCAACTAGATGAGTCCCAGACTTTATTCATAACTTTATGCATTTTTCTCCTTCTGACCTTACTTCCACGAATGTAGACAAGAACACACTTGTTATTGGAAATATCTTCCCTAACTGCTCCATGTCATCTAGGTTTATTTAAACCACAGACATTCTATGATATAATAGATGTATCAACCATTAGGAATATAAGGTAAAAGGACACATGAAGAGGTGCTAACAAGTCTAACATCATTTGACTCAGAGTCGATGAACTCCAAAGCTTTTAAGCTATTAGCTTAAATCAGAGAACCACTAACTCTTTGTTGAGGAACTTTGGAAATGTACCTAGGAGGTAACTTGGATTTCCTAATCCTCACATTCCATTTATTAGGGTTACTAGTAGGCCTCTAAACTGGTGTCTCCTTTCCTTTAGAACCATCCTCTACTGACATAGAGTTCCAAACAATAATCTCCTTAGGGATAGAAATATTTTGAGCAACATGCTCTTTTCCTTTTGACACATAGTCAGATTCCACTGGAGGACATCCATAGAAAGTTTCAGCTTCAGAAGAAACATTTTCCTCTACTGTCTGGGGAATCTTCTAAATTGGAGCCACCAACTTAGCACAAATACCATGTCCCTATCCAAAGGTCCCACAAACGTTGCACTCATCAGGGTTCCATTCATACTCAAAACAGATAGTATCCTTAATCCCGTCATCACTCACAAGTTTCATCTCACCTGGGAAAGACGAGGAGGCACGGATGAGCACCTGGATATGAGCATAATCCAATATCCTCTAATGCCTAGTCAATAGATTATGCCTCAATAGAGTACCATGAAAACTACCCACAATACTGAATACTTCCTCATCCCACAATTCAAGAGAATGGTCATGAGTGAGAACCAACAGCTGGACTTCTGTGAGCTTCCGTTTGTTAAATAGCTCGCCCCCCTTCCAATTCTTTAGGATCATGGGTTTTCCAGCTGCAAACCATGGTCCTTGTTCAATAGCAAGCCTCAAATCCTCAGGACTAGTGATCCTGATAACAAAAAAAATCATTGCCTCGAGATAAAATCTCAAAATCCCCTTTCAATTTCCACACTATCTTCAGATGCTTGTAGAGTGTCGACCAATGTGGCTTGAGGTCGATGATGTACCCGATAGTAGTGTTTGCCCATTTAGAAATATATATTTTTGCAATAGATCTGGAGTACTTGACTGCCCTCTCGATCATTTCAACTTCACATCTCTTTGAGACTCTGATCTAGATATGTCCTCTGCAAACAGATCTGACCATTTACTTGTTGTTTCTAAAATAGGTATTTCCTTCGACCTCCTTTGAGGTCTACTCGGGCCAGGATCTTGATGAGGACATGCATTCTTGTTCTGAAGAGTGGGACCAATAAACCGTTGTGAGGTGGGATGAGATGTTTGGAACTGAGCATTAGATTCTAGCAGTGGTTTACTAGTGTCACCAATAGTGTCTCCTATTTTGTCACCCACTCCGCTCATAAAAATTGGTTTACCTCCTTCCACTTTTGGTTGCACTCAAACGTACTTACCATAATTATTTCTAATCACATATTTTGTTGACATTTTTGTTTAAGCATGCCGCCTTGAAGTTGTGGATCATCATGCAAGAATAGAATATTTCACAAGAAGAAAATGAGGAATTGCATATTTGATACTCTATCTCATAATCTTTAGTCATTACAAATTTAGGAATATTATAACACCCGCTAATGCTATTTATCTTCCCTCTTGTAAAAAACACCAGTTTTTGTTGAACAACTATTTTTTTGTTAAACAACACCTTGTTTTGAATTTTTAATGATTATTTATCATTTTTTATTAATTATGGACCCTAAAAGTATTTAATAATGACCCTTGTCTCTATGGTCCACATGTAATGGGATAACAGGAGGAGGGGGTACTTATAATTGATATGAGAGCGTAGATTTATATAAATGAGTTTGAGTTAAGTATAGCTTCAAAAACTCTATAGTACCAAAATATATTATTTAGGTATTTTTGAGAGGTGGTGGCATCTATAATGGTTCACACCCTAAGGGATGGAAATATTTTCCTTCACACCCTTAGTTGGTTTACGAGGACTCCTAAGTGACTATGATTTCTTACTATCCAAAACCTAAGGATCTACCCAAAATAACACACTTCTAGGTTTTGTTGTATGAACTTGGTCTCTTTCTCATCTTTGTTCTCTTCAACCTAAGAGTGTCTCTTTCTAAACCTTAGAATGTATTTCTCTTCTCATATAAGATAAGGTTTCAAGAAAATTAGAATTAAGGCATCCTACAAAGACTAAGGCATACAAAATGCCAAATTGAAATATGAGAAAAATGTTTTATGAGTTATATGCTCCTCCTATAAGGAGAAACTCTGGAAAATTCATGGAACTTACGATAAACTAGAGAAACTAGGTATATGTGAAGCAACTATGTAAGGTAGATGAAAGAGATAATCTTATGATAGAAAGTTATCCTTGAAAACTCTAATCTTGGGTATACATTGTAAAGGTGGGGAAGTACCCATATATGAGCAACTCTAGAGTTGGAGATAGAAAAGAACAATATAATGTAAGTCATCTTAGACCAATGATCATGATCCAGGAGAAATAGAATAAATGATGGAAAGAGGTACATGAAGCATACCAAAAAGTAGAGATAGATTCATACCACCTTGAGTACCAAGTAGAAATACGAGATCTTTAGGTCTGATAAACTGTAACCTTCCAAGATCGGACCAATATCTAGAAATGACCTTTTGATTAGTGATGTGCCTAAGAATAAGGAAATGATCTTTTCCACCTAAGTACTACCATGAATAGTAGGTTTTGGTGAGGGAATTGATCATACTAACTAAAGACATCCTTCTTCTCAACCCTACCATGTGTGCAATTGGGGGCATGATCATGTACACATATATCAACTTCTCACATGGAAGAAAATAAAAGGAAGATCTCTGGACCTATCAATTGGTGACAAGTGCATGACAGCCTAGATATATAAGTGATAATTATGGATAGGTCCTTTTATCCAAGATAAAATAAAGTAAGGTTGCTTAATTATCTTTTATGACCCCAAAGATCCTGATTGAAGCCACTAGATCTCACTCTGTTGATAAGCATGATGACATGCACTGGAGTAAAATCATGCCTTAGGGGTATAAAATAAAATTGTTATACGCTAAGCAAGTTTTGTTGAGGGCTCCACAAGGATGATGAAATCTAGGGATTCCGACATCAATGCACATAGTCAAGCCAAGAGAATTGATCCTACTTAAAGAAGAAACAAAAGGTGTACTGAATTTGTAGAATGTTTATGTATCACCCTTGATGGAGCAACCTCAAATGACTAGCTGATGCACTTCAACTCTAGAAGATGGATATACCAAGACAAAATTCCTTGACTGAGCAAGAGTACCCTAAACTTAAAGTACCTACCCTAAAAGGAAAACCACCCACCTTTCCATATTTTTGAGTATTTCATTATGAGTAGTATGTATGGGAGTTTTGACCTTGAAATCTTTGGTAATGGTGGAGTTATATGTGGTTAGGTTGGATGATACCTAGATAACAAATGCCTAGAAGATGAATACAAATCAAGATAGGAAAAGATATGTATGGACCAATTTTAGAACCTAACGTGTATTCATCTTATCCAACTTAGTGACACCAAAATAGCATATGTTGATGCATACTTATAAGTGATTTGCATGAAACTTTTTTCTTTATGAAAACCCAAGTAAGATAGGTAGCCTACCTAGCCCATAATTCTAAATAATAATGTATTTGCATGCATGTAAGTATGTAGAAGACACAAGTGAGTTAGCATGCAAGTATGTAAACCATGTGGTCACATGAAGATGCCTCTTATAGTAAGTCATATTAAAGCATTAGGGTTATGAAAACTTGAGTGAACCAGCCTAGAAACAGATTATACGTACCAGTAGGATTTCATGTAAGCATGTTCACAAGGTACAAGAAACCAATTAAGTACAAGTACGTATGGTACAAGGACACATTCAAGAACATAAGGTACACATAGTGGTCATGCAAAGTAAATGAGATACATATAGGTGGTTACACAAATACACAAGACTCTAAAGCTCAATGCTTTTGTAAAGAATTATGTAACAAGATCTCTTCAAAGAAGTGATGTTATAATGTGTGGAGGGTCATTCCATGCAAAGAAAGGGCCTTATGGAGGAAGGTTATCTTAAAGCATATGGGTCTAGGATGTGTCTAAAGAGCCTAACACCCCCAAAAGAAATAAAGGAACACCTTAGACTACACTTCTCCTAAAAAAATGAGTTGATCCATCTTGCATTGGATTGTAACTTGCAGATGGCTCAAGCTATCCTAGAAGGTCCTAGCCTAAAAGATGAAATGTATTATAGAATATGAGACATGTAAGTTCTTATATCCACCTATTGAACTTTGACTAAAAATGTGTTCTATGTTGATATTGGAACAAATGATATCATGTGAACATGTATTAAGGAATGCATTTGGTAAATAAGTCCAATATAGTTTAATAGATTAAAGGAAGTATGCCTTAATGCATGTAAGCATAAAGGCTGCCTTGCTCTAGATGAGTCAATGAGATTTGGAATCCTGACAATGTAAGAGACCCTTGTTTTTTAGTACAACATGAATAATGGTGAATCTTATAACACCTTAAATAACACTACATAGTTAGATACCTAAGTCAACCCTAGGGTTAAGTGGGGAATATATAGAGGTGTGTGAGGCCCAAGGTTTTAGGAGAAAATCTCACTCCATAGGTATATAAGGCATGTTGGGTCAAGAGAAAGAGTTCTCCCCATAAGTATAGGAGGCCTAAGGGTTGAGGGGGAGATCAAGCCGTAATTACATATACCCTTAGATAACCTAAAAAAATGACCAAGTCTAGTAATGCATGATGAATACATAAAGAATATAAAAAGTAATGTAATAGGGAGGTTATGAATAAACTCAAGCGCCGCCATAAATGAACATTTCCCCTTAGATTAATTACTTTTGAAAACTCTTCATGGTGAGAAAAATGTTTAGGTGTGAGGAGTCACTCCTTGAGAATGACTCCATCAAAATTCAAAAATTAGTGATTTGTGACCTCACCAACTCTTTAAGTAAAATAAGGTAAAGTTTGTATTTGGATTGCAGCCAAATACTGATTTTATATTAATGTACGTGTGAGAGAGAGGGTGTCCACCTCTAATACACAAGAAGTTTTGATGAAAAGGTTGAGATTAAATTAATAAGATCAAAATATATTATAGTATTACCTCACCTAGTTATGAGTACAGTTAAAGGATAAACCTTGTTTAATAAAGAACTAAGTGAAAATGTTATTATCATGTGAGAAATATTGCAACATCTGAGTATGTGGAATCATACTTAGCAGAGTCTTGGTTCCAACCTCTATAGATATATGTGCATTATCAATTTACTAAAGGTTGTTGATGGTTTGTAGAAAAACCTACCTAAGAGGGGTTGTTAGATCTAATATTACATGTTGAAAACCTTAGATAGGTTGGTTTCCCTTTTATGAATAAGAAACATGTGATATATCATATTAACATTTTGGTCTCGGTGGTAATTTGGATTCCTCATTCAGTACATGTGCACTTATACATGTATTGATCTGATGATATATGACATGTGTACTTAAACATGTATTGATCTGAGATATATGACATGACCAATAGGAGACATGAACCTTCTATAGAGAATATCATCTAGTGTTAGGACTTGTTAGTCATACCCAGAGAGGGGCAGGCCTTGAGAAGGAAAACTTCAAGCATAGGAGGACATATGTTTTTTTTTCCAAAGAGCCAAACGTCAAACTATAATTTAGTAAATGATGAAAATCCTAGGCTGATCTACTCCTAGATCAGAAGAGTTAGAGGACCACTTGTTTAGTGGAATTGATTTTGGAATCCATGGATGCCCAAAAGACATGTAACCTCTATATATATGATTTTAACCAAAGACTATTCCATTTATATCTGACAAACATTAAATCTGGGTGAGGAAAGAGATCCAACACCCTAAAGAAGGGAAGTATAATGATCTTAAATGTGGGTGAGGAAATACTCCCAAAGACCCTAGAGGAGGTATGTTGATAAAGCTCTATACTCATGTCTTTATAGGAATCCAATGGTTGTACCAAGAGATTGAAGTAATATATGGTCATCAGTAGATATCTTGGCCTAGGTAGACCCCAGCTTGGGTGACAAAAGCCTTGAGAGCTCATCCTAAACCTCTTGTGGGGTCATCCTCACAACTATATATGTTGAAGAAGGATTGTTCTCCTTTTATATAAGGATGATGATATAGAAACCTTACTTGATCTAGCCTTACTTATGGATAAATAGTCACCAAAAAAATTAGGCTTAACCTAACTTACTTATGTGGATTGAAATATATAGACTTGATATTTGTAAGATTAGTGATTTTCCATCCACCTCTGATATGCTATGTATGAATGTGAGTGCCCAATCCTGACAAAGATCCTATGTTGATCTCATGTACTTACCCTTATACAAGGAAAATTTGTTTCTAAAGAATCCAACTTATCCATGAATTGGAGAAGTCGGTCCCCATGCATGAGAGTTCGGTGAAGTCTTTGTATAGGTCGATGGGAATGTTTAGCATGTTTCCCCACAAATCTCAATATAATCTATTTCATTGTAAGTTCCATATGTTTGAGTTAAAGCACCATGTGAAGGATCATGTCCATGTGTTTCAAATCTTTAGATGCTCCTAGGTAGTTGGATATACCTAGAGACACATGTGAGGATCTTGGATTCAAAGGATAAGGAGCTCTAAAATAAAAGTTTAAGGTTCAATAGAGGCATCATGGAGAGGATGAAATCACACAAGAGATAAAATTTGACTTGGTAGAATTTCACCCCCACCCTTTTCGCTAGTGGAGCTGAATTTTTTGGGAAAAAATCATTTAAGTTGGGAAGGATGTGAGAACGTGAAATTTCCTCCCTTTAATAGAAGATGTAATTGAAAAAATATGATATTATAAATAAATAATGTAATTGTCTATATTTAATCTTGAGTCCCTAGGACACCAATTAAAAGATTTGTGGTTCAATGGAGTGAATATATATTTTATGTGTTCCTTTTTGCTATGAAAATGCCCTACAAAATTGCATTAGATTTTTAAACACATTGTGTGATTATGTGTTTTTGGAGTATTTTACTTGGATATAGTGCAAGGGTGACTTGAAGGACAAGAAAAGGATATCAAACCCAAAAATATTGTTTCCCATATTTTGTAGTATCAAAGTAGATATAATGGAAGACTCATCCCAAATTTTGAAACCATTGAGACTTTCCAAGTGGTCTATGAAATCGATTATTTAACATGGCCATATATATGTATGCATGCATAATGGTTTAATTGGGAAATTAATTGTGTTCTTAATAGGTATAAAACTTGTTCAAACATGAGATTTAATGACAAGGAAGGAGTAGTTAAAATTTCTAATCAATTTGAATTATAGCTTAAAATATATGGAGTTACAAATTTTATATAAAGTTTGGCATTTAAGTGCTTGATTGATTGATGCATAAACCAATGTGACATTTTTAATAGCCTAGCCCCTAAGACTGACTTTGGGGCGTTCCACTTAAATTTATGGGATGTGGATGACCATTGATCATGATCTTATGGCTACAATGTCATCTTCTACCTTCAGCCAAATTGATAAAGTAGGGGGAAACGAATCAAACTACCATTCTAGAGCTCTCTCTCTCCTCGACATTTCCCCTCTTTATTTCCCTCTCAAACTTTGCCTCTATATACACTAACTAAACAACCCCTTTTATGACTAAATTCGAGGCCAAGGGAGGGAGATTCAATTTCTCCCCTATTTCCACTCTCAATCCATGGAGGGTAGGCTTTGTAAAACCACAAACAAGGGGAGATCCTCCCTATATAACAACCCCTATGTTGTTGAATATTTCTCCCCAATGTTTTATATATCCTACTTTACACATTTATCCGTGTTAACACTAGCCCTGATCGCCCAATATTCACCTGGTCATATCCTTCCCCTTGTGTTTATCAATGCCTCTTGGTTTCTTTTGGGGTTCCATAGAGAGATAGTCCGCTTCTTAGGGTTGTTGAGGCTCATAGTACCACCACAAAGAAGATGGTGGCTCCCCGTGGTGTTGCAGAGGCCTGAGCAGGTGCCAAGAGACATGCATAATACTACCTCTATGGTGGCTCTCTCATGTAGCAACTTTATGGAAACAAGTAATGTGAAGCCGACCCCCACATTGATCCGATATGGTTGAATGCGGATAGAACGGTGGTCAATCCATGTTCATCCTATTTTAGTCACTTTTTTTAAAATTTTTGGCAATTCATTCATCCCATTGCCAGAGGGTTTTGAACTTGTGACCTCTCAGCCATACAACATCAACTTTACCACTCGGGTTTAGTTTAGTGTTGCATCTAGATTTCTTAGTTTGCCTTAGAAATAGATTTAGTAAATTGTATTAAAATTTTATGTTAATTTGTTAGTATTTTGATACTTTTCTCGATATCAGTTGTAGCTTTTGAGTTTAATCTCTCTTCAATAGTGTGTCATAGGGGGTCCCTCTACCCTTTAGTGGGTGTAAGTTAAGATGGGTATGCCTCTAACGTAGTGTGGGGCACCGTGTCTACCTAAAATGGATTTTAGGCATGTTCAGAAGGCAAATCAATCAATATTTTTGGCTGAAATAAATGATTTCCCTCCCTGATTGACCACTCGATCGAACTCTTCAACCAACCACCTATCAAGTTCTATTGATTGAGCTACATTCATCAAGCTCTACTAATAGAGCTTCATTTCTTGATCACCTTGTTGGTCATTTAGTGAACCGAGATCCACTGATCAATCACCTTGATTGACAATTCAACAAACAATCATCACAGATCGAGATCCATTGATTGAAAATAAATTGATCAACCACCTTCACACACCAACCAATGCCCACAATCCTTTGAATTCTCCCCATTATTCCATAATCTCTAGGCGGCTGAAAATGCTTCCACTTACCATGGTGCCTCATGTCATTTCCCTGAGGCTATTATCTTTCCTCTTTGCCTCCTATAAACAGAAAGACATTTCCCCAACGTGAATGCATTCAAAGACAGGGATAGTTGCAAAACCCGATCCACAAACTCCACTTCATATTCATATGCAGCAAGGCTCAGTCGCCTACCTTCAAAAGAGATAGCTTGACTGGCATGTGTTACATCTCAATCAATCGACCTCAAAAGAGATAGACCAATTGACATCTACCACTTTATAGATCAATCGACCATCCTTGAAAGAGACAGTTCAATCGATCAATCACTACCTCAAGGTCGACAGTCCAAACTTAAAAGAGGTGGTTCAACCAACCACATTCACCCACCATATTTGTTGACCACCTTTTCCCTCTAGCTTAATCGGCTGCCTTTGCTCCACCCTAAGGTCAATAATATGAACTTGATAGAGGAAGATCGATCATCCTCTCCAAAATCGATAGGACAATCAAGGTGCACCTATGTTAGCTCGATCAACCATCCATTTAGCAATCATTAACCCCATCTCCAACATCCAGTTGACTATTTTCTATTGCGATCCTCTCAAATGATGTCCTTAAGGAAGAAGATAAGCATATACATGAAATGCTTTCTAATCTATTTGCTTTTTGTGATATGGTATTTTGTTCTGCTATGAGGAACTTGTATCTGCTCTACCTATGTTTACTCTGTTATATGCATCAAACTTGTGTGAACTCTGTTACATTTCAAATCCATTGTTTCTTACTTATTTATGTATTTAACTGACAACATACACATGTTTCTCTGACTTGCATGTAGAAAAATTTGAACCCTAAATCAAAATTTTTTAGTTAAACTCTAGTTTATCCCTTGTTGAGAATTTTAGATGTGTTTCCTGAGGTGATATATATATATATGACCTATAGGTAATGCAATGGCAAGATTGGATTAATATCAATCCATTTTTAAAATCAATTCCAAAAGGATGGATTTATCATGCCTTAATGTAACATGTTCATCCATAATCTGACACAATGAGAGTGTGAAAATTTGGTAGTGGTGGTGATACAATGAAACCTATTCACCCTATTTTTTCCACTATTTAAGAAATCTAGAACTTCAATCTAGCCTATAACTATTGTAAACTTATTTTAATAAAAAAATTGACTTTTGTGATAAAAAAATACTTCTTGCTTAGTTACATTGATAAAATAATGTCTAAAATATGTTCTTCTTTGGGTTTGATCCTATACTATATTGTGATAAGATCTGTCCTCTTGTGGGGTGGATTGTCATACACTTAGGTTAATTAAAACCTATGGGTTTAACCCGTAGGAAATTTTCTTGTGACAAAAATCCCTCATCAAACAAGATGTGTGGGCCATGGGCTCACTGTGTAGTATAATAGGTCACAAGACCATAAAGAGCTAGTCAATAGAACCATGAACATGTTTTGAAGACAAAAGGACATGGGGACACAAGGCATCATCCTAGGCCACATACACTTCAATGGTCAATCTTCCAAAATTTCTAGAGAATGATAGGATTATTCGATCATAGTAAAATTGTATATCAGATTGATCAAAATATGAGAGCAATCTAATGAACATGGTTTCAAGGCCCAATTTTGTGCATAATTCAATAGTACCTATGATGACTCTTTAACATGATTTAATATGCACAAATCCCTAATTTGGAATGATATATGTTTTGGTTATACCCTTGAACCTAAAATCCAAACGTGGGACAAAATATGATATCCATGTTTAGCTATGTTTTACCCATAATGTGAGTTTGAAATATTTTCTTAATAGTTTGAATGACATTATTAGGGGCAACGTAAAGGGTGATTTTGGACTTTTGGCCACCTCCCTGGGATTTATCATGGCATTCGAGGATCGGAAGCTTCAAGGAATCATCAAATCTCTCTACCATGTCCTCCCCACCATTGTTACAACAAGATCTGGTGGAATGGGAAAGCCTAAGGAGAAGAGAGGAGGAGAGCCCTCTATTGCTACAAATTGTGGACATTGAAACTTTAGAAGGTAAACTGGTATATCCGAAAGAAGAATTAGAGGAGAATATTGATCGATGGAAACAATGTTTAATCAGATATGTACTTGACTTCATGCCTTATATTCTGACATTGGTGAACCACTTTCACATGATCTGGGATCTGGAGGGAGAGTTCAAAATATGTGATAGGGTTGAAGGATTCTTTATCATCAAGTTTCCGAGCATGGAAGATCTTAATCATGTTTTGAATAGTGACTAGTATGTAAAGAGTAGGCCGGTGATATTGAAGAAATTGAAGATCGGGGATAATATGTCAAAATTGATCCTCAAAGAAGTTCCTATGTGGATTTGTATTCATAGCCTACCTCTCAAACTTTGGGATAGTAGAATGTTTGGTACGATTGGGTCATTGTTTGGAAAACCTCTTCGGATGCATGAAAGAACCAAATGTTGTATGAATATTGAATATGCCAGGATTGAAATTTTGTTGTCTGCTGAAGCTAAATTCCCTGAATCGGTCACTTTGTGCAGCAGTGATGGTTTTGAACAAACAATGTTTATTGAATATTTTGTATCTTTTCATGGTGAGTGTATTTCTAATGAAGTTAATGATCATATAAGAGTTAATCTTATCATTAGGAATCTGATGAAGTTGAGAAATCCTTTTAGGTTCATCAATAGTTGGACCAAACACGATGACTTTACTTCTATTCTAAAGGAGGCCTAGGATATTGATGTTGAAGGCTATGCTATGTTTAAGCTATATAGAAAGTTGGTGAATCTCAAAAAAAAGTTGAAGATGTGGGAAAAAATGTGTATGATTACATTTATGAGAAGGTTGTTGAGGCCAAATTCGAAGTTAGAGAATTTCATAAGAATGTGGATTTGAATCCTACTGATAATTCATTGAGGGTTATTACTACTGATCTCTGGAAAAAGGCAAAGTGTGCTGTTAACAATGAAGAATATTTATGTCATCAAAAATCACATGTGAAATGGTTGAAGGATGGTAATTCGAATACAAAAAAATTATACTTCCTTGAAAACTAGAAGAATTAGAAATTCCATCAGAATTTTGTTCATTGATGGCAAGTTGAACAACAAAACTAATGATACTCTTGTTTCTAATCATCAGAATATCATGCTTACTATGGTTGTATCAATAAAGGAGGTGGATGATATAGTAAACGACCTGAACGAGGATAAAAGTCCTGGGACCAATGGCTTCAATGGGCATTTCTATAAGAAAGCTTGGCATATTATAGGAAATGATGTTTTTAGTGTTTTCAATGATTTCTTTTGCAGAGGCATGTTTTTAGTGTTTTCAATGATTTCTTTTGCAGAGGATGCATTCTGAAGGAGTCTAATAAAACATATATCACTTCACTTCCTAAAGGAAATGATTCCTCTAATATTGCCAATTGAAGACCAATATCTTTATGCAATATTTTTTACAAGATTATTTCTAAATTTTTGGTGAATAGGCTTCAAAAGGCCCTTCCTAATATTGTTGATTCTAATTAGTGTGCTTTTGTGAAGGGAAGGAACATAAAGTATTCTATCTTATTAACTAATGAGATCCTAAGTGATTTCAAGAAGAAAATATCTCCTTTCATGTGCATTCAGACTGACATTTCTAAAGCCTACGACTCTATGGATTGGAAATTTCTTTCTTCTATGCTTCACAAGATGAGTTTTTCTTCTAAATGGATTAGGTGGATTGAGGTTATCTTTCAATCTACGTCCTATCAAGTTCTGGTTAATGGAGAGTTGGCAGATTACATCTATCCTTCTAATGGGGTTAGACAAGGGGATCCAATATCCTCTTATCTTTTTGTCATCGCCATGCAAGGTTTTTTTGAGTTGATGAAAGCTAGATGTAATGGAAATATCATTCAACATGATACATTTTCAAAGAATTTTTCTTTGTATCATATAATCTTTGTTGATGATCTCATGTTCTTTGCAAAAGTTGATGATTTTAATGCAAGGAATATCAAGGATTTATTGGAATATTTTGGATCGATGTCTGGTCCTAAAGTTAATTTTTCTAAGAGTGCCATCATTTAGGGGGAAAATGTTGATAAAGAAAGGCTCTCCGATGTGCTGACATGAACATCAAGGACATGGATAATTCAAAGTATCTCGAGTTGTCTTTGTTTATGGGCAACCTTAATAAGAAACACTATACTAGACTCATTGACAGAATCAAAATGAAAATGGACAGTTGGAAATCTAGAACTCTTTCTTTTTCCGGTAGATTAGTATTGGTGAAATCCACTCTTTCTTCTATGCATATATACTAGACTTCTTCTTTTCCTATTCCTACCTCTATCTTAGAGGAAATTGATGGGCTTTGTAGGGACTTCCTTTGGGGACAATATGAAAATAGAAGAAATCTTCATCTGATTAAATGGGATATTATCACTCTCCCCAAGAAGGAAGGAGGTCTTGGGATTAGAAAGAGCAAGGAACTTTCTTTTTCGTATTTTATGCTTAATTCCTGGGATGTGTCTAGTAAAAAAGACACACTCCATGTAAAATGGATTGGTGAGAAGTATTTCAAAAAGGATTCTTTTTGGAGCATGCTGAATATCCTAACTTTTTGTGGATGTTCATTAGCATCCTTTGAGTTAGAGAAGTTTTGCTACATCATATTGACTTCATTATTTGTTTTAGTGACAAATTTCTGACATGGTGGGATCCATGGTTTAACAAAAAGTTCTTGAAGGATGTGTTAGCTGAAGATGTGGTCATCAAATCTGGGATCCGCAGTGATTCTCATCTTAATAGTATTATCAAAAATGACATTTGGGCTATTCCGTCTTCCATATGTGTTCAGGTTATCTATGATAAATTGAAATTTCATAATTTCTGGTGGTCCCCGATCATATTGTGGTCAAAGGAATCAAGACTGTTAGTATCAAGAGTGTTTGGGATGTAGTGAGAACTAGGGGAGTTGAAGATGATATAATCTTATGGATATGGAGCTCTAAAAACCATATGAATAGCAAAGTTTATCTCTGGAAGGCCATACACAATAAATTACCCACTTCAGATTATTCAAAAAGAAGAGGAATTTATATATCTTCTATTTTCTTTCTTTGTTTCAATGCTTATGAAGATACCCATCACATCTGCTTTGAATGTAATTTTGTCTCTGACCTTTGGGCTTGTGCTTGTTTTGAAGGTCTGTGGGTCGACCTGCCTAAGAGTTGGAGTGATGTTTATGAGAAGAAGAATGAGAAATCTAAGATTATCTATTCTCTCATCCTTTATAACAGTTGGCTTCAAAAAGGTAGAAGAATGCATGATGACAAACTTTTAAACTCTGAGGCAGTTTGGAAGATCATCAAAGATGAGTTTGACATTCTTAGTACCTAGTCAAAAGCTTTTAGAGGTCTAGTTTTCTTCTTTTTCTATAATGGAGGTCACTACTACATAAAATCCTTTTAGCGTCAGTTATTTAAGCTCTTTATTGTCGGTTTCAAAGCGACACCCAAGTGGGCGCCGCTAAAGGGGGACACCTTCGGCGTCAGATCCCAACCGACGCCAAAACATTTTTCACCACTGAAAACGCGCCAGCAAAGGGACTATATGCATCGGTTGTTTAGTAAAAACCGACGCCGAAACTCTTCCCGCCACCAAAAATGTGCCAGCAAAGGGACTATAGGCGTCAGTTGTTTACTAAACAACTGCCGCCAAAACTCTTCCCGCCACCAAAAACACGCCAGCAAAGGGATTATAGGCGTTAGTTTTCTAAAAGAAACCGATGCCACATCATCTGAACTGATGTCGGTTTTGTGATAATAACCGACGCCATATCCCCTGCCTGCCACCACGGACGTGCTTCCCAGCACGGTCGTGGTACCTGGTCACATAGATGTCAGTTTTAGGTGAAAAACCGTCGCCGTATGTCTTAGGTGTCGGTTTTGTTCAAATAACCGACGCCTATGTTTTGATTTTTTTCTGTCAATCTGTAGACCTACTGTGGCTGGTCACAGGATGAGAAACCTACAGTTCATTTATGAATTGTAGGTTTTATGACATCCATTGATATCAGCCAACAACATGCCACAAACCTACAAAATTAACATGATGGACAATATTATATATATGTGATTCACACTCATGTATAAGAACATTTAATTCATATTAGTTTTTCATCACACGCATGTAGAAACCAGTAGCAACCTGTAGTTCTATTTATTTCATCTCTTTTCACATTCAGACACATGTAGAAACATTCATGTATTGATGATTTTCACACACATGACAATTCATAAAAAATCATTCACATTCACACAAAATTAATTATGAGAACAGAGTTATTCTTTATTCATCATTGTCATCATTGTCATCATTGTCAACAAAATCATATTGAAAAATTCCCACTCTTTGCAGGGCTTTTGCCCAATCTTCTCTTACATCATCTAATTCATCTCTCGTATAGGGAGCATGTACATAGAAACGCTTTGCACCTGTGTTGAAGTCCTTAGTTTTAAAGACCTACAAAGAGAATGACGTATATACATAATTATAATAATATATAATAAGATTCATATATTTCATATTATCTAATGAGACTATGTATAATACCTGTTGTATGTTATCGATTTCCAATACGACATGTTTGATGATTAGGTCCATAAATCACATCACATAGTAGGCGCATGCCCAACCGTTGTCTTGTGTAGCACACTATAAATTGAAACATACAAAATATTCAAAAATACAAATAAGAACAGTTCACATAAATAATATATACATTGGAGTCAGGAAATTACTTTCACATTCTCCCAAATGAGTGTCAGATTTTTTTTCCTGGGGACCTTTCCTCCAGCTTTTTTGTACTCTTGTAAAGCCCTATATATGTTAATGTAACACATTAAATTGCATAATTAAATAGTAATGCAGTAATAGATGTTAACATATATAAAAACATAAAATATTTCTCATGAGAATAATGGCCTTTTAATTGCATGTCCATATAATACATCCAACTCACTCCCCGTAGGATCTAGATAATAGATGGTGAATGTCTTGGGGACAATAACTAATAACTCCCAATGCTTAGCACTATAGGTAAGAAAGTAGAAAATTAATAACTCAATATCTGCAATAAAAATGTAATTTTCTTAAGTCCAAATTACAAACAAAATAAACTTACTCGACATTGAATGAAGCTATTATCACCGTCTTATTATTTTTACCAAAATATTCAAAATCATCACAGTAGTATGAAGTAACTAAATACGGGTCTGTATCTACAAGACTAATCAAAGATGGAACCAAAAATCCCACATGGCAAAACCCAAAATTTGTACATGTCTTGTGTAAGTGGCTGCAAAATATGTATTACATATGCATTAATATACAAGAAACCAGATTGCCATATATAAAACAAGGTATATGGATGTATAAACCAGATTTCCGTATGCATTAATCTCACCATATCTACATCTCTATCATAGATGTGTTCAACCATTTATAACTAAACAACTCTAAAATATCTTGTATAAATATGTTGTTTCCGAATGTTTGACCTGCATTAATACATATCTAAAACTTCTATTACGTATGCATTAATACGTATGCTAAACATGTATAAATAGATTGTTATTGTATGATTTACCTACAACATTCTCCGGAATAGTAACATTTATAGGGCAATTTTGATTATGTTCGCCGATCCATACTGCCACACTCCTATAATTAGGACCTATCGAGGCGTGTAGGTCCCCTGGAAGCCAACTTGGTAGTCGAGGAGGTGGAGGCCGAGATGTAGCGGGTCTCGTATTTTTTACCTGTATATATAATTTAATATCAATTGACTCATATATATATATACACACTAATAAATTAAAGTAATGAAAATTTATCATACAATATCAGTATAGAGGACATCCGCTTTGGGCCACAGTATCACTCCGCCTACTGCCTCACCAAGTGTTTCAGCATCTGGGTGTGTATGAGGCAGTGTAAGATTCGTCCAGCCAGGAAGTATATGTATCGGGCTCACACATACCATGCCATCTGGTACTGGACTCCCATGAAACATGTACCCTTTAAGGGGTGGGTAAGCCGATGCCTCTGCAATGATATATACTTCACTTTTTAGTCGGCATGGCTTCAACCCCTACAAATTTACGTAAAGAATGTTATATGCATATATACACAAACATATCATCTTGAACATACTAGCTATTATATATGCCATAAAAATACTTACAGAGGATGTGATAGGTTGTGGGTCTATAGGATTACTCCCAACCTCTGCAGTACGAGCAGTAGGAGAAGAGAGGTCTGCCACAAGTACTGTCTGAGTGGCAGTCTGAGATGCCTGCCACTTGTTAATTGCTTCATGGAGTCTTTTACCAAGTACTTCCTTGACTCTCCTATCAATTAAGGAATCTACCTATACATGGATAAAAGAAATGTTAGTTTCCGATTATTGAATTCCCTTTCGTAATAACGTTCTAAAATAAGAATAAGTTACCTCAGCTTGTAAAAGTCCCGCTTTTGGGACAGGTTTGCGCTAGGATGGCCCAAAGAACGCTTTGATGCCTACACCAGCGCATGCACCCCTTACACGTCAAGGATGCTCTGGGTTACCCAGAGCAACTGTCAGTTCATCCCTTGTGTCCTGAGGGATGAACTTGCCTTCCTTCCTCTGCTCGCGCAGCTCCCGCTAATCACCATCAACAAAAATCTGTAAGTAAACATAACAATAATCAATATCGATAGATTTCTCTAAGAGTTTATTTTTACCATTTACGGCTGCGGGCTTCGGTATCTCTCTCTTCTTGTTTTTCCTCCCAGCTATCCACATAACATGACGAGGCAGAGGTGCGGGAGCAGCAGTAGAGGACTCTGCAGAGTCCTGAGTAGTAGTAGGCTGAGTAGACTCAGCCTGTAGTCTTTGGTGAATGTCTGCATATCCTCTTGGACCCATTGTGTGGTCGTGCACATTCAGTGCACGCCTTGCTCGTTGAGCATCGCTGATAGCCTAGTTAGTTAGCACATTGATTTGGTTAGTAACACTAAAGGTTAATCTTGAATAGGTGAATACATAAAAACGTATATTAATTAAATTGGGAGTTGAGCTTAATACCTTGAATTCATCTATTTTTCTTTGGGTAACAAACTCCTCCCATTCTTTGGGGTCCAAGTAGTTCCATTGCTATGTGGCTTCCTTCTTCCTATATTTATTTGTCAAAGAGAATACAAACAAAAATTATTAGTATAGAGTTAGTGAAATACTGATCAATGTCTAGAATTGGAATCAATCAAGAACCTATTCTCAACATCGCGTATGTAATCTTGGGTGAGATTGGTCCTATAGTTCCTTAGGACCCTCCCACAACGTTGCATCACACATTTACGATGCAACTTTTCATCCAGATCAAATATGCTCTGCAAATTAAATAGAATTGCTATTAACTAGTATCCTAAAAATTAGTAATCTACACAAATAGAATTTCAAATAATAATAACTCACGCATAGTTCCTTCCATATGTGGTCTTTCTTCCCCTTAGGAACTTTATGCCATGATTCTAGGATAGGATTGCAATGGCTACGAGTAAGAACCCCAAGATATGAAACAAATGAGTTGCAGTTCACTCCATATGGATTTCCTGCCTGATCGAAATCCACAGCCAATTTGGGTCCATTGCCCCTTTGATGTATTAACTTGTTCATCACTGTGATGCCCCTCACTTTCTCAACTTTCTTTTTTTGCTCATCAAGTTCTGTAACAACTTCAGGGGGTACATCACCGGCCTAAAATTTGATAAAAAAAACACACTTACATGATATAATTATAAATGAACATATAGATAGAAACCTCAGGGATATATTCATAATTAAAATTAACTAACATTGTCAGGCGGTGCAATCACGTCCTCACCCTCACGGTGATCATCAGCACGGTCATCATGGGAATGTTCATCCATCTGAAAGTTCACATTCAAATTATAAATTTCACATTGTAAAGTAACACTAATTGTAAAGTTCACATTGTAAAGTACACATTCACATTGTAAAGTTCACATTCACATTGTAAAGTTCACATTCACATTGTAAAGTTCACATGCACATTATAAAGTAATTCACATTGTAAAGTCCACATTCACATTGTAAAGTTCACATTCAGAAAAATAAAACATAATAAAAATATAAACATCCATGCCTCAAATATTGTGATCTTTTATCAATTAACAATCCTTCATTATGATCCCCGCAAACATACAAGTCATTGTGATCCCCAGCTTCAATGTTTGGTGGTGTTGGCAACCCAACTGAGAATGGACTGGAGTCATCATACTTATCATAGTACTCTTCTTCATCTATACGATCTTCAATGAACTGTATTTTACCATGAAGAACAACCAACCATTTATCATTTGCAGGATCATCGATATAAAATACTTGTTTCGCCTGTGATGCCAATATGAATGGTTCACCCTTCTCGCCTATCTTTTCAAAGTTCACTAACGTGAAACCCAATTCATCCACTATAATCCTTTGTTGTTGTCAACCCAATTACATTTAAACAACAGAATTCTAAAATCTACATAGTCAAACTCCCATATGTCTTCAATGACACCGTAATATGACATTTTAGCTTCACGTGGGCTTTTATCCTTTGCACTTGCAAAAAACAATGAAGACGCTTGAAGGGTGACCCCTCTGTTTTGGACGACACTCTTGTCATCTTGGCGCTTTGTGTAATATGAGAAACCATTTATGTCAAACCCTTCATAAGACATAACATTCAATTTTGGTTTAAAGGCGAGACATTTGATGGTTTCAGTAAGATTATATGGTGTTTGAGATAGTTGATGTAAGACTTTATCTTCAAACCACTTAATAAATGTCTTATTATGCTCTCTAGCAAGCCACATTGTATTGGCTCGAGGATATTGTCTCTTGATGAAATTGGTATGTTCCCCGATATAAACACTCACTTCGTCCATGTTGTGTAAAATATACAAGTGACCTTGCTCCAACTGCTCACGGCTGATTACTTTCACCCGTGATCCCAAAACTCCTTTGACAAAATGCTCCTCAATATTCTTGTCATTCACGGGAGCGTCATTACCACTCAGAAAGTCATTGCAAAAATCCATAACCTCTCTCGCCACTTAACCCTCAATAATACTCCCTTCAGACCAATAACGGTTTCAAACATCACCTTTAAAAATGCTCATGTATCGTTCAAAGGGATACTACCAATGCAAGAAAACTGGTCCCAACATTTTCACTTCCCTGGTCAAGTGGACAACAAGATGTACCATGATATCAAAGAACGACGGAGGAAAATACATCTCAAGCTGACATAGGGTAACAACCACTTCTCTTTGCAAATTATCGAGAGTATCAGGGTCAATAACTTTGCTGCACAGAATGTTGAAAAAGAAACAAAGTCTGGTGATTGCAAACCTTACATGCTTCGGAAATATAGATCTAATTTCCACAGGAAATATTTGTTGCATTAGAGTGTGATAATCATGAGATTTAAGACCTATCAACTTCAGATCTTTCATTGATACCAATGTACGAATGTTGGATGAGTAACCCTGTGGCACCTTAACATTTACCAAGCATTCACAAAATGCTTTCTTCTCCTTTCTAGACAACGTGTAACAAGCGGGAGGTAAGTATGTTCTCCAATCGCTACTAACTACTTCTGTTAATTCTGTCCTTATTCCCATTTCACGTAGGTCCATTCTGGATTTTATCCCATCTTTAGTCTTACCTGGTATATTCAACAGAGTACTGATGACACTATCACATACATTTTTCTCAACGTGCATGACATCGATACAATGCCTGACTGTCAAAGAACTCCAATAAGGAAGATCCCAAAATATCAACTTCTTCTTGAATAAAGACTTGTCACTCCTTGTGGCCATTGTACATTGTGATCTCTTACCAAATTCAATGGCGATGTCTTTCACTATTTCATAAACATCCTCCCCTGATATAGGTTTAGGTGCACTATGTTCCTCATTCCGTTCATTGAATGCTTTGCGCAACCTATGATACGGATGAAATTTTGGAAGAAACCTTCGATGAGCAAGATATACAGTCTTGCCGCCGTGTTTCACTCGTATTGAATCAGTGTTCTCTTCACATATAGGACACACTTTAGATCCTTTGACACTATATCCAGACAAATTCCCATATGCTGGAAAGTCATTCATAGTGCAAAACAACATAGTGTGCAAACAAAATGTCTCTCTTCGTGAAGCATCATAGATCATCACACCTTCACCCCCAGAGCTTATTCAAGTCATCAATCATAGGTTCAAGATAAACGTTGATATCATTTCCGGGTTGTTTAGGGCCCGATATCAAAGACGACATCATAACATACTTATTTTTCATACACAACCAGGGAGGAAGATTGTATATAATAAACATAACTGGCCAAGTGCTATGTTGGCTGCTCAATGTCTCGTACGGATTCATCCCATTTGTACAAAACCCAAGTCTTAGATTCCTATCCTCTTCCCCAAATTCAGGGTACAATAAATCAATCTTCTTCCACTGTGGGGAATCAAACGCATGTCGTAGGATCCCATCATTATTTTTCTTAACATCTGCATGCCACCTCAAATTCTTCACATCTATAGGATTGGCAAACAAGCATTGAAACTGTGGTATTATAGGTAGATATCACATCACCTTGGCGGGAGAACCAGTTTTGGACTCCCCCGAATTCGTCAATTTATACCTTGACGCACCATATTTCAGACAATCTTTCAAATCCACATAGTCCTTTTGAAATAATACACAATCATTCTTGCATGCGTGTATCTTCTTGGCCTCCATTCCCATTGGGCACAACAATTTATTTAACCGGTATGTTGAGATCGGAAGCTTGTTTCCTTCAGGAAGAATTTCTTTCAATAAAGACAACAATGACGTGAAGCTTTTATCGCTCCATCGATTGTTAGCTTTCAGTTTATACAATCTCAACACAGTGCTAAGCTTCGTAACTTACAACCCGTGTATAACAGTATCTCAGCATCATGCACAATGTTTCTAAACATGGGAGGTGGATCAGTTTTGGTGTGCTCTACCCCACAACTATCCAGCATCACATCAACGATGTCTACTGGAACTGATTCGTTCACATCTACGTCATCGAAGACAATTTCTTCTTCCACACAAGCACTACTATCGACATCCACTGGTTTCGGGTTTGAAATCTCTCCATGCCAGTGCCATTCTATATAACCTTGTACAATCCCGTTGCATATGACATGACTTCTGATTTCATCACCAGTACTGACTTTCAAGTTGTTACCGCAATGCCTACATGGACAATAGAACCTATCTCCAGGTTGTTTCCTATGTTCCTCGGCAAATCTAATAAACTGATCAAGACCAGAAATAAACTCTGGGGTGCAGTGATTGCGAATGGACATCCATGATCTATCCATTCTATGATCAAAGAGAAAATAAGTATATATTACAACAACATTAGGGTCTAGGGTAAACATATTAGAGTTTATGGTTACATCTTTAGGGTTTTATACATGTGATGTCATTCTTATATATAATAAATGTGTACCACCTATCCCATTCTTGAACACCTAATCTCACTAGTATGTGTATAATGTGCATTGGGTTTTCAAGAAAATTTCGGCAACATTTCCCCGCTGTTCTCCAAGTACATATGTACTTAGAGAACAAACGAGGAAATGCTACCAAAATTTTCTCAAAAACCCAATACGCATTATACACTTACATCCTAAGTGAGATTAGGTATTCAAGAACAATCCCAAACTAGGGACTATCCAAGATTTACTCCTAATAAGTAAATCTTGAACGGGTTTCTAAGCCAATAAATACATGTGTTGTCATTCTTATATATAATAAATGTGTACCACCTATCACATTCGTGAACACCTAATCTCACTAGTAAGTGTATAATGTGTATTGGGTTTTCAAGAAAATTTCGGTAGCATTTCCCCGCAGTTCTCCAAGTACATATGTACTTAGAGAACAAATGGGGAAATGCTACCGAAATTTTCTCGAAAATCCAATACACATTATACACTTACATCCTAAGTGAGATTAGGTGTTCAAGAATAGTCCCAAACCGGGGACTATCCAAGATTTACTCCTAATGAGTAAATCTTGGACAGGTTTCTAGGCCAACAAAATCATATCATTAAGAGCATGGTTTCATGTTAGGTCATCATAGGTCATAATAATCCACTAGAATGAGCAAAAAAGGTCTCATGGTGTTAAAATAGCATAAAAGTATTAGATATTGATTCTAGAGTATACAAGACATAATAGTGACTACTGATTTTGTGGGGGGATATCATTTCATGGGATTCATAGATTCAAACTTAACAAGTGTACAAGTTGCATCATTTTAATACTCTAAAGGTGACTAGTGGGTCATAGCACATAAAAGATACATTTCAAGGAAAGTAAGCAAGCTAGCTCAATTAACACTCATGTCAAGGGAACATTAGTTACTGAGGTACCAGGAAAGAGTGATTTTAATCACTAAGATCATACAAGTAGCAATGTTGATTAAGTCTATGTGATTTAAGATCAAACAATGTAATAAAATAGGGTTTTTGGGGGAAGTTTACCTCTGTTTGAGCCCAGCCGGGCATAAGTAGGGAGAGAGGGCAAGATGGAGGGAAGGCAAGCAGGCAGGGGCGAGCAGGAAGGCGGCAGTCAATAGCCAGGCGAGCAGGGAGCTGGCAGGAAGTCGAGTGGGCAGCCGGCGAGCAGGAAATAGGTAGGTAGCCGACGAGCGAGCAAGGAGGAGGGAGAAGGGCGGCGGTGATCAGTCAGCCGGTGAACATAGAGGGAATAGCGGCGGCGGTGGCGAGCAAGGAGAACGGCGGTAGCAGCAGCGAGAAAGGAGAACGATGGCAGTGGACGGCGGTGCACAAGGAGGGAGTCTGCTTGCTCACCGGAATTTCCAGACCCTAAAATCGGCTTCGATTGCAATGAAACAGAGAAAGGGGAAGAGTCGGGCTCGTGCGTGCGGGTGCTATTAAGTTAACATTCGGTGTCAGTTATTAAATAAAACCGACACATAGAACTAAAGGTGTCAGTTCTACACAAAAATTGACACCTGTTCTCAATGATAGTCGTCGGTTTTAACTAGAAAAAAACCGACGTCTATGTACATATGCCAATTAAAAAATTTGTTCTCGATTAATGACCATAGTCGTCGGTTTTTTTAAAAATCCGACGCTCAAAGGGTGTGAAAAATTTCCCGCGAACAGCGCGGGAAAACCCATAAGCGTCGGTCATTGTTGTAAAACCAACGATCAAAATGTGCCCAATTTCGGTTTCGCGAATAACCTTTAGTCGTCAGTTTATTAGTTAATGACCGACGCCATATGTTAAATTTTGGAGGTAATTTTTTTTGCTGGAAATTTTGGATTTGGCGGTTAATTTTAGGCGTTGGTTTTTTATTAAAGAACCGACACCGAATAAAAGTGATACATGTGTCTGGTCGCCCTTCACAGATTGATGTCGGTTTATTTTATAAATCGACGCTTTATTGTTTAGGTGTCGGTGTATTTATGCAACCGACGCCTTTAAAAGTGACGTTATAAGCCATTTCTATAGTAGTGGGTGTTGGTTTGGTTAGTTTCTCTTTGGGCTTGTCTTCTCATGATTGTCAGCGAGGAATTTCCTTCACATGATGTTAGGATAGATGTTAAGATGATGAGCTTTTTTCTTACCTGGATGGTGTTTAGGTCTCTAGTTTTCTGACAAATTGCATCAAGTCTCTTGGCTTATGTATCTTGGGCCTTTTGGATTCTTTGGTTTCCCTTGTGGCTTCAGATTCATCTTTTTTCTAATATAACTTTCATCTTGTTGATGAAGACTCTGGTGGTATGAAGAAGTTATACATATGGCTCTATGCTTAGTTTTTGCTTTTCTGGCTCTACTCAGCTTTCAAAGGACTTAATTCTAATTTTGACCTTCTGAGTACCTAGTTATATGTTGTTGAATGTCTGGTTTTCTGATCTTTCTCTAGATGGAGGGGCTACTTTGAATAGTTTCTATTTGCCTCTTTTCTCTTAAACTGCTCATGGATGTCTATGAATATGGTTTTTAGTTTAGTAGATGTTACCATGAGTTTACCTGGATGGCGTCAAGTTTGCATTTGTGATTTTGGGCCTTCTATATCTTGGGCCTCCTTAGTTTTCTGGATTCTGTTCTGGCTCTACAGCTACATCATTCTTTCTGATATGTGTTGGTTCTTGTTGATGAAGATTACTGGTGATTTGAAGAAATTATGCATATCGCTATACATTTAGTTTTGCTTCTTTTGCTCTGTAGAGCTCAACCAAAATTTTACTTGTAAAGATATTTTACTTTTCCCACTTGCATTGCATAGCTCCAATTTTTCAAAAAATAAAAAGAAAAAAAAGAAAGGCGAGTCTCGGCCGACTAAAAAAATGAAGATATTAGGGGTTCTTATTGAAGATTAGGTTTCATGTGGGAAAACCTAATTTATTTTATAACCCTAAAACTACACCAAACGATAACTAATAACTCAAACCCTAGATTCCACTATCATCGATAATGACCTAGAAATTATCTCAAATATACTGGCAAAGAATGTATAAAATCTTTAATAACACTTTACGTGACATTGGACATTTTTAGGTTAGGTCTTGGAAGTCTTTGAACTTGATTGGTTTGGACAAATATTTCACTATAAAATCGGTATGTGGGTTACTTTATGAATAATTGCTTAACAATTATCATCAACTATTTATGATTTTTTATTCAAAGTTTATGCATTAGGTTTGAACTATTTTGTTTTTTACCCTTTAGTACCATGTGTATCACATATGTAAGTAAGAATATCTAAACCTAATATTGGTCATTAATGAATGGTTTAGGGAGATAACCACGACCATGAATTAAGGGTTGATAACTAAGAGAGTGTCCACATCTTATGTGAGACTTGGGACATGAGTCCATCTTTGAAACAGTCATCAGAGAGTCCAATGCTGGAACCAGAACTAGGAAGCCCATCACTGGAATATATGATGGATACACCCAGGGAGATAGTGTATATATGGGTTAGATATTGAACTAGAAATGTAAAGTTGGATTATTTCCAACTTTTTAAAATTTTTCTATCTACGTTGCTTAATCCTATATGCACACATTTGGCTCCATTCACATATGTAGCAAAATTATGCATTAATTTTATTTTGTTTGTTAGGCATTTAGGTTAAGAATGTTCACTTGAAGTTGTCGATCACCTTCCAAGAAAATAACGATGCTCAAGAAGAAAACAAGGATGATTTGGATAGTTTCATATTGTGTCTCATAAACTTTTTTATTTCCCATATTCAAGAATATAGTAACACCCTCTGAGGAGATTAAGCTTCCCTTTTGTAAACAATACCTTGTTTTAAAGTTACTAATAATTACTAGTCATTTGTTATTAGTATAGATCCTAAAGTTATTGAATAATGTGCCATGCCTCTCTAGTCTAGCTATAATGGGGATACCTGGAGGAGGGGTTTTTTACACTACTAGCCGTTGTTGTTAGTCAAATCGAATAGAAATGTTTTCTACCATAGGTTAACTTATGAATTTGGAGTAGAGAACCTAGTTGGCGGTGGAGTTGTAATGTAAAATGTGTATATGAAGTAATTTGAATGTATCTTAGAACCATGTTATGTACATATATGAACATTCTTTTTAAAATTCATATGTATATCTGAGCCATTATTTTGTTAGGTACTATAGCAATAGTTGATAGAAACCTAGACTAGGATTCAAACAATTTGTGAATCATAGTTCATGTATCATTATATGTCAGGATTAACACATGGGTGAACCCATTTTTAAACGTAATTTGCATCACTAGTTTATTGTAACATAGTTAGAACCATTAATGTATGGGAAACATTACATTAATGATAATGTTAAAACTAATTAGAGAGAATAGACATTAGACTGAAAGTTATCAAAATGTACAAGATGTCTCAACTAGAAAATATGACACGAATGGATGATATAAAAATATAACTCCGTTGATTTGCACAATGGAACAAAATTTGATTAAATAAAATCCTCTTTCTTTATAAGATATGGATATAGCATTTACTGAATGCTTGCTTGTGTATGTCAATGTGATAATGAACAACTAGTAGATGGTTGTATGTGACATAGATTATAAATGATGGATTGCCAATGCAAGTGTGGCAAGGACTATAGTAGAAGTGGCCTTGCATTCACGTTTATGTATGTCATTAATAGACATGATATTTATACCCAAATGGATAAAATATAAGGATCTTATTTCACCTCATCTCTAATTTATTTTTTGTCACACTTGGCATTTCTTCTTGCTCATTCTTCCTTTTCTTCTTCTTTTCCATCTCCATTCATGGGGCTGCTTCTTCTTCCCTCTCTCCATCTGTTGTACTTTACCTACCCACCAACTCCTATAAGGAAAATGTCATTGAATAGGATGTAGTCGAGGACACCTTTACTAGTTGAACCTTCAGCATGGAATCCCTACACAAGAGAGCATTTTTTAAAGTTTAGATTTATGTTTTCTAAAAAGAAGGAGAAAAATTATGAGCATATATTTAGTGAATATTACATGTTGTATGACTGATACATCCCCCTCCAGAAGTGGCTCCACACTCATGGAAAAATGAGAAGAGATGCATTTTTTTCAATATCGTATGAATTAAAATACAATAGTGTTTGGTTATACCTTCATACAGGATTGTTCTTATTTGTACTTGCATAGTTCCCTAACATCATGAAGGGGTGTCATGTTTATAGATATATACTTCCTATTATTTTGAACTATGTATGGTCAAGGCACGACCCATCCTTTAGTGTATTAGGATCTATTTATCTATTTTAGGATTCTCTAAAATGTGCACAATGTTTCACTTTATTGTTTACTAATGTTGAATAATCCTTCATTTATTATGTAGTAAAACAACCAACACAAATTGGGAAAACATGTATATACTGTTGGATAATGAAACTTCTTATCTTTCAATTTTTGAAGTTTATTATATAATGTTGGGTTGTACTTGTAATAGGGTTGTGCACTGCAAGTTCCTTGTCTAGGAAGCCTAAAAAAGTCTCACCAAACTCAATTACTCAGGAGTTGTATTTGTAGCATCAGTAGTATCCCTAGCCCAACATTGCAATATCTAGTGTTGTATAGTTGATATTGTTGGGATTGAGAGAGGCATTCTATCCCCATCTCTCATGTCCGTGGTGGAGGCCGAACATCGGGGAGGGTGGTAAATCAATCCAACAATTAGGATTTGAATAGTAATGGAACTTTTCTAATAGAAATACCCTAGTGTTTGAGTATTTGAACATAATACTAGTAGTACCCTAGTCCATGTTTGAGTATTTGAACATTATATTTGTTTCATAATGTAACAAATATTTGGTTATTTTAGTAATGGAACTTTTCTAATAGCAATATCGTAGTGTTTGAGTATTTGAACATTATACTAGTAGTACCCTAGTCCATGTTTGTAAAGGAACTTTATTGGTTCTCTCTTATTTACTCAACGATTTGAGTACTTGAGTACAAGGAATGGTATAATATTTGAGTACTAATGTATTGGGATTCAAATGCAACAAAAATGAGTATTCAAGTTCAGATATGCACATATTGATGTAGTACTTCATACCATTATTTGATGGATAGAATTGAACATTGTATTCAAGGATTTAATATGAACATATCCTAGTACCACATTGATATGAATATTATTTTACACAACATTACTCAAGGGTATAATTATGGACTAGGATTCAAATATTGAATAACTAATATTTGAGTGTAACTAGAACTAGTATGTAAGTGTAATTAGAACTGGAGTTTCTAAAGTTAGGAAATTATGCACCTCTCTATCATAGTACAAATTTAGAAAGAATTGTTATATTTATATTAGTATATTACACAACAAAAATTTTGCATAATGAAAAAGGTAGTATTCCTAATAATCTTAGTACATTTGAAAAAAAAGATAGATAAATGATAGTTGTAATCAATGACTCATTTGCCTTTTTCTTCCACAAGATAAGTTGAAGAAGTAGTGGATTCTTGGAGTCCTATAAGTTGTAAAAGGATTTGGGATTGTTCATTTATAATTAGAATAATTTGGATCTGGAACTTGAGGCCACACATCCTAGTGAGGAGACATTAGTTTTTTAGGTGATCTAGTCAATTTTATCACAGAAGGGGATAGTCAATGGGGTTATAGTTGTGAAGGTGCATGAACGGATGATCGAACTAAACATAGCATGGTATGCCACACCATTGAGTAGTGCATGAAGGGCCAAGAAATAGGATCCAGATAAAAGAGGGTTGTATAAGACGGGAGGATCACGGGGGTGCTAGAGTAGTAGAGGTAGGATCAATGGAGGCACCCACACTAAGTTTGAATCACCGAGTACTAGGCAAAAGGGGTCAATGTGGTTGAATCTAAATTAGAAGGTAATATAGTTGTTGAAGTTGATCTATCAAAAATTCCCTAGCATTTTTCTCCTCTACTTATTGCTTTCAGATGGCCTCTTAGATGATTTCCACATACCCCCCTGAACTGGGTGGCTTACCTAGAAACAACAATGTGAATAGGGTAGGGTTTCATTTGGGCATTGATGTCAGTTAACAGGATGTAGAGGAAGAAGGGTGACGTCGACTATACATTAATACTGCACCTAAAACTAATTCCCGCCATCCTAAAAAAGACTTTCTACTCATTGAAGAAAGTCAAATTTTCATGGTTGTCATAAGAAATACAATAAAATGGGTTTCATGGTGAAGGAAGCTTATCCAACTATTGTATTGTTTGAGGAGTTAGAATATCCCTTCTTGTGGGGAAGGGATGCGTCTGTGGTTGATTCAAGGGTCAAATTCAACAAAGGAGTGTGCTCGTTCTATATTGAGAGGAGAACATGTAGATGGCACATGATACAGAGGTTTGAAATTGTTATGTAGTCGAATTGTAATTACAGTCTATACCACCAATGTTCCCTAACATATGCATCATGTATTTTAAGAATTATGAACCAATTTTCAAAGTAATATGAACCATCCATCAATCATATTTGGGTTTAGTTTGTAGAAGAGTTTTTAGTCACACTGACTAGGCTATCCCATAACCTTATGAAACCAAGTGAGCTTCTCTCTACAATGCCACCACAACTAGACTGCACTAGCCAAACACCCTCAACCATCACCACCACTACAATGATGATGTTATTGTTGTGTTTTATCTGTGATGATATGCTAACCAACATTATGCACTCAATCTACAAAACATAGAAGAACTAAAAAATCATGACCTTTAAAGATAATGACATATATAATAGTCAAACAATAGAATAACAAGTATTCAAATAATGAGAGTAGTATTAAATAATTTATATAACCAATATGAAGTATTATATGCATCAATATCCATATATCTAGATAATAAGAATTCAAGTATTGAGATAACTAGTATTCAAGAAACTGGACATAGAGACAAAATTCATGGTGGTTTATGTAAATTTACCTATGTGCCCTTGTGCCAGTGTCAATCATGCCAACAACTTAGTTTTTTGAGCTCTCCTCCTACCACAAAACCCTTATTGGTGATCAGAAAATGTCATTGAAGCAATAAAATTGCTTGTTGAGTCCACCAATCTATCAACTATTTATAATATCCTCATTAGTGACATGTGGTCAGTATTTCAACATCTCACTCTTTTGTGCTCTCTCTCTCACTCACTTACTCTCTATCAAACTGTTGAGATGGAGATAAGATTCTGACACTTGGGTAGGGCCCTTCCATTGCTAAGATCAGTGAAACCCTTCGAATAGAAGAAATTTTCTATTTTTCAAAAATGTAATAAACCAAGTTGGGTTTGTTGGATTATTTTCCACATAGAATTGACCCAGCTTGTTTTCCACCTCTGCTTTAATACCTAGGTATGTAATTACCTTCTCACACCCATATCTTATGGAGATAACTCTCCTTGACATGCACTCAGTATAAATGGGTGTGATTCGCATCTTCCTCTGACCCCTGCCATATGATGTCCCCTCAGGAGCCTTGCCAAAACCTTTCAGCATGTCTGCCTCTAAGTATGCCAAAGTGTCCGCTGGATCAGAATCCATTTTCTCCTCAACAATGTCATCATCCTTGTGTTCCTCCTGATAGGATCTTGACCCCGAGCTTGTCTCAAGATTTAGCGATACCCATTGCTCGGGGTATCGTTGTGGGTTATCCTCCTCCTCGATCATCAATTGCCACCTTTCTTGTGACTGTTGTTGTGGTCTCTCCCCCAATTATGAGGTAAAGTGGCATGCTAGTGTTGTCTGTGGAGGTAGTCTTGATGAAGATGGAGTTGCAACCCCCTTGGTGATGCAACCCTTTTTTAGGGCTTCATCCTGTGCCTTTTTGCATGATAATGATAGTTGAACATTGTAGATTACAAGTTATTCCCTCCAATATGATTTTTTATGACAAATACACTTATGCCTCCTTTTGTGTGTATTTCAAGGCACTTATTCATGCATTGATGCATGGGAGAGAGATGAATAATGTCTTTGAATTCTTACAACCCAAGAGTGGACCTATCTCTTCCCCGAGCTTCCCTTGGATGCACAATAGAAATTCAAAGAAAAATGAGACTAGATGAAGATCAGCACCAAGAAGCCCCAAAACGGTTGTGGCACATCAACACAATAGTAGGGAATTATGTTCTAAAAGTTACATGGAAGTTGCTCAATTTGCACATGGATGAACACAATCATGGTCATCTCAACAGTCATGGTCACTAAAGACCCCACAGTCGTGGTCCCTAGAATGGTCATGGCCAGCGCCTTCCACCTCTCCCGTGCTCATCAACACGACCTTGGTGATTTATGCATGAAGATCCCAAAAATCAACAGGGAATTGGTCCAATTTACACGTTAATGACCACGGTCATGGCCATCAACACGACTGTGGCCCTTGAAGGCCACCTCGCCTGTGGTTCTCACCATGCCCATGGCAAGCTGAAGGCACAATGACCCCAGATCAATCTCGCCTATGGCCTCCTCCTCCAGCATGGTCGTGGTATCCCACACAATGTGGTACCCTCTACCCACCACGACCATGGCACCCCGCCACGGCCTTGACCACCATACACACTTACCGTTTCAACTCCACTTTCCACCTCAGACATTCCACTACCCACGACCATGTCATGAAACCCCCACCACGGTCGTGGCACCCCAACACGACCGTGGTGACCACCTAAATCTAGTATTTTCTACATTGATTTTCCAACAATACCCCTACTTACCCTAGTGCTTCCACCACCACCTATATATACATGGGTGGAAGCCACAATACAAGATTAGCTTCCCTTTAGCCTCTTCCTTGCTACTCTAGAGCTCCTTCATCTCCTTCCTTGCATTTACTCCACTCACCTACCTCCCATTCCATTTTCCACTCCATTTCCACCATACAAACCTAGTTTTGTAGGTTCTCTTCCATAATCCCCCATATCCCCATGTGTTTCACCCCCTTAGAAGAGGATCCACATTCTACAACAGTTAAGAGGTGAAGAAGAATAAGCTACTCCCAGCTCCATCGATTCCTACCCCTTCTTCTCATTTCTTTTATCTTTTCTTTGAGCATGTCTAGCTAAGCCTCGAGTGGTGGGCTGTTTGGGGTTAAAATGTGAATTTGATGCAATGTTGGGGGAAAATAATTTTTATTGAATATAATTTCATTCTATGATGATTTCTTCTTGCTTCTATCTCATTTCCCATTATCTTGCATGTGTTTTGTTCTTTTAAACATAAATTTCTGGTTTTGTGATGCTTAATGACACTTAGCTTCTAGGGGAAATTGGAATGTATGTGGTAATTTTAGGAATTGCTCCTACGTCCAATTAGTGGATCCCTATCTATCCCCCTTTGTTCCTATATACATATCCCTTCTTCTACAAGTGAGTGTGAGATCTAAGTAGCTAGTGTAAGTGTGATTAGTGCAATTGCCTAGAGTTTCCTAAAGGCTAGATGGCAAGTAACATGAGGTAAAATACCCTCATCTCTACACCCATTCTTACCCTTGGCTCTCAATCACCCTAATACCACTTACCCTAGAAACCTATACTTGTTTAGTCCTATTAGAATTACACCTAGCCCTAGTTAATTAAACTAGTAGTATAGGGTATATTCTAATAGCACTTGCCTTGTTGTTTGGTTTGGCAATCTAGTTTGGAATGTGAGATTTGCATGCTATGTTGACCTTCCCCCAACTAAGATCAAGTTGCATTCCCAAACAGCCCACCTATCCATCATACTACTTAAAACCCACCTTTTCCTTCTTAGCTTGTTAATGTTGGCTTAGTTAATTTCCTTTGTTAATTCTTAGCTAATTGCCTATTTCTAGATAGTAAGTTCTTGCTCAAGTAGTTAGGGATCCTTTGAGCTTGCTTGTATTAATTTAGCTAACTTGTGATAACTTAGGCTCTTTCTTGTCTCATTTCTTAGCTTGAATCTTAGTTGATAACTTGGCTTGGTAGTGTAGTGTAACTCCTTGCTTTAGTCTAATCGCTTGCCTTGCTTAGTTCCTTAGTCTTAACCTGCTTAGAGTAATCTAGGGTTTTTGCTAACATAGTTTCTTTCCTACTCTTTCTTGCTTGCAAACATAGCATATTCAATTCAAAACCAACTTTAAACCCTAAAAATCTAGACTCCGCTTTAGGAATGTAGCTAACACATACCAAGCTCTAGTACCCCCTCTATCCCTGTGGATCGATCCTAATGTTACCGCTAGCCTATACTATAGCACGACCCCGTGCGCTTGTGGGTACGTTTGATTAGTTGAGCCTATGCGTTGGACTAGGTCCATATACAAATTTTGAGAGATTCATGTGTTTTCCCTTAGGGTTGCATCTAGCCACCTTTAGTTGGTTGGTGTGTGGCCTTGAGAAGAATCACACCAAGCTTTCTGGCACAGTTATCAGGGATAGAGGCTCTCGGCCTAGCTAGTTAGTGTAGCTTAGCCTTTCTTACTACCCTCACCATTGCTACTCATTATTCTTTGTTCACTTTTGCATATTGTCATTCGAACTGGGCTTTTGTTGCTTGTTTGTGTATTGTGCAGGTGACAACTATGCATGCATAATACACGTTCGACTTGTACTGACTTGGTGTTATACAATCCTGAGATAGGTAGAAGGAGATGCCAAAGCTTCCGCAAACAATGCCAAGCAGCCGAAATGGGTGACCGTGAAGCTGAAATACCTCATGGAGATGATCAACCATAACCCAACCATCCCCTCCATGAATAATTCACCCCAGGGAACTATAACTCCCCCATTGCCACCCTTGTTGATCAAATGATGGGTCAACAATTCTCCATTCCACCTGCACTTCTTGGACTCCTTCCTACTTACTATGGGATGGAGAATGAGAACCCCTATCACCATATCGACACCTTCCTTGAAACTTGTTCCACTTTCTGCACACCCACCACCACTAATGACTCCATCCGGAGAACCCTTTTCCCATTCTATCTAAAAGAAAAGGCCAAGGAATGGTACATCTCCAAGCCGGAATTAGTGACATGGAACGCGGTAAAGAATGAGTTTCTTAAGAAGTTCTTCCCAATTTTCAAGCTGACCCAAATGCGAAGATGTAACACTGCCTTCTCACAAAAAGAAAATGAACCCTTCTACGAGGCGTGGGAAAGGTTCTAAAAGATCCTGCATGACTTCCCCCATCACGAGGTACCCTTATGGTAACTGGTTCAAGCTTTCTACACTGAGCTAGTGGAGTTGATCCAAAACAATGTTGATTCATCATGTGGAGGCACGTTCATGGCAAAGCCACTTGAGGAATCATGTCCCTTGTTCGAGAACCTTGTTGAGAATTCTCACCATCGGGCTTCTACTAAAGGGGAACATTGTGACCAAAAGATACATCCATCCACCTCCTCCCGTAGTTCCAACCCAGACTGCATCCAACCCATACCTGATGAAAATGATGGTAGATATGATGAATATGATGAAGAACCAAGCTGGTGGTTCTTCTAGTCAATCCACTATGGCAGTTGAAGTTGGGGAACAAGAAGTGCATGCCTTGCATGCCTTTGGAAACCAAAACAACCAAGGCCCTATGTCCAACTCCTATACTCTTGAGTGGAGGAATCATCCAAACTTCTCTTGGAAGCAAAAAAATGAGGAGGGGCAAGGGTAGCAAATATGATGCCTTATGATGTGTTTGTTGAGATACAAATGGGACAATTGGGTCCCACTCATTGTACATTACAGTTGGTTGATAGATCTATGAAAACGCCTAGAGGGCATCTTGATGATGTGTTGGTCAGACTTGATGATGAGACCTCTACATTCTTTCCAACTGATTTCATCATCTTAGACATGGAAAAAGACTCGAGGAAAGTGCCTATCATATTGGGGATACCCTTCTTGGCCACAACTAATGCAGTGATCCATGTGAGGACTGGCACCATGTATGTGACTTTCATGCACATGAAGATCCGGTTGAATATCTTCAAGTCTTCTCCTAGAGCCAAGGTGATAGGTGATATAGAAGAGGATTGTTATCTGATTGAGTATCATGATAAGATAGTAGAAGAGTGTCTGTCAACATGGATTCAAACCACCACACAAGGGAGAGGTTTAGAGCCCATTGTGGAATTTCCTAAAGATGATGATGAGGAGGATGAGGAAGAAGAGATAGCCCTAGTGGCTTCAAGTGAAGACCTCTTGTCTATTTTTGAACCATTAAAGAATTCCCTTAAAGAGCCTCATGTGCTTGAGCTCAGGTCTCTTCCTGAAGGATTAAAATATACATTCTTAGGACCCAATGACACTCTCCCGATGATCATTTCTTATATTATTTTTCTGGAGTAAGGAGAGGCATTGATGGCAATTTCGAAGAAGAACATTCAGGCCATCAGGTGGTCTATAGCTGATTTGAGGGGTATTGACCCTTCTATTTGTGTCCATAGAATCTACCTTGAGGATGATGCTAGACCAACCCATCAAATGCAAAGATGATTGAATCCCAAGTTGAAAGAGGTTGTAGCAAAAGAGGTTGTGAAACTACTTGATGCCAGAATCATATATCCTATTTCTGATAGCCCCTGGGTGAGTCCCATCCAAGTTTTACCCAAGAAGGGTGGGATCACAGTCGTCAAGAATGAAGATGGAGAATTGATGCTTGTGAGAGAGCAGTCCAAATGGAGGATGTGCGTCAATTATAGAAAATTTGAATCAAAAGACCAAGAAAGATCATTACCCTCTCCCATTCCTTGATCATATTTTGGAGAGATTAGCTGGACAAAGTTTCTATTGTTTTCTTGATGGGTACTCTGGTTACTTCCAAATACATGTTCATCCTACTGATCAAGAGAAGACAACATTCACTTGCCCAAGTGGTACTTTTGCCTATAGGAGGATGTCATTTGGGTTGTGCAATGTGCATTCGACATTTCAAAGATGTGTAACATTCATCTTTGTCGATATTCTTGATTCGTCACTTAAGGTCTTCATGGATGACTTTTTTGTGTTTGGTAAGAAGTTTGATGAGTGCTTTCTTCACCTAAAAACTATTACTGAGAGGTGTGTAAAGGTCTGTTTGGTACTATCTTGGGAAAAAAGCCACTTCATGGTGCTCGAGGGCAATGTTTTGGGTCACCGAGTTTCTAAAGCCAGAATTGAAGTTGATAAGGCCAAAGTGGACCTAATCTCCACTCTCACCATTCCTTACATCGTAAGACATGCCCGACCCTTCTGGAGTCATGTGGGTTTCTACCATCGGTTCATTAAAGACTTCAATAAGATTTTGAATCCACTTTGTCATTTATGAAAAGGATGTAGAATTCATTTTGACAACAAGTGTAGTGAAGCCTTCAACCACTTGAAGCACAGGCTCGTCTCTGCTCCTATCATGCATCTCCCAGACTTGTCTTTTCCATTTGAGATCATGATTGATGCATCAGATATGGCATTGAGGGATGTGTTGAGCCAAAGGATTGACCGGATTCCACATGCCATTTACTATGCGAGCAAGACTCTTGATGAAACTCAAAGGAACTAGACTACCACCGAAAAAGAGTTGCTTGCCATATTTTTTTCTCTTGACAAGTTTCTCTCTTATCTCTTGCAAAACAAGGTGGTAATTTATACGGATCAAGCAGCCTTGAAGAACCTTATGATGAAGAAATATTTTAAGCCAAGGTTGATCCTATAGATTCTTTTGCTCCAAGAGTTTGAACTAGTGATTGTTGATAAAAATGAAGTAGAAAATTCTGCACTCAATCATCTCTCCTACATTGAAGCACCATATGATGATAGGACCCACATTAAAGAAATAATGCCGCATGAGCAGCTCTTCTTGCTTTTATCCACCCAAAGGTCGTGGTATAAGCACATTGCTAACTTCTTAGCTAGGGGAAGGATATCGAGTACTTGGACAAGGGAGGAAAGCAAGAGACTTTTTTCTATGGTAAAGAACTATGCTTGGGATGATCCTCATCTTTTAAAATATTGTCCTGATGAACTCATTAGGAGATGTGTTCCAGAAAGTGAGCAGTAAGAGATCCTAACCATGTGCCACTCTGGGTTAATGTGGAGGTCATTTCGGCGGGAAACGCACAACCGCGAAGATTCTATAAAGTGGATTTTATTGTCCCACATTGTTCAAGGACGCTCATGAGTTTTGCAAAGGCTATTTGAAATGTCAAAAGGTGGGCACTATCTCAAAGAGGGACACATACATTTTGAGCACCATGGACGTGGACATTCCTTCTTTGAGATAGTGCCCACATTTTGACATTTCAAATAGCCTTTGCAAAACTCATGAGCATCCTTGAACAATGTGGTCCAACAAAATCCACTTTGTAGAATCTTGGTAGATGGGCATTTCCCACCCGAAATGACCTCCACATGTAGCAGAGTGGCACATGGTTAGGATCTCTTGCTGCTCACTTTCCAAAACACATCTCCTAATAAGTTGATCGGGACAATATTTGAAAATATGAGGATCATCCCAAGCATAGTTATTTACCATAGAAAAATGTCTCTTTCTCTCCTCCCTTGTCTAAGTACTCGTTATCCTTCCACTAGCTAAGAAGTTAGCAATGTGCTTATACCAGGGCCTTTGGGTGGGTGAAAGCAAGAAGAGCTACTCATGCGACATTATTTCTTTGATGTGGGTCCTATCATCATGGGGTGCTTCAATGCGGGAGAGATGGTCGAGTGTAGAATTTTTCTACTCCCTTTTTATCAAAAATCTCTAGATCAAACTCTTAGAGAAATAGAATCCATTGGATCAACCTTGACTTAGAATCTTTCTTCGTCTTAAGGTACTTCAAGGATGCATGATCTAAAAAAATTACCACCTTGTTTTGCAAGAGATAAGAGCGAAACTTGGCAAGAGCAAAAATTATGGCAAGAAACTCTTTTTTGGTGGTAGTGTAGTTCCTTTGAGCTTCATCATGAGTGTTGCTCGCATAGTAAATGGCATGTGGAATCCGACCAATCCTTTGGGAGAACACAGCCCCCACTGCCATGTCTGATGCATCAGTCATGATCTCAAATGGAAAAGAGAAGTTTGGGGGCTGCATGATAGGATCAGAGACAAGCATGTCTTCAAGTGGTTGAAGGATTCAACACACTTGTCATCAAAATGGAATTCCACATCCTTTTCAAGTAAATGACAAAGTGGCCTTGAAATCTTACTAAAGTCTTTAATGAATTGATGGTAGAAACCCACATGCCCCAAGAAGTATCAGACATGTCTTATGGTGGAATGAATGGTGAGAGTGGAGATCAAGCCCACTTTGTCCTTATCGACTTCAATTCTGGCTTTAGAGACTCGGTGACCCAAAATAATACCATCGGGCACCATGAAGTGGCTTATCTCCCAAGATTGTACCAAATAAACCTTGACACACCTCTCAAGAATAGCTACTAGATGAAGTGAGCACTGATCAAATATCTTACCAAACACAAAAAATTCATCCATGAAGACTTCAAGCGACAAATCAAGCATATCGACATAGATGGATGTTACACTTCTTTAAAATGTTGAAGGCGCATTGCACAACCCAAATGGCATCCTCCTGTAGGAAAAAGTACAAATTGGGAAGTGAATCACGTCTTCTCTTGATTGATGGGATGAATATATATTTGGAAGTAACCGAAGTACCCATTGAGAAAATAATAGAAACTCTATCCATCTAATCTCTCCAAAATCTGATCAAGGAATGCGAGAGGGTAATGATCTTTGTTGGTCTTTTCATTCAATTTTTTATAATCGACGCACATCCTCCACTTGGATTGCTCTCTCACAAGCATCAATTCCCCATCTTCATTCTCGGAAACTATGATCCCACCCTTCTTGGGTACAACTTGTTTGGGACCCACCCCGGGGCTATCAGAAATAGGATATATGATTTCGGCATCAAGTAGCTTCACAACCTCTTTTGCTAAAACCTATTTCAACTTGGGATTTAATTGTCTTTGCATTTGATGGGTTGGTCTAGGATCATTCTTAAGGTATATTCTATGGACTCAAATAGAAGGTTCAATACCCCTCAAATTAGCTACAGACCACCTGACAACCTGAATGTTCTTCTTTAAAACTGTCATCGATGCCTCTTCTTGATCTATAGAAAGAATATAAGAAATGATCACTGAGAGAGTGTCATTGGGGGCTAATAATACATATTTTAATCCTTTAGGAAGAGACTTGCTCTCAAGCATGGGAGGCTCTTCAAGGGAATTCTTCAATGGTTCAGAAATAGACGGGATGTCTTTACTTGCAGCTACTAGGGCCAGCTCTTCTTTCTCATCCTCATCATCATCATATTCAAGAAATTCCACAATGGGCTCTAAACCTATCCCTTGTGTGGAGGTTTTAATCCATGCATGTAGAAACTCTTCTACTATCTCATCAAGACACTCAATCAGATAACAATCCTCTTCTGTATCACCTATCACCTCGGCTCTAGTAGAAGACTTGAAGATATTCAACCAGATCTTCATGTGCATGAAAGTCACATACATGGTGGCAGTCCTCACATGGATTACTACATCAGCTATGTCCAAGAAGGGTCTCCCCAAGATGATATGCACTTTCCTTGAGCCTTTTTCCATGTCTAATACAATAAAATCAGTCAGAAAGAATGCAGAGGTCTCATCATCAAGTCTTACCAACACATCATCAACATGCTCTCTAAGCATTTTCATAGATATATTGGCCAGCTGCAAGGTACAGTGAGAGGGACCCAGTTGTCCCATTTGTAGCTCAGTGAATACATCAGAAGGCATCATATTTACACTAGAACCCAAGTAAAGAAGAGCTTGTTCTATGCAATGTGCTCTAATGTAGAATAAAATAATGGGAGCACCTGGATATTTTCTCTTCCTTGGCACAGTGTTGCAGGATTGAGCTCAGTTACTCAGTGAGTTTGACCTTCCTTGGTGTCCTTCTGGTGGTCTTCCTCTTGAACGTGCTCAATTCTTTCAAGAACTTTGTGTGGGATGGAATTTGCTTGATCTCATCAAGCAAAGGAATGATGATCTTGACCTACTTAAAGGTCTCCATGATGTCCTCAGTATGTTTTTTCTTCCTTCTTTATATGGATGGCTCTTCAAGTGCATCGAGAAATGGCGGGAGTTGTGCTCCCAACTGACTCAAGTCAACAACATCATCAAGCGATATCACTGGAATCTTAGTATTAGCACTCGGTATCACGGTATCAACTCTCGGTATCACAGTATCATCAACCTGAATCTCGGTATCAACACCCCTGATCATAGTATCAACCTTGTCATCACTGGATGTGCTATCAACAACAGTACCATGCAGTTGCTCTAAAACCCTGCCACTCCTCGAAATTGTCACTGCCTTCACATGCTCATGGGTAGTGGAAGAGGAGGCTTTTGGATTGTGTTGTGGCTTTTGAGGTGGTGGTGGTGGCCTTGAGTGTGGTGGATTCAGGTTTTGAAGGATAAATTGTGGTTGTGGTTGTCGATGTCGTTGTTGTGGTTGATGGGAGTGATGTTGTGGATGGGGCTATTGGTATGAGTGAGGTGGAGGATATTGATAGTTGTAAGGGGGTTGGTGAGATGGAGGAGCATATGGATGTAGTGGTCCTTGGTAATGGTGAAGTGGGGGTACTTGGCCTTGTGGTGGGACATAAGCACCTTGAGTAGTACTCACATTACTACCATCATTGTTTGGACTGGCCATGGGTTGAGACGGGAGCCTCCCCTTTTCATGGAGGGCAAGTGAAAGAGAGATTTCATCTAGGCTTTATTCAAGGTGGCTAATGTTTTGTCCTTGAGATGACACCTCTTTGTTCACTTCATCGAGGTTCCTTAGCCTTCCTAGGACCTCTTCCTCAAACTTGGAATTGTACTTGGACCCTTGGTGTTGCCTTGACTGCCCTTGCCCCTCCCCATTTTGTTGCTTCCATGAGAAGTTTGGATGATTCCTCTTCTCGGGAGTATAGGAGTTGGACATCGGGCCTTGGTTGTTTTGGTTGCCAAAGGCATGCAAGGCATCAACTTCTTCCTCAGCTTCAACTACCACAGTGGATTGACTAGAAGAACCACCAACTTGGTTCTTTATCATATTCATCATATCTGCCATCATTTTCATCATGTTGGGGTTGGCTACAGTCCTAGCTGGAACTATGGGAGGAGGTAGAGGGATGCAGTTACAGTCACAATGTTCCCCTTTAGTAGAATCTTGATGGCGAGAATTGTTAGCAAGGTGCTTGAACAAGGGCCATGACTCCTCCGGTGGCTTTTCCATGAAGGTGCCTCCACATGATGAATCAAAATTATTTTGGCTCAAATCCACTAGCCCAATGTAGAAAGCTTGAACTAGCTGCCATAAGGGTACCTCATGATGGGGGAAGTCACACAGGAGCTTTTGGAACCTTTCCCACGCCTTGTGGAAGGGTTCATTTTCTTTTTGTGAGAAGGTAGTGATACATCTTTACGTTTGGGTCAGCTTGGCAATCAGGGAGAGCTTCTTGAAAAACTCATTCTTTATCGTGTTCCATGTCACCAATTTTGACTTCGAGATGTACCATTCCTTAGCTTTTTCTTTTAGAAAGAATGGGAAAAGGATTCTCCAGATGGTCATCAGTGGCGGCGCGTGTGTAGAAAGTGGAACAAGTTTCAAGGAAGGCGTCGATATGGTGGTAGGGTTTCTCATTCTCCATCCCATAGTAAGTAGGAAAGATTCCAAGAAGTATGGGTGGAATGGAGAATTGTTGACCTGGCATTTGGCCAACAAGAGTGGCAATGGAGAAGTTGTAGATCTTCGGGGTGAAGTATTCATGGAGGGGGCAGTGGGGTTGTGGTTGACCATCTCCATGAGGTATTTTAGCTTCACTGTCACCCATTTTGGCATCTTGGTGTTGTTTGTGGCAGCTTTGGCATCTCCTTCTACCTATCTCAGGGTCGTATAACACCAAGTCAGTACAACTCGAATGCATGTTATGCATGTACAACTGTCACTTACACAATACACAAACAAGCAACAAAAGCCAAGTTAGAATGACAATATGCCAAAGTGAACAAAGAATAACGGAAAGCAATGGTGAGGGCAGTAGGAAAGACTAAGCTAAACTAATTAGCTAGACTTGGCGCCTCTATCCCATCAATGGCACCAGAAAGTTTGGTGTGATTCTTCTCAAGGCTACACACTAACCAAGTAAATGTGTCTAGATGCAACCCTAAGGGATAACACACAGATCTCACAAAATTTGTATATGGACCTAGTCTAATGCATAGGCTCAAAATAATCACACATACCCACAAGCACACGGGGTCATTCTATAGTATAGGCTAGTGGTAAGATTAGGGTCGATCCTCAGGGATAGAGGGGGCACTAGAGTTAGGTTTGTGTTAGCTACATTCCTAAAGTGGAGTCTATAGTTTGAGGGTTTAAAGTTGATTTTTATTTTATTATGTTATGTTTGCAAGAAAGAAAGAGCAAGAAAGAAACTAAGTTAACAAAAACCATAGATTACTCTAACCAGGTTAAGACTAAGGCACTAAGTAAGGCAAGCGATTAGACTAAAGCAAGGAGTTACACTATACTAGAAAGCCAAGTTATCAACTAAGATACAAGCTAAGAAATTAGACAAGTAAGAGACTAAATTATCACAAGTTAGCTAAATTAACACAAGCAAGCTCAAATGCGCCCTAACTACTTGAGCAAGAAATAACTATCTAGAACTAGGCAATTAGCTAAGAATTAACAAAGACCATTAACTAAGCTAGCATTAACAAACTAAGAAGGCAAAGGTGGGTTTTAAGAAGTATGATGGATAGGTGGGCCGCTTGGGAATGCAACTTGATCTTAGTCGGGGGAAGGTCAACATAGCATGCAAATCTCACATTTCAAACTAGATTACCAAACCAAACAACAAGGCAAGTGCTATTAGAAATACCCTATACTACTAGTTGGAGACTAGGGATAGGTGTAATTCTAATAGGACTTGGAAAGTCTAGGTTTCTAGGGTAAGTGGTATTAGGGCAATTGAGAGCCAAGGGTAGGATTGGGAGTGGAGATGAGGGTATTTCACCTCATGTTACTTGCCATCTAGCCTTTAGGAAACTCTAGGAAATTGAACTAATCATACTTACAATAGCTACTTAGATCTTACATTCACTTGTAGAAGAAGGGATATATATGTAGGAACAAAGGGGGCTAGCTAGGGATCCACTAATTAGACCTAGGATCCATTCCTAAGATTGCCACATACTTTCCATTTTCCCCTAGAAGCTAAGTGTCATCAAGCGTCACAAAACAAGCAATTTATGTTTAAAAGTAAAAACCACATGCAAGATAATGAGAAATGAGATATAAGCAAGAAGTAATCATCATAGAATAAAATTATGTTCAATACAAGTTATTTTCCCCCAACATGGTATCAAAGTAGCATTTTAACCCCAAACAGCCCATCACTAGGGGCTTAGCTAGACATGCTCAAAGAAAAGATAAAAGAAATGAGAAGGGGGTAGGAATCCATGGACCTCAGAGTAGCTTCTTCTTCTTCACCTCCTAGCTATTGTAGAATGTGGCTCCTCCTATAAGAGGGGTGAAAAACATGGGAATATGGGGGGATTATGGAAGGGAATGTAGAAAACTAGTTTGTATGGTGGAAATGGAGTGAAAAATGGAATGGGAGGTAGGTGAGTGGAGTAAATGCAAGGAAGGAGATGAAGGAGCTCTAGAGTATCTAGGAAGAGGCTAAAGGGAATCCAACCTTGTGATGTTTCGCCACCCATGTATATATAGGTGGTGGTGGAAGCACTAGGGTAAGTAGGGGTATTGTTGAAAAATCAGTGTTGAAAATGCTAGGTTTAGGTGGTCACCACAGCCGTGTTGGGGTTCCACGGCGATGGTGGGGGTTGCATGGCATGGTCATGGGAAGTGGAACGGTCGAGGTGAAAAGTGGAGTTGAAATGGTAAGTGTGTATGGTAGCCATGGTTGGGTGCCACAATCGTGGTGGGTAGAGGGTACCACTGGTGGGGTGCCACAATCGTGGTGGGTAGAGGGTACCATGACTGTGTTGGAGGAGGAGGCCACAGGAGAGGTCACTCTGGGGTCATTGTGTCTTCAACTCAATACAGGTGTGGTGAGAATCACAAGCGAGGTGGCCTTCAAGGGCCACAGTCATGCTGATGGCCACAACAGTGGTCATTTATGTGTAAATTGGACCAATTCCCTATTAATTTTGGGATCTTCATTCATAATTCACCATGGTCATGTTGATGAGCACAAGTGGGGTGGAAGGCACTGGGCATGACCATTCTGGGAGCCATGGTCATGGGGTCTTCAGTGACCATGCCTTTGTGATGACCACGACCGTGGTCATTCATGTGTAAATTGAGAGACTTCCCTGTAACTTTTAGAACATAATTTCCCACGACCGTGTTGATGTGCCACAGACATTTTGGGGCTTCTTGTGCTTTGAATTGCTCTTATGCATCCAAGGAAAGCTTAGGAAAGAGATAGGTCCACTCTTGGGTTGTAAGAACCCAAAGACATTCTTCATCTCTCTCCCATGCATCAATGCATGCATAAGTGCCCTGAAATACACACAAAAGGAGGCATAAGTGCATTTGTCATAAAAGATCATATTGAAGGGAATAACATGTAATACACGATGTTCAATTTTGATTATGATGCAAAAAGGCACATGATGAAGCCCTAAAATAGAGTTGCATCAATACTACAACAAGTTGGGTTTGTTGGATTGTTACAGTTGAAGATGAAAACCATGTCTCCAAATTTGATTAAGTTTCTATGTGATGAATTTGATATAGAGACATGCACAAGGCTAGTGAATGGGAAATGGTTGGATATCGAGGTAGTTGATGCTTTTAGAGTATATTGGATTCTGAAAGACAAGAACTTGATTGATATCAATGCAAAATGAGGAACCAAACTAAGGATATAGATAATTTGGTTGAGGAATTGCGAGAGTAAACCAACTTTTATTGACCTTGAAGATGTTAGAATCACCCTTTCAAGGCTAATGGATCCACAAAAAGTATCCCACCTACATATTATACACACAATAGAAAATCTTTCACACCATTAAAATTGGGCCCCATGTTTTTCAACTATGCAAGACACATAGAGAAAATACCTAGTATCAGGAACTACAACATGAATGGTGTTGTTCATGGTAACTTTCTTGATGGAATGTCTAACTATACAAAAAAATGACTATATAAGGAAATTGATTGGAGATATGTACCTAACGTTGGTAACATACTAGTCTTTTATATTACTTATATTCTTTAGGTTCATTCATGGTTCGATCACATACTTCAAACTGGGCAACTGAATAATAATACAGGTCCAGGACAATCAGAGCACAAAAATAATCATGAAGATGTTTCAACTTTGATCCTGGTTTAGATAAGTCTAAATAGTGGTTCCTTATGATTTGAATCCTAGTTCAAATAATTAAAAATACTAGTTCAAATAAGTGTGAATACTTGTTCCTTGAAAGATGAATCCCAGTTCTTATAAGCATGAATACTAGTTCCTTAGAATCTTAATTTTGGTTCACATAAATATGAATATTGGTTCCTTAGAAGTTGAATCTCAATTTTTTAATAACAATACTATCTTCCATATACATACACTATATGGAAGTCGTCTATGGTGGGAGAAGGCACTAATACAGATATGACATATTGTGTCAGTTTCTTTTTGAAGAAAAATGAAAATATCATCTATAACGTCATATCTAAGAAGACAACCGTCATGGTTTGACCAGTTGAGAAAATACATACTGGACTTTTTTTGTCATCAATAGCTTCTTAAAAGAATCGAAACTATATATCACCACCAAAATAGAATTTCATGAAAAAAATTTGCGAGCATTTCATTTTCCTCCAAAAACCATACATCGTCAATTTTTTTCTGTTCAACCAACAAGATAAAGAGGTGCACGCGTCATCTATCCCACAGAAATCAATTAACATTTCTAGTCAGTTCTTTCTACAACGTCTGATGAGATACATGTTTTCTCCATGTGTCCCAAAAAAAATCCCCCCTCCCGACTTGTTATTAATCTTCATTTTTTTAAAACAACAAATGTCGTACGTATCATTGGGTCACAAGTTTAGGCATTAGTTGATCAAGGATAGCTGACGATAAAGTTTTGTTTTAGTCGGAGGTTGTTTATGCACAATTGACAACCTAAATCCTAGAACATCATTTTTTTAATAACCGATAGTATAGGTATTACTTAACTTCGTGTGAAACTATTTCCCCCTTTCTCCTACCCATGTTCTCTGGAATTAGGCCCTTTAGTGATTCTCACGTGATTGTTTCCTCCAATTCTCCTCCTCCTGGTCTAGCCCCTGCCTCCGCATTGCCTCCTCCTCTGGTGCTCCTCCTTCTGGTCTGGCCCGCCCCTGTCACCGCCCTGCCTCCTCATCTTGGTCCAGTCCTGCCACCGCTGCCATAGACGCTGACCTCCACTATTGGTGCTACTTTTCCTATGGTGCTCATTCTCTCCTCTGGTGCTCCTCCTCCTCTGGCCACCATAGCCACAACAACAGTACCAACTATCATCTACCCTTCTCCTCCACCATCCACCACAAACTACTCACCGTCGTAGGAAATTCCCCCTTCTCCCTATTTTCTATGCATTTTATGCTTTCAATTTTGATGATTTGTAATGAAATTGTCATGTAATTGAGAAGAAATCATCTAACTTTTGTGAAAAATATTGATGAATTGAATGAAAATTATAACAAATAGTATGGAAATTTTAATGAATTGAATAGAAATTATGATGAATGTTCCTTCTATGCTTTCATGTATATTTGTGCTAAGTGCATTGTTTATTGTTAGAAATTTGAATGTTAGTATAGATAAGTAATGACGTCTAGGAATTAATACACTAAAATTGATATGAGTTTCTATAAATTAACTTGATTTACATTGAAATTGATATAAATTTACTTTATTAACCCAAAACCCTAAACTTCTAAAAAGTAAACTCTAATTTGTAAACCCTAACCCCTATACTCTATTGGCCTAGAAACTAACCAGAGATTTACTCATTAGGAGAAAACCTTGGATAGTCCCCAATTTAGGACTATTATTGAGAAATTCCTCTCACTTAGGATGTAAGTGTATAATGTGTGTTTGATTTCAATAAATTTTGACAACATTTCCCCTTTGTTCTCTGGGTACATGTGTAGGTGGGTATTTTCCCATCTACATCGGTGTACTTGAAGAACTGTGGGTAAATGATGTTGAAATTTATTGAAATTGAACACGCACTATACACTTACTAGTGATATAAAGTGCTCAAGAATATGATAGGTGGTACACATTCATGATTGTGAATACTACTAGATGATTAGGGCTCAATTATTCCCACATATTTTTCCTAAAATTAAGTTACTAGCTAGAATATGATGAGCTACTCATCTCCCATCTGATCATATAGAAATGGATTGATCATGGATGTCTAAACCAAATCACTGCACTCTGGAGCTTATTAATGGTCTAGATGATTTTGTAAGATTTGCATAGGAACGTAGAAAAAATCATGGAGATAGGTTCCATTGCACCTGTAGAAATTGTAGCAACAACCTGAAATTTGACACTATTGAAATGATCAAAGATCATGTCATGTGCAATGGGATTGTACAGGTCTATAAAAATGGTAATGTCATGGAGCGATTCCTAATATGAGATCAGCAGATGTTGGTACTGGTAGTTGTGTCCAAGAAGAAATGGTTTACAATGTTGATAAGAACGAACCAATTCCAACAGACATGGTTGATGTGATGCTAGTTAGTTGTGGGATAAACATTACAGATCCTCCTCTTTTATTTAAAAATGCCATGCATGATGTTGAGAAACCATTATACTTAGGTTGTACTAAGTTTACAAAGTTGAGAGTTGTGTTGAGATTGTATACTATGATTGCTAACAATCAAAAGTTTCGCTTCTCTGTTGTCTTTGTTGAAAGAAATTCTACCTGAAGACAATGAGCTTCCAATCTCAACAAACAAAATAAAAAAGATGTTGTGCCCAATGGAATGGAGGCTAAGAAGATACATGTATTCTTGAATGAATGTGTGTTTTTTCAAAAGGATTATATCAATCTGAATGAATGTCTAAAATGTGGGGCATCTAGGTACAGAAGGATGACATTAGGTACAAGATCAAAATTGTTTCTCCTGCCAAGGTGATGTGGTATCTACCTATAATACCCCATTTTCAATGTTTGTTTGATAATATCATAGATGCACACAATTTATCTTGTCATGTGGAGGTAAAGAAAAACAATGATGGTATGCTACAACATGCATATGATTCCCCACAATGGAAGAAGATTGATTTATTATATCCTAAATTTAGTGAAGAAGCCAGGAATTTAAGAATTGTACTTTATACTGACATGATGAATCCATATGGAACATTAAGCATCCATCATAGTACTTGGCCTGTTATGATTGTTGTATACAATCTTCCTTTGTGGTTGTGTATGAAGAATAAGTATGTCATGTTGTCATTGTTGATTCGGTCCCCAAACAACCTCGAAGTAATATTGATGTTTACCTTGAACTTCTGATTGATGACCTAAAGAAATTATGGGGAGAAGGTGTGATGACTTATGATGCTTTACACAGAGAGATATTTCATTTTCATGTTATGTTGTTTTTCACTGTTAATGACTTTCTTGATTATAGGAATTTGTCTGGCTACAACGTTAAAGGAACCAATGCATGTCCTGTATGTGAGAAAAATACATATTCTATTAGACTAAAACATGGTGGTAAGACTGTATATCTTGTTCATTGAAGGTTTCTTCCAAAGGTGCATCCTTATTGAAAGTTGTGCAAAACATTCAATGGCTCAACTGAGGAACAGAGTGCCCCTAAACCTATGTGAGGGGAGGATGTTTATGCAAAAGTAAACAACATTGTAAATCATTTTGGTAAGAGACTGTGTACTAATTGTGTAGATGAAAAGTATTTATTCAAAAAGATGTTGATATTTTGGGATCTTCCATATTGGAGTTCTTTGACAGTTCAACATTGTATCAATGTCATGCATGTTGAGAAAAATATTTATGATAGCATTATTGGCACTCTGGTGAATATACTCGGTAAGACTAAAGATGGCATAAAATCTAGAATGGACCTACATGAAATGGGTATAAGCAAAGAATTAACAAAAGAAGTTACCAAAGGTCACCCTACATACCTACCTCCTGCTTATACACCTTGTCTACAAAGGAGAAGAGAAGTTTTTGTAGTGCTTGTGTGATGTTAAGGTACCATAGGGATGCTCAACCAATATCTGTAGAATGGTATCAATGAAGGATCTGAAGCTGATAGGTCTTAAATCTCATGATTGTCACACTCTAATGGAACATATATTGCTTGTGTCTATTCAATCTATCCTTCCTAAGAATGTGATATTTGTAAACACTAGGATTTGCTTCTTCTTCAACACTCTATGCAGAAAAGTAATTGATTCTGAGATTCTAGATAAGTTGTAAAGAGAAGTAATTGTTACCCTGTGTCAACTTGAGAAATATTTCCTCCCTTCATATTTTGATATCATGGTACATCTATTTGTCCATTTGACCGGGGAAGTGAAAATGTTGACTCTAGTTTTCTTGCATTGAATGTATCCTTTTGCGCAGCACATGAGTGTTTTTAAAGGTGATGTTCTGAATCATTGTCGCCCCTTAAGGGAGTAACGTTGAGGGCTATATTGATAGAGAGTTTATGGAATTTTTCAATGACTTTTTGAGTTGCAAGGAAACTCCTGGTAAAGTTGTGAACCCTGATATTTATTTCGGTAAAGGTATTTTGGGAGAAAGACAAATAAATATCAGTCGTGAGCAGTGGGAATAGGCACACTTGTATATTTTACACAACATTGATGATGTAGGTATTTCTATCCCCGAACACACCAATGAGCTCAAGAGAAGTTATCCCCGAGCCAATTCAATGTGATTTCTAGAGAGAATAATCAAACATTTATTAGGTGGTTTTAAAATAAAGTATTCAATCAACACCAAGTTACAAAAACTATCAAATGGCTCGCATATAAGCCAAAGACCCACATTACATATTACAAAGGGTTTTGACATAAATGTATTTTCATACTACACAAAACGTCAAGATAATAAAAGTGTCATCCAAAATAGTGGGGTCACCCTTTTGGCATCTTTATTGTATTTTTTTAGTGCCAAGGATAAGATTCCACATGAAGGAAATATGTATTATTATGTTGTCATTGAAGACATATGTGAAATTGACTATTCAGAGTTTAGAGTTCCATTATTTAGATGTAAATGGATTGATAACAACAAAGGAGTTGTAGTTGACAAACTCGGTTTCAAAATAGTAAATTTTCAGGGGATAGGTGAGAAGGATGAACCCTTCATTATGGAATCACAGGAAAAATAGGTACTCTATATCGATGATCCTGCAAAAGAAAATTGGTCTATCATTCTTCATGGGAAAAGAAAGTTCATTTCAGATCCTATTGATAAACAAGAGTACTATGACAAGTATGATGACTCTAGTCTATTTTTTGCTAGCTTACCAATTGTAAATGTTGCATCTAACACTGATGACTATACATGTGAAGATCACACAGAAGGTATGTTAGTTTAAGGTATATTGCTCATTTGTGATATGACTTTTTTACATTACATAACATGTTTATTTGTTCATATGTGATCTGACTTTTTATATGTGTTGATCTAACTTTTTATATGTGATGATCTGACTCTTTATATGTGATCTGCTTTTTTTCATGTATTTACTTTTGATTTTATAGATGGCATCTGAATGGAGCATAGTGATCACAAGTTTGAGGATGTTGAGCATCCTGAAAAGGGTGTTGATAGTTTTGATAAACCAAAACATAATGGAGTTAGAGGGATAACTATGATGAAAGATTCCACAAAAAGTCAAGGGAGGAAGGGTGTCATTGAATTCAATGAAGCAGGCACGCCTCTTACTAAAGAGTTTTTTAGCTATTGTGGGATCCTTGGTCAAATCAAATGCCTCTATTTGTTGAGGAATGGAGACAAGTGAGTACAGTCCACAAAGACCTCATCTAGAGGGAGTTAGAAGTGAGATAAATGTAGTCATGTTTTTAGTGTCTTTTTCCTATTCTTTCTTTTAACATGTCTAAATAGTATTGAATGTGAAACCTTTTCAGGGCTGATATAAACTTGATAAAAAGTTGCATCGCAAGTCTGTTATGCATCTCATCGGGAGAAGACATAGCAATTGGCATACAATACTCATAAGAGACTATGTCTTTGGAGACAATAAGGAACCCTATATTAAATGGAACTATATTGATAAAGATGACTGGGAGGAGTTTGTTCAGAGGAGACAAATAGATGTGTTCCTAGGATTCAATACTATATGTCTAAATAGTATTGAATGTGAAACCTTTTCAGGGCCGATATAAACTTGATAAAAAGTTGCATCGCAAGTCTGTTATGCATCTCATCGGGAGAAGACATAGCAATTGGCAGACAATACTCACAAGAGATTATGTCTTTGGAGACAATAAGGAACCCTATATTAAATGGAAATATATTGATAAACATGACTGGGAGGAGTTTGTTCAGAGGAGACAAATAGATGTGTTCCTAGGATTGAATTAGTTACATTTTATGATTTCTTATAGTTACTTAACAATATCACTTGTATGAATTAGTCAGGCCCTTCATAAAGCTCAAAAAGATAGGTGTGACAAGAATGTGCACAACCACCGATTGAGTTCAAGTGGTTATTAGAAAAGCTGCCTGATGAGAGAGATACACAAGAGTAAAAGCAAGGGGAAGATCAAGGGAAAGAGCAAGGGCAAGAGAAAGAGCAAGGGCAAGAGCAAGGTCAACAACAAGGGCCTTCTACTTCTACTCCTTCTATTGTCGAGTCTTCTAGTGCTTCTGGATGGTTGCCTTGCTATATTTAGGGATAGATAAACAACATAGGAGGTGGCTTCAAAAATGGTAAATTTCTTGGTCTCACAATTATACCATGTTCTTTTTTCACTAGATTATTAAGTTGTACTAATTAGTCAGTTTTTGATGATAATTAGTTGGAGCTGGTTGCCCAAGTAAAGTAGGACAAGTTCACTCCTCAGAACAGACACGATGAATTGACGGTTCTCTAGTGACAGAAGAGCATCTTGGACGTGTTAGGGAAGCTGGAGCTGGGTATGGGACAAAATCTTGATTGACACATCTCAACATAAGCGCAAATAACCCAAGAAAGGGAAAGTGGATGAAGAGTACGTGCAGAGAATTGTAGATGCAACCTTAGAGAAATATATAGCTTCTCATGCGGTGCAAGCTTCTCTAGTAGTCACAGAACATGTTCATCACTCACCCATGGAGTACATTGGGAGTAGTCCTTCGGACTCGTATGGCATGACTGGGGTAAGATTCAATTCAAGGCCATTTATGTTTACATTGTGATAAAATAATCTCTCAGATAAATATTTATGTTTGTCAAATTAAATTGTGTTTTGTAACATTGTAGGTGGCTGGGAATTTTCATCTTACCATTGATGTTCCAGCAGGCAACGTCATGGAAAATGCCAAGGCTTCTATCGCCAATGTGGTTCATGGTATTCCCCTTCTTGTTGATCCCTATCATCTGAATGTCATACGTGTTGTTATATGAATGAGTGACATACCTCTCCCATACGAGCACCCAGATGCCACCGCACTCAAAGAGGTAGAAGGCATCTTTACTGGGTGGTCCAACGACTTAATATATTTCTTTAGGTATGACAAATGTATATTGAAACTTATATAATAAATCAAAACCTAATATATATACGTACATGAAACCTACAATAGACAAGAAGCTCCCTAGGGTTCTGAAGCCTCCAACCCCTCATTTTATTCCACATGAGTTGTTCGACTCCTTAGGCCCTAAATGCAAGACATTAACAAGATGGTTATACATTATAGACCAAACAGATACCATTGTCATCAGCCTTGGATAGGAGATTGTAGGTATGCAACGGGACAATGTTATAGTGTTGACAGATGCTTTTGAGCTATTTAATTATGATTTGTTGAATACGTCAGTGATAGAACTTTGGGTACAGTGAATGTGAATACATTGTCATATGTGAAAAGTTGCTTAATTATTTCCTACATATAAATTGAGTATTGGTTATATATATATATATATATCAGTCATTTGTATTATGTGGCTCGTGACTTCAGAATAGAAAATGTGGGATTTGTAATGCCATCATTGATTTGTGATGTACTTAGAGATCTGAGTGGCATAAAAGAATGTGTGACTACTACGATGCAGTTTTTTGGTGCTTCCAAGACTGTGATTTTATCTCCCTTCAACATTAGGTTAGTTTTTGGCTTGTTTTTTATATGTCTAACATATGAATATAATTTGTTGTATAATTTAATTTTTATTTTATTTGCCTTCTATTCACTTTGAAATAGGCATTGGCAGTTGCTAGTGATTGTTCCTGAGAGTTGGACTGTGTATTTCTTTGATCCTTTAGGTGAAAAAGGGCCACCAAATGAGGGACACCCAACAAAATTGGTGATTCATGTGTAAGTATAGTTTTTCAGTGCCCAACATATTTGTTGATATTTGCATCATATGACAGTTTAAAAATACAACATATTTTTTAATTTAACATATGGGGTGTGAAAGCATTTTGTACCAACAGAGGGAAAGTAGATATTAAAAAAAATTAGTAACTTGGAAGAGTATTGATGTATATATTTTTCTCATTCTAATTGCATAATATGTGACCAAATCTGCTTAATTACATTTATTAACGTCATTCTAAATCTACATGGCCCTATACAAGACAATGGTTGGGCATGTGCATATTACGTGATGTGGTACATGCAGATGATTGTCACTCACACAGAATAGGTCAAATGAATAGAGAATGTAAGTTATTAGTCTTAGATCATATTAATTTTATCATTTGATAATACAAACAGGAAAATATAACGTGGTATCCCCATTCTCTTTGCAATTTTTTCCAAATACTAAACTCTATACATTGGAGCAGCTAAATGACCTATGTGAATGTGAAAAGAGTGCTTCATTGAAAATATAGAATTGAACAAAAAAAATTTGATGATTGATTGATAATGTTTTGGTAGTTTGAACTTTGATGTCATACTTTGATATGTATTTGTGAGTGTGAATTGAATTGTGTATTTGTTACACATTGTGACTTAATACCTAAGATGGCAGCTAATGATGATATGTATCTGTGAGTGTGAATTGAATGTTAATTTCATATGTGTGTGTGAATTTGAATGTAAAGGCATGATGAAGAGAATGATGTTTATTTGTGCATATATTATGAAATTGAAGTGTGGCTGAGAAATGAAACAATTGAGCTATTATTTCATAGATTTGTGTGCATTTGAAGTGAAACAAAATGATAGAATGTGGCATGCTTGAGCCTACATTGTATAATTTATCTTTTTTCTTACATGTGTGTCAGCCTATTGTTAAGCCATGATTGTTCTTTATAACTTTCAATTCTAAAGAACAGTTTGCTCCAGATAGGATAGAAGGCTGGACAGTAGGTCTGTAGACCTACTATAATAAAAAATAGACATATATCATCGATAATTTGTGAATAACTGATTGGATATCATTTATATGTTGAACATTTACAAATAAATGATGAGATTTACCTAAAATTTTCATTATCACTAATAAAACCGACAAAAATTTATTTAGCATCGATTATTTGTCATGAACTAACCGACGAGACAAGGTCAAATCAACACTCACTACGATTTAGGTCGTCGATTCCTCTATAACAAAGAACTAACAAAGAATAATTTTGTTAATGGTGGTTTTAACTAACAAAGAATGGTTTAGTCTTAGCATCACCCACTTGGTCGTCGGTTAAAAACTGACGCTAAATGCTAAAATAACCAACACCATATCCATATTCTGTAGTAGTGAGGTTATCACCATCCTCAACATGTGGTACATGGACTCATGTTCCTGTTACTCCTGAGTGCTAATGTATGGATAGCTTGTTGTCCCTAACAAAGTGGGTAATGAAGAGACATTAGATTACATTAGTAATGTGTCAACATTGCCTGACATATGTGTGTTGGGAAATGATCAAGCAAATGATGCATCCAACTCGGTATTAAGAATTTTATAGGTGAAAACCATGAAGCATGAGCACAATAGCATAGGTAAACATTACTTTGAAAAGCTTAGGGAAATGGAGAAGGATCTGGGAAGAGATGTGGACAACCTTAACCTTCTTGTAGATGATGTGGAAGGAGATCATCTTTTGAGGAGTCAACTAAGAAGAAGAGCAAGCAAAAGACAACCTCCCATGAGAAGACCACATATAAGAAGACGACCTCCTATCACAAGACCTATTTCAAGAAGACCTCCTAATAAACAACATCTGATAAAAATATTTTGCATAAGAAGTTTGTTGGTTAGTAGGATTTGGAACTGTGGATTGATGTTCATGCTAATGAGCACACCATGGAGGTTGTTACTATTATATTTCCTTATGCTACCTATGTTGATTATTCTGATGGAGTCATGTGGATTATTTGTCAACTATTGCAGGTCACTAAGAATAACAAGGAGGAAAAATCAAATAAGGGTGATACGATGATAAAGAGGGGGAAGGATGAACTTGAATCCAAGAATGAGGACCATGATTACTATATCTAGAAGGAGGATGATAAGGAAAAAGAGGAGGATGAAGAGCCAACAAGAATGAACCTAAGATGAAGAACAACGAGGAGGAGGTTGAGGCAAAGGAGGAGGATAGCACCAAAGTGGATGATGAGGTGATGCACATGATTTAAATACCAATTTATGGGCTAATTCAGAAATATTTATTGGAAATTTTCCAATATTCACGTGTTTTATGTATAATTTTCCTAAATAGCCTATAGTAGCTCATGTGCATCTATTTTATATAATTTTAATGCATTGATTTGAAACTATGGTGTTTTACTATATCTTGATGCATTGTTTGCTTTGTTACAATCCAACAAGTACAAAGTAGAGAAAGTCGGCACCACCTACATTATTATTGGTACCACTGACATGAAGAAAAGAAGTCTCAATCACATATCATCTCAATAGTACTGGGATGAGATTCTATACCACTGAGTTGCCAAGTCAGTGCCATACTTAGTCAGCTTAGTGGTTTTAATAAAAGAAATTAGAAAGCCACGGTATAATCTTAGTACCACAAATGGTCAGCTTGATGACACTGACATAGCCCTACTCGAGTAAAGTAAAAAGACATCTCAGCGGCACTGACATTGAGATTTTTTGTAAAAATCACAACTAAAAAAGGCAACATCCAATGGTTTATTGGGCAAGTTATGTATTAGCTTCTTTGGTCAAACCTAAGAGGATGGTTGAAAAGACAACATGAGCCATTTTACAATATACCTGGGCCATAGGAGATGGAGATTTGGACACATGAATCAAGTATCATCCCAACACCTCTGAGGAGAAGTTAGATGGTAGAAATTCTATCAGATTGTGGCAATCTTCAGAGGGGATCTTCCTCATGACTTTTGAAAGGGGTTCTCTTCATACTATATGTTGTTCTTCTCCTCTAGCTCTTACTTTGATATGATTTCGATCACGAGGGGCTAAACCCCATGTTCTTTAGGACAGGGAATAACCCAGTGTTGACTTTGTACATGATTACATTCAATTAATATAGATATTTTGCTTCAAATTTTGATAATGGAAATTCATTGATTTGCCTTATTTGTTCTTGATCACCATAAATAGGCGTTAGATTGTTAATTACTAAGAGAGTGATATCTATAATTAGATAATTCATTACCAACACAGTCAACAACACATTGCAAGAGTAGGCTAACCATTGTGAGGTTGATTGTCTAGAGAGAGGTCAATCATTTATCCTTATGTATTGACATTGTGAGAAAGTTCGTACTTAGTTTAAACAAGTTACTACACTGCAAGAGTGGGTAGTACAAGGTGCCAACACCTAATCCAAAGAAGCATATATAATTTATATTAATTGAAGACAACTGATGCATGGGTCATACTATGGTGAAACTGCTAACTAAAAGATCCTATTAATCTGATCATCAACCCATTTTAAATCTTTTATATTTAATTTTAGTTCTTAGTTAGTCAACTCAATCAACTCTTTTCTTAGATATTTCTTATATATTTTAGTTAGTAGTAGTTTCTAGTAGTCTTAGTTCTTTGATATTGACAACTCAGACCTCTTTGAGTCCCTTACTACTCACATGTTACAGACATGTTTAAGTCTTGTCAAGTTCTTAGCATTGTTGTTGGGGAATTGGTAGTACTAGCACTAAGAGTGCTAAAAATGGCCACTCTGGGTTAATTCTATGATTTTTCATTTCATTTAGAATTAATTGAAAAATATTTTTTACTCTTAACTAGTATTCTATGTGCTCACACTAAATTTATACTTTTCAAGGACTAGCTTATGGTTGAAACACAAACCAGTGACCACAATTATCCTAATCCGCCATTCTCAGACCCTACAAGGCTCTTAGAGTTAATAAGTATGTTGCATCATCTTCAAGGCTAATTCTAGGTACATCATAGACAACACTAAAGGTTACACTAGTGGATGAGGAAGAGCATGTGATCATTCCAGATGAACCTATGGTATAAGAAGACAATATGTCTAACCATGAGGAAGCCAACAAAGATGTGGTAGTTTTAGATGATAGGCAGGCCATATAGTTGAAAATAAAGGCTTCATTAGTCAATGTGGGAAGCTATAGAATTGATCCAGATTGGTTGCATTGATCAAATCACAAGCATTCCATGAGAACAATATAGAAGACCTGATGCAGCATATAAATGATTTGTTGAGAGATGTGATATGTTGGAAAAAGACTGAATTCCAACGATGGTGATTTATCTAACATTGTTTCCTTATTTGTTGATTTACAAGGTGAAGATTTGGTTTCTTAGACCTCTGTATAAATCCATAAGCTCATGGGATGAGAAGATTGACTCTTTCTTTGAGAGGTACCTTCCCTCTCAGAAGACCAATGATTTGGTGGAAAGCATTCATGGGTTCTGACAACACACAATGAATCCAATTCTATCTTGGGATAGGTACCACAACATGGTGAGGAAGGTGTCACATCATGAGATTTATTTGTATGGTCAAACAAAGGCCTTCTACTATTGGCTTGCATAAAGGAGAGAGAACTACACTTGATAGTGAAGGTGTAGGGTTCTTTCTAAATAATAAGGCATCAAAGAGTTGTGAGATTCTGAGGAACATGGCCAAGAATCAATCTTGGGGTGATGTATATATTCTGCATCAACTAAGAGTACCATGAAATCATGTGAGATCATGGAACTTTAGATACAAATTGTTTAGTTGACAAAAAAAGAGGAGTAAAAGATGACCACCTTGTGTGGAGGTGACGAAGAAGATTGCATGCATATGCAACAATATAATAACAGGACGAGTGAGTACTCATGGAGGATATCCTAAATTCTTGTGGAAGGATTCAAATAATTTTCAACAGGGCCCATCATAGGTGCATCAACCTCAAGTGCACTAATAAAATGTTTCGTAGCACAATCAACATGAAAGGGGTCCAAGCAGGATTGACATACTGGAGGACATTTTTGATAAATTCATGAAAAAATGGATTCCTATTGTGACCAAACTTGGAGGGAAATATAGAACATGGGGGTTTATATTCATAGTTTTGAGACCCATATGTAACACATGGTTGTAGACAATTTTGATATTGAAAAGATAAAACAACAAGGTTTTATAGGGAGCACAAAGACACCACACCAACACCAGTAAGATAAAAGTGAATCCATGTATAGTGAGAGGACTTGTGCTACCAAATACACACCCAATATAAATTTCTTGTGATGCATGAGAGCCTTTTTTCCCCAGTTTAAATTCCTAATACTCGGTATGGATGACCAGGGGAAGAGGAAAACTTGTGAATTATCTCATGCAAGAGCTTCAGCCAATGCACTAAGGTCGAGAAGTGATAACAAAATGCCAGGTGACTAGATTTGCAAGAGGATTCACTTAGAGACACTACCTCCTCTATTTCTACTTTCCAACTCATCAAGAATATGTCTCTTCAGCAAGAGCATGTGAAGGTTTTAGTCCATAGTGGAAAGATTAACATAAAGAAGCACCCATGTTTCAGAACACTCAATCATGTCTATGTCTGGTTGAGTCAAAACATATTATAGTGGAGTGTGATTCTAGTTCAAGCTTAGGGGAGGAGACTCTGAAGGAAATAAATGGTCCTCCTCCTGATCATAGATCCACTCCACCACCCCAACATATACAGATACATCTTATGTCCCATAACCATATAGCCTGAAGCTGGAAAACAAAGATGAAGCTTTTAGGAAATGTTTAGACATCTCTTGAAAATTCCATGTGAGTATTCTTTTGGAGGAGGCAATAGAGAGAATTGCATCATATGTGAGTTTTCTAACACAAACCACATCAACAAAAGAAACATATCAAGTACTCCAATCAAGTGATTGTTGATGAAGTTGTTAGCACATTGAGTCAAATATGAATGTTGGAAAAAAGGAAGGATCCAAGGTGCTTTAGCATCCCTTGCTCAATTGGTAGTATAAATTTATTGCGGAACTATGTGATTCTGAAGCAAGCATCCATTTGATGTCACTTGCCCCTTTTAAGAAGCATGGAGTGAAGGAGCCAACCAAGATGTGCATGATGATACAATTGGAAGACGAGTCTATAGCTAGGTTGGTGGGAATTTGTGATGATATATTCATAAAAGTCAGCAAATTCATCTATCGAGTTGACTTCGTGGTAATGGATATGAAGGAAAATAAGGGATTGGAACTGCTTTTGGGGCGACCGTTCCAAGCTATTGTAGACATGATAATTGCCATGGATAGTGGGTACCTGGAACTAGGAATTTGTGATGATAGGGTAGAGTCACAGTTACCAAAACATTCATCACCACCCATTCATGACAAAACCAAGTTAGTTAATTATAGTCAAGTCTACAACTTTCAATAAGGGTGCTTGGTTGGAGGAAACCCACATGTTTAGTTTTCATTTCTTTATATTTGAGTTTGCATTTTATCATTGTTATTGTTATTAGTTTGGATGTTATTAGAAGATGCTTGATGACCTTTCACACATGTAGCCATAGACAAAAGTCAATACCACTGACTCCCAAGTTGGTGGTGTCGACTCCATATCACTAAGGTACTGAGTTTTAAATGTCAGCATTCAATACCACCAACTCCCAAGTTGGTGACACCAACTAAGACTTAGGTAGCTCAAACAATGTGATGATGCTATAGGTAATTTTGGTGACATAAAAATAACCCTCAATGCCACTGATTGTTTTATTATTTAAGTACTAACATAATTGGAAATTTCTTCAAAGATGTTAGTACCACAGATTTCTTAGTCGGTGGAACCAACCAATCTAATTGAGTTGATCATTTTTCTACAGAAAAAAGTCAGTGGGATTGCGAACCAGTCAGTACCATGGACCCTTATTCTTCTAATTATTGATCCTTGAGTGCAAGCCTATATAGTAAACTTTCAGTCGCACTGACTACACAGTTGGTACCACTGAGAAAATAATTAACTTAACTTGAGCCTACATGTAAATCTTGGTGGTGCCGACCCATGGGTCGGTACCACTAAAATCATTTTTTGTGTATACTGATGGTTCATTGCAAGATGCACAACAAAATATCAATGGAACAAACATCCCATTCATCTCTAACGATATCAAAAGGGAGATTTGTTTGTGGCCTCCAATCTAAAGGACACAACAGTGCACATCCGGTGTTGATCAAGAAGTGATCTATGATATTTTCTAAATTCATGTCACCAACTCAAGTCAGAACCACTGGAATGGAGGGATCCAAGGGTCGGTACTTAAAGTAACCAAGGTCATTGGTACCAATGGTTTATACCAAGAGAACACAGATAAGGGTGCATGTCAATACCACCTACTTTCAATTCAGTGGTACCAACCATTCACAGATGAGGTGCCTCTCCTCCTATATAAGGAGGAGGATTCATTTGTATTTCTCACAACTTAGGCATTCATCTATGAAGCACTCTTTTGTGAACTTCCCTGGGCGCTTCCTCTACAAGAAACTACTACATCAAGTCGGTGTTCTTTTCTACATCTCTCTTAGTTGTAAGCAAGTGACCCTATCAGTAATGTGCTTCATCTACAACAACTTCTTCCCAGTTCATCCCCAAGACACATCTGGATCTTGAGAGTGATGAGAAAAAGAAACTCTTTTTTGAGCTAGCAAAAGCATGTTCTAGAGGCCACCCATCACGGTGATGCAGACTTCATCGAGCAACTCAACTTCACCAACAACTTATCTAAGGCATGCAAAGGCTTAGGGGATGGAAATCACTAACTCCTTCTTGGGGGATGTCTGATGTTGGAGTTCATGAAATCACTAGAGGTGTGTTTACTTTCACACCACACCAAGAGAAACAAGTGAGAGGTCGGATGGGTAAAGTTTTGGCTCTACAACACCACCCACCATTTCATTTTATAGGAATTCAATGCCATCTTTAGGCGGGACAATCGTGGAATGAGATGTTGCTTGATGCTTTTAATTATTTTGGGGCATGGTCCAAGATGACATGGATGTCAACTCATGCCAAGATTAGCTAGCATCATTCCAGAATCACTACCATTGAACATCCTTCTGCATGACTTCTTCACCAACTTTAACAAACATCTTGTTTTCGAAATCTACTGAGAGGCAAGGAAAGGTCCAAGCGACAAACCTATATGCTCTATGGGCATTCCTCTCACTAGCAAGTGATGAGCTCAACCTTGGAGCATTGTTCTTGGGACATGAATTTAAGAGGAAGTTTCCCATATACTTCGGTGGTTTCATCATGAGGATCTTCATGCATTTCAACCTTGACCTCTCCCGTTTCTAGCTAGTGTACTCAAAGGGCAATCTAGACATCAGATACTCCTGCAATGTCAAGATCTTTGCACAAGATGGAGACAAAATCCATTCCATATTCAAGATGGGTGAGCGTGAGATTCCAAATCCTATGTTTGACATCATCGATCTAGATCATGCATGTTGATCGGATGTAAGGAGTGGGACCCAAACCACTCCTCACTGAATTTGAGGGATAAATATATCTACTCCAAACCCACTAACAAGCATGTTAAAATAGGGATATTTTTTCATTTTTGAAATAATATTACAAAAAAGACCAAAGTATAGCAAAAGAATAGTAAATCATAACTATATTCAATTTATCAATATTACAAAATAATCTCCCATTAAGGGGCTTACATGAAAGCAACTACTGCAAGATCTAAGTAGAGGGATATCCATACTATCTCAATTCCTACTCCCAAGTGTAAGCTCCTTTAAGTTGGGTCCATGTTATAATGGCAGGTCCTCCATGTCCTTAACCTAAAGGGTTGGAAGCATTCCCCACAAGAGAAGACAGAATCGAATTTGTCATCAAAAAAGTCAGTATGAGCATATTAATAGATGTTGAGAAACATTAAGAAAAAGGATATCAAATATAACAAGGCTTCCCATCCAAGAGGAAAGTTTGATCCTAGTGGATAACAAAATAATATGAAGTTCAAAGATGATTATAAAGAATTACACTTGTCGTTAATAAAACATAAGAGGTGCCACAAAAGTATGGGAATTTAGGGCACATAATCCGTCATCATCAGTAATCAACCTACATGCAAGTGAGATAACCATAGCACCAGTGCAAATATAAAGTCAATGGTTGTTAGGGGAAAATATAATAACTTGATAGAGAATGATGTACTGTCAAACTCCCAAAAATATAATATCGGGTGGAAAGGCCACTTTGAGAAAAAAGGGGCACCCATCTATATAATATGATTGGAAAGGCACACTCAATAGGGAATTAAACCCCAAAAAACCAAATCATTATGTTGCTTTAGAGCTACTGAATCACAAAACATGAATAAATGTAGAGGGAAGTGAAAGCTCAATAATAACAATAGAATTAATGAGATTTCCATCACATAAATGGACAATATGAAACATACACCACATAAGTGAGCAAAATAGTTAATATTAACATTAGGGTTTCATAATGAACTAAAGTATAACTTAGAATCAATAAGAATATCAATAAAAGATTCATATCATCTAATTCACATGAATTAACCTCTCAGAGTAGAGAGAGAAAATTTTATAGGGTAAGATGTCCAAAAGGATCAAGAGAGAGACATAAATTTGGGTGACTGTTCAATATGATAATAAGGGGTGCAACATACATCAAAAAAGATAGGTAGATTAATTCTCAATATAATTAATGAGATGCAACATACCTCAGATAGAGTCTAGACATATCCAGGGTCAGTACTAGTTCCACATCTAAGTCACAAGCCACCTATTACATGCATATGGAATTAGGGTAAACTTCACATTAATTGCATAAACCCTGAAATCATCTTTTTATTAATTATTAATTAGGTTATGAAAACCAACTCATTCTATAAATTATATTTTACTGATTTTATAATTTGTTTACTTTATTTTTCCAAAAAATAAATTATTAGTTATGAATTTTATAAATTTAACTAATTAGGAGTAATCCTTAATATGTTTTCTCAAAAATAGACAATAAAAGTCATGTCATTAGATAGAGCATGAAACATGGATTCCAAAACATATCTACTTTAATTTTTTTATAGCTATAAGAAATTTACAAAAAAAATTGTAGTTCTTGACCAATCAAAACATCTGGATAAGCCACTTTGACTGTTACACTTGAAATCTGTCACACCTTGGTGGAGTGGATCAATAGAAATTGGCCAACTGGCTCTTGGCCCATGTATCCATAGCATGTAGTTACAACAAAGTAGGAGAACAAAAGGACTAAGATGCCCTCATAAGGAATGAAAATTTGGGACACTCCTATGGGAATGAGAGTCATAGAGTTAATAGGATTCTTCTCAAATGAAAACCCATAATCAATGCTTCTATTGTTCGATCCATGGATCTAAATCCCTGATCCTAGCCACAAGGAAATTTCACTGGTGGATTTTCATGACCAAGACGATACCAGTGGACCTGGACATAGGGTCTCGAGGTGTACAGACCTCACATAGAATCTATAACCATGTCTAGGATGGAAACCAAGAACTAAGTTGAGAAGAAACGATATAGGATAAGCTCAAACCTTAAAGGCAGGTATGGAAGACACATTGGAAAGGCTCGTGAGGTTCAATCATATCAAAAGATAGATAATAGGGCTACTCAATGCTAGACAACCAATTATCAATCTCAACTGCATTAAATAGAAGTAAGGAATAGAAAAGGAGGTGAAAGACAATCAAACCTAAGTCAGAGAAATTGAAGCAACAACAAGCTTTCTTGGAGTGCAAGGTAGATGTTCAATCAGAAACGATCATGATGGTGAGGGACTCGATAGTGAACTTGTTCTTACCAGAAGAAGTAGTGTGATTGGGGTAAGCGGCTTGGGGCATGCATGTATGGAGGTTTGCCGGAAGAGGGAAAAGGAGAGGAGAACAGGCGGAGGATAGAGGAAGGTAGGAAGTGGGGTGCGGAAGGGCCATTAAGTCCTCATAATTATAGGTTATATATATATCTATTGGATTCAGAGTTGAGGAAGGTGGGGGAGAAGAAATCGGAGCAAGGCATGGAGGGATGAGGGAGAAATCTGAAAATGAAAATTGGGGGAGGGAAATGGTTTGTTGTGTTGTGAGGATAGAAAAAATGGAGGTAGGAGAAAGATCCAAAACCGTTGGATTAGGCCGAAGAAATAGTAAACGAAAAGTAGTAATTCGATCAACTTGTTGATGGAGGAAATTTGTAATATAAGCACATGACGGCTCTTAAAAGTGAACTTTAGGGAAATCAAAAAGTATTGATTAAATACTGAGATATTAATCGTTTAAAGTATTTTTCTTCCCTTTTTGAATTAGGATAGCTAAAATTGTTCACTTATTATAAAAATTCATAAATAAACCAATTTTGGTTCATAGAATCTAAATTTTGGATTTCTTTCTACCTTTTTAGCCATTAACCATATTGTTTAGTATTTTAGAGTAAAACTCATATTTTCTTTCCTTAAAGAAATTAAGATATCTAGGATTGTCCAAACAATGTGAAACTTGGCACCCATGTGGGATGTGAAACTTGGCACCCATGTGGGACCCCAAACATGATTCTATCATTATATTCTGGTTTTGAAATTTCCTTTTGTGAGTTCTAGTACAACTAGATTTTGTGGCTCATTATAATTTTATTATTGTAACATTACATTGGAAACATTATTATATATTATTTATATTTTTGTCTCATTACAATTATATTATTGTAACATTACATTAGTAACATTATTATTTATTATTTAGATTCCCATTATCTTCACATTGTTAGCAAAGAGTTTCCTTATATTATTATGCACAAAATTCCATATTTTACTTATTTAACCTATTAAGTTCATAAATTTATTATTTAGATAATGATACATTATTCAAATCTACGGACATAAAAACTCACATTGTTATCTCTATTCATATGATAATCACATTGTGCCACTTATTAAACACATCCTTAACCATTATGTGTATCTTGTTTATGAAAGAAAACATATGTGACATTATATCATGTTATGTGATGCCATTAGATTTATTATATTGTTTTCCAATCCTAAATATGTTATAGTTACCTTTGGGTTATTTATGTCACATGCATAAAGGTATAACTTTATTCATGTTTGGTCAAATCTAAGGAACCAAGCATACTATCCTTATTTCCATAGGATTGGGGTTTCTAGAGTAAAGATGCTAGGTTTTGGTATGTTACCATAGATGATGATGTAAAAGATATTGACGATGAGAAACAATGCATCAATGAGCCAGCCAACAATGATGATGATGAGGTCTGGAGGTGGCGGCTAACTCCAATGCAAACTCATAGGAGGTCACATCATTTTCCACACTTCCATGGTGCATCTTCTTCCTCTCCCTACTCAATCTTAGGAGAGCCAATAATCTTTTGAGGGCATGTATGACATCCTCAAATCTATTCATATGGGTCAACATCAACTACACACAATGATGACTCATATAGAATCACATCATGAGATGCTCTTCTAGAAATAGGAGCACATCTTCCCGCACTAATAGGAGATGTTCACCAACGAGTGCCTCCTATTGAGCAATTAGGAGAACATCCATCAACTCCTACAACATGTGGAGTAAACATAGAAGACTCTTTATGACCATTACTGGAGAAGGGTCACTTCTCCATCTACCCACAGTCACCACTAATGCCATCCATTCACCCTAGTTCACTGGCACATTATAAACACCATATGCATATTTATTGTTGGAAGCTTTCTTTCCCCTTGACCCATGAGTATCTGTCACACCTGATCAAGCTCTATGTTTGACTTTCTATAAGGAGGATATTGCCATATTCAAGCTTAGGGTTGTGTGTAATCGGATTTATCTTGCACTATCTTTTCATACATATTTTATCCCCATTTTTGTTTTTCTATTTATGCTTTATAGTTCATGTTTCCTTTCAATTTGGTTTCTTCTTTGTTTTTTGTAGTCCATATCTATCTAGCATAAAAGTGGATTTAGAATTAGATGCTCACATGTGTCAATGGAAATAATGGTCTTTATGTAACTTTTAATAATTGAATATGCTTGTTTAAGAGTAAATTATATTAAGATTTGAGTGGAATATAGTCAATCCAAAGATATATATGGTGAACTTGACACCTAATTCTACCCTTGGATTTTGAATTAAGTTGGTGTTAGAATCTGATCTAACCAATAAATAATGTGACCATTTATGTTAATTCAAGAATAGATTTTGGATCACTCAAACACATGAGTTAATAGAAGAGAGATGTATCATGGTTAGAACAATTGTGTCTACTAATCACATGATCTCATCCACTTGAAACTCATTCCATCACCATCATAGGATGAATACATGATTCAAGTCATTTTTCTCTATGTGTTGCATGACATGGCATAAGACGAAGTAAATAATTCTAAATTTTGCATCTAAAAATGAATATTGGTTGCATGAATAGCTTATCTTATAAGCTAATTTGCATAACAAATATTCATATAGATTGTATAATGCATAATATTTTTATAAAGGTGTAAGTTTATTCTCTCTATATCTTTACTAAATTAAGAGGGAAAATTATTTCACATCCTTACTCCTTCACCAAGTTGTGCAAAAAAATCATATCTCACATACCATTCATGTATATGGCTAATAATAGGGACACAAAAGAAGAATAAAAGAGTGAAAAGAAAAAGAAAAAATAATGTGTATACATAAATTGCATAAAGGAGAATGGAAGAAAAGGATTTGAAAAATAAGCATATCTCTGAATGCATAAGGATAATGATTGTGGACTTTTCTTTGTAAACACCTTCCACCTATACTCATTATTAGGATGAGGCGTCTATAACATGCACCATTTCACCAAAAACAACAGGTGTTAGGAGACATTAAATTTCATCGCATCCATCATTTTGTTTATTGCATTAGTGAATTGGATCATGTCTGAATCTTTTTCCATGCCATCCATTCCGTCCACCCACTTCTCTACAAGGTAGGCCACTAACAAGGACTTATTTTTATTCTTTCATGAATATTTAGGGAACTACATCCACTTATATGATATTTTAAACAAAGTAGTATAGCTAGGGCGATCTTGTAATACACTCAGCACATTTTGGATTTTCTAAGTTATTTCTTTTCTTAGTCTTACTTGTGTGTTTAGTGGTCTAATTTTGATGTTTTGCTTTTTCATTATTGGTCTCTTGTATAGAATATGTTTCCCTTGTGGTTGGAAAGGATCGATTCGAGTCTACTGAGTCAAGAATGGTTAGGATGATAAAGTTCACATGTGGGTCTTTATTTTGATTATTTTAACCAAATCCAAAGAATTGTTGCTTGAGGGTGAGCAATATTCAAAATTAAGGGATACTGATCCACATGATTTCACTACCAAATTATGGGCAAATTAGGCGTGGTTTCTTAAGAAATTCTCCAATTTTCACATATTTTATCTATGCTTGCCTAAATAGATTGTACTCTTGTGTAACTATTTTATCTATGTTTTATGCATTTGGTTTGAAATAATGATATTATACTCTATCATGATGCATTGTTTACTTCATGTAGAAAAATAAGTACAAATTGAAGAAAGTCAATACCACATACATTATTATTGTACCACTGACATGAAGAAAAGAAGGCTTGATCATAGATCATCTTGGTAGAATCAAATGAGACTCGATATCACTAAGATGCCAAGTCGGTGCCACTAATGGTCAGTTCAATGGACTGACAAGAGAAATCGAAAAGCCTCAGTATAATCTCGATACCACAAATTGTCAACTTGGTGGCATCAAGATATTCTAGCACGAGTCAAGTAAAAAGTGGCATCAAGATAGCCTAGCATGAGTCAAGTAAAAAGATGTATCAATGGCACCTACTTCCAATTCGGTGGCACCAATATTTTCTTGATGGATGTGATTAACAAAGGAATCATCAAACAATATATTGGATAAGTTGTGCTTCAGCCTCTTTTGTCAAAACCTAAGAGGACAGTCAAAAAGAGGATATCAACCATTTTACAAGAGTCCAGAGCCATGGAGACATAGACATGGAGATGTGGAGAAAGGATCATCACGACACCTCCTAAGAGTAGTTCGACATCTGAAATTTTGTCTGATTGTGGCAATCTCCATAGAGGATCATCATCATGTCTAATTATAGGGGCTTTCTTCATTCTCTATGTTATTCTTCTCCTCCAACCCTTATTTTGATCTCATGTCAAGAATGAGGGGCTAAACCCTCAATTCTTGAGGACCTGAAGGTAGCCCAATGTTGACTTCATGCATGATTATATTTAGTTAATATTGATTTCTTTGCTTTGGATATTGATAATGGACGTTTATTAGTTTTCCTTATTTGTGCTTGATCACCATAAATATGTGTTAAATTGTTAACTACTATGAGAGTGGGGTTAATAGAATTCATTATCAATAGAGTATGCAGTGTACTATGAGAGTGGAACAACTATTGCAATGTCGATTGTCTAGAGATAGGTCATACTATTTATCTATTTATATTGACGTTTAGAGAGCATGCTATAAATTAGGTTAAATAGTATACCATACTGCAAGAATGGGTAGGACAAGATACATACATCTAATCCAAAAAGGCATAGATAACTAGTGTTAATTGAATATAACTCATGCATGAATCAAACTATGATGAAATGGGTATCTGATGCATGGGTTTTGAGTCACTTTTATAGGCTTATTTTATATCTGTTTTATGCACAGATTTGTCATTTTCTTAATTATATTTGAATAATTCACTATAGTTGGATTTTAAACTTTATTTGCATCAAATTATAATTTATTTATCATATTTATATGATTTTATATAATCCCCAGACTTATACACATGTTTCGGCACTTTTTCAGGCACTTTTGCATTGTCCAGAGTCGATACTATCGATCCTGGTGTCGATAGTATCGACATTTCATCATAAAGCAACCCCAAAACGCGATTTTGGAAGGAAATACCTGTATCATGGTCGATACCATCGACCTTGGTGTCGATACTATCGACAGCGTCGGGATCTGGCGATTTTCTGCACTAAAACGGAGTGTTTTAATCCGACGGTTGAGCTTTTTCGGTGCCGTAAAGTGGTCATATGACCTAAGAAGAGCACAGCCGGCCCTGAGGGGATCTCATATTGTGTTGCACAACATCCAAGAAGGAGGGAGAAAGAGAGGAGATGAGAGATGAAGGTCGTCAACCGAGCAATCCGGGCACCTCCGACGGGCGATTTTACTGTCGGAAGACTGCAAAACACACATTTCTTGAGGAGGATCTCCAGGAACACCTTTGTATCAAGAGTTACACGAGTTTGCTCCAAGTTTCCCATGTTTTTCTTCTCTACTCCTATGTATTTTCCATTGTCAACCATGCGGGGCTAATCTCCTTTGTCTTTAGGACCGGGAGTAGCCCGGGCAATCATTATATGACGCTTTTATCATAGTAATTCATAATTTATCTCTTAAATCTGTGGTATGATTTTGTTTTCTCCATTATATCATTATGTTTGATCACCCTAATGATAATCTAATGCCTTTAATTGCTTTGAAAGAAGAATTAATGGTTGAAAAGAGAGGAAACTCACATTAACTCATAAATTCCTTGAACAAGGTGATGTACGGTTAATGGTGGAAACCCAGAGGTCGATTTTAATGCACCTAGTTTAGGGTATAGGTTACTACGACGGTGGAACCAAACTAGATTTAGGTAGCGAATTGTATCACGACAATGAAACAATTCTGACTACAGGCCACTACCCAGATTGAGAGATGAACATGTTTAACTATATAGAAAGTCATACAATGAGAACCCGCGGTGAAACTGCAATCCTAAAGATTCCCATCTGAATTGATTAAACTTAACATTTAATCGATTGCTTTGCTTTATTTTATTTTTATTTTCTTTTTAATCAACTCCTAAAACCTTTTTAACCGGAGCTGATTGCGAACAGTTAGTAGTAGTCCACCGACAGTTCAGTGTCCCTGAGTTCGACTCGGGCCTCACAAAGGCCTATACTACATTGACGTGTGCAGTTGCGTTATACGCACGGTAAAATCGTGTCAAGTTTTTGGCATCGTTGTCGGGGACACAGTAATTGTCGACACTACGAGTGCTGCAAACGACCACTCTAGGCCACATTTTTTTATTATCACTTTTTTTAATTCATTGTTTATCCGTCATATATAGCAATCGTCTAGCACAGTACTGAACCTAAATTACTATTTTGCAAGTAGTAGTGCATGGTGAGGACGTGTAGCATAGACTACAGACAGTCATCACCAGAGGTTCCACTGTTGGGACCAGACGACGAGGAGAACAACGTTCAAAACCAACCTGAAGATACATATTCCAACTCTGAACCAGAAGCCATGGCAGCAAAACAGATAATATGGGAGAAGATAAAGGCTTCTTCCTCATCAACATCAAAGGGGCCAATCAAAAAGCTGGCAGTTAACATTCCAACCTATAAGATTGATCTGGCACTAATCAGCCTGGTCAAGTCTCAAGCATTCCACGGGATGAAGAATGAGGACAGTGTCGCACACATCAGCACATTTGTGGAAAATTGTGATATGATCAAGATTGATAGGTTTCCACAGGAGACACTTTACCTGAAGTTGTTCCCCAGCTCTCTGGAAGGGAATGCATGTGAATGGATGCATAACCTGGATGATGAGACCGTTGAAACATGGGACCAAATGATTGAGGTATTCTTTGAGAGGTTCTTTCCGCCCGAGAAGACCAGCGATCTGGTACGGAAGATCCATAATTTCAGCCAGAAATCCGGAGAGACATATTCAGAGACTTGGGAACGTTTCCAAATAATGCTGAGGCGGTTCCCACATCATGGGCTTGACAAGGAAAAACAGGTCAAGATTTTCTATTTTTCTCTTTCTGAGCATGATAGAAGAAACTTGGATTCAGCAGGCTCGGGGTTCTTCTTGAACAACACTGGCACTAGGTGTTGGGAGATTTTGAAGAATATGGCAAAGAAGCAGTCTTGGGGTGATAGGGATGCACCATAACAAGTTAAAGTTGCAAGTGAGTCCAGGGTCATCAAGGAGCTGAATGATAAATTAGATCTCATAGCTAAGAAGCTTGTGGAGAAAGAGGAAGAATATGATGAGGAAGCCCAAGTCAAATTTATGCAACAACAGGGCTATAGGAACAATGAGTGTGCCTGGAGAAAGAATAGAAAATTCTCATGGAAGGATCCAAATAACTTCCTACAAGATCTAGATGCAAAGCCACAATCAAAGGCAGAGGATAAAAGCACCGAGTTGCTTAGTCAAGTAGTGCAACAAAATCAAGAGATGATGAGTATGTTCAGTAAGTAGTTGCAGTCCCAGGGTGAGATTTTGACAAAATTTGGGCAGACATTGCAAAGTCATGGAGCGCTAATGAGGACACTAGAGGCGACGGTGACTCAAATCGCCAATGAAGTGGCGGCCATGAAGCATGTAAATCAACAAAGACCAGCTGGTAATGCAGAACTTGTTCAAGCACATCATCAAGTGAAGTATATATCTGTAATTAATGAGGCAGAGCCCCCGGTGGTGGAGGTCCAGGAAAAAGGAAACTGATTTTTGACACGGAGGCTACACCGAGAGTACCATATCCTCGCAGTTTATATGGACTACCTGGCGGATATTTCCCAATTTAGAAAATCCCACCAAGAACCCATCACGGTCGTGCCCACACCTAGGCAAGAAGAGCAGGTGAAGGCCATACTTCATGGTGAAGCTACAACCACTGAGAAAGATGAGCAGCCACAAGTTGCACCAGTTGTAAGTGATGTGCCAAAGCCTACGCCAGAGGGTGACATTGAAGCAAGCTTAGGGGAGGAGACCCCGAAAAGCCCATATGTGCCACCTCACAAGCGTCTAAAGGAGGCAGTTGTGTCTTTTCCGAATAGTCTGAGACCGAAGAAAGAACATAGACATTATAGGAAGTTCTTGGAGATGTTTAGGAAGCTCCATATTAATATTCCGTTAGTGGAAATGATAGAACATATTCCAGCATATGGAAGGTTTATCAAGGACATAATCACCAAGAAAAGGCAGATAAAAGACATTGACGTTTGTGTTGTTGATGAAAAAGTGAGTTCTATAATCCAAGGACGGCTACCAAGGAAGAGGAAAGATCCAGGATGTTTCTATATCCCATGTTCCATAGGTGGCCAACATTTTCCACAAGCACAGTGTGACTCAGGGGCAAGCATTAATCTTATGCCACTTGCCACTTTTCAAAAGCTGGGATTGATGAAGCCAACACAAACTTCTATGACAATTGAGTTGGCGGATGGATCCATTGTGAAGCCGCAAGGTATATGCGAGGATGTGCTAGTCAAGGTCGACAAATTTATCTTCCCTGTTGACTTTGTGGTCATGGACATGCATGAGTTGGAAGGAGGTGAGATGCTATTGGGAAGGTTGTTCCAAGCTACGACTGATGTAATCGCTGCCATTGGGCGAGGTTACTTGACACTTGGGATTGGTGATGATAGAGTTAAATTCAAATTGCCAAATGAATCATTAGAGACATCCCTTGACAACCCAGGTTAAAGGTATCCTTATGTCAAGCGTAGGACATTAAACAAGGGCACTTGTTGAGAGGCAACCCAACTTTAGGTTCATTTTTATGTTTGGTTATGTTCTTTTATATTTATGTACTTAGTTTTTGCATAGGTTTTGATAATTTTTATAAACATGATACCCTAACTCGTGTTTTAAAGTGTGCAGAACTTTAAGGTCGATACTATCGACACCCATGTCGATAGTATCGAGTTTGGAGCAGTAAACGTTGAGCAAGAGTCGATACTATCGACCCTAGAGTCGATACTATCGACCCTAGGGTCGATAGCATCGAGATTCCTGAAGATTTTCAAAAAAAATGGTGATAGTAAAGTCGATACCATCGACCCTAGGGTCGATAGTATTGACACTTTTGAGTTCCCAGGCTTTTAGATGCATAGATTCAGCAAAATTGCTGAGTCTGGGTCAATACCATCGACCTTGGTGTCGATGGTATCGACACCTGCAGGACAGATACATAAAATAGGCCGTAAAAGGTATCGAAACGAGATTTTTTCAAACCGTTTTTTGCATAAGAAAGATGGATGAAGCAAGTCATGTCTTAGAACCACTAAGACACAAAAATGGGCCACAAAAAGGAGGGAGATAGAAAGCATCACTTGGTCCACTTGAGCATTTAACCATCCTTTACCACACTTCAAAGTGAATGGTACCGTTGTTCCACCTCTTAAGTGAGAATGTGGACTATGAGGCCATAGTCATATTCAAGCTTAGGGGGGGGGTGTTGGAACAACCCTCTATCTTATTTTTTACTTACTTATTCATGTTTGTTTTACTTTTGAAATATTAGTTGTATTTATTTCTAGATTTACCGCTTTTGTAGGATCCACATCTATCTAGTGTAATCTATGGAGTAATAAATGCATGGTTTCAACTGGGAGTTTTACTCTTGGGTTGTGAGCACATGAAAATATGAGCATATTGAAAACTTTTTGAGCTTATTCTTTTGAGTAATTGAGTTGCATAACTGAGGAAGTGCTTGGGTGAGTCAGCTTCAGGACATGGGGACATGAATGACTATCTTTATTGTCTAAGGAAAAGTGATTGATAAGGATGCTTGAGCCCAAACCGACCAAATGCTAATGTGACCTTAGACTAAAGTTTAAGAGAGAAATCATTCAGTTACCCTGTACACAAGTCTTTAGAGAGGGACATATGATATTTTCGGAAGGTTCTGTCAATTAGTCTTGTGATCTGATCCACCGCAATTTCATTCACACTCCACCATAAGAAATGGGAGCACATTACTGTATTTCACTTTTTGATTGCATCCCATGTAGATAGGTCTTGCATTACAACTATTTTCACATATTTTTGCATGAAAATGAAAAAAATGATAGAGTAGTTATACATGCACATTATCCTTAGGTGTGTGTCATTTAATTGCATAACTATCATTTTGTAGTTGCATTCACATCTTTTGTGCATATAATACATCATGCATCTTATGTCTTCTGAAACATTAAAGGTGGTGAACTTGTTCCATATCTTCTAAATGCTTCAAATGTATAAGTTATGTAACAAGAAGTGAGCCCGACAAATAATTCATTGTCATCTATGAAAATAAGGGCTTGAAAAAAAATGAAATTTTTTTTGAAAAAAACAGAAGAAAAAAAAAGAATTGAGAAGTAAGTAGGAATGAGAGGGAGAAAGGAACATGTTCTCACTTACATACTTAGAAGAATAAGCACATGGTGTATTTTTCTTAGATATTCCATCTCACCTTGAGACGGAATGATAGTGCATGCATCATTCCACCAAAAATGTAGCATTAGGAGATTTTCACTTGCATTTTACATCATGATAGGTCATTAATTTTTGTATTGCATGATTGACTGTTATGTGCTTCCATCTCTTCCACAACCACCTATCCCATCCACTCGTTGCTCTAATCGGTAGGCCACCCATGATATTCTCCTCATTCATTAATATCAGGAGATCTGCTTCCATTTAGATGGTAGTTAGGAAATGAGCAACGTAGATAGGAGATCACAAGATGCATCAAGTATGGACCAAATGAGTTTATCATATTAACTGCTTTAATTGATAGTGTTTCACTGATTGGGGGACAGACATCTTTTACATAGGTCTTTGGTCGCCTGGATGGCAGTTAGTGTTCAGTGGTCAATGAGGGCCGGTTTGTGGAAAGAAAGTGGGGATGATGTAGATTCATTTCATGTATTTATATCATGTTTCTGACTTATCTCAACCAGATCCAAAGTTTTGTTGCTCGAGGACGAGCAAGGTTTAAGCTTAGGGGAGTTTGATGCATGGGTTTTGAGTCACTTTTATAGGCTTATTTTATATCTATTTTATGCACATATTTGTCATTTTCTTGATTATATTTGCATAATTCACTATAGTTGGGTTTTAAACTTGATTTGCATCAAATTATAATTCTTTTATCATATTTATATGATTTTATATAATCCCCAGACTTATACACATGTTTCGACACTTTTTCAGGCACTTTTACATTGTCCAGAGTCGATACTATCGACCATGGTGTCGATAGTATCGATATTTCATCAGAAAGCAACCCCAAAACACGATTTTGGAAGGAATTACCTGTATCATGGTCGATACCATCGACATTGGTGTTGATACTATCGACAACGTCAGGATCTGGCAATTTTCTACACTAAAACAGAGCATTTTAATCAGACGGTTGAGCTTTTTCAGTGCCGTAAAGTGGTCCTATGACCTAAGAAGAGCACGGACGGCCCTGAGGGGATCTCATATTGTATTGCACAACATCTAAGAAGGAGGGAGAAAGAGAGGAGACGAAAGACGAAGGTCGTCAACCGAGCGATCCGGGCACCTCCGACGGGCGATTTTACTGCCGGAAGACTGCAAAACGTACATTTCTCGAGGAGGATCTCTAGGAACACCTTTGTATCAGGGGTTACACAAGTTTGCTCCATGTTTCCCATGTTTTTCTTCTCTACTCCTATGTATTTTCCATTGTCAACCATGCGGGGCTAATCCCCTTTGTCTTTAGGACTGGGAGTAGCCCGAGCAATCATTGTATGACGCTTTTATCATAGTAATTCATAATTTATCTCTTAAATCTGTGGTATGATTTTGTTTTCTACATTATATCATTATGCTTGATCACCCTAATGATAATCTAATGCCTTTAATTGCTTTGAAAGAAGAATTAACGGTTGAAAAGAGACAAAACTCACATTAACTCATAAATTCCTTGAACAAGGTGATGTACGGTTAATGGTGGAAACCCAGAGGTCGATTTTAATGCACCTAGTTTAGGGTAGAGGTTACTATGACGGTGGAACCGACCTAGATTTAGGTAGTGAATTGTATCACAACAGTGAACAATTCTGACTACAGGCCACTACCCGGATTGAGAGATGAACGTGTTTAACTATATAGAAAGTCATACAACGAGAACCCGCGGTAAAACTGCAATCCTAAAGATTCCCATCTGAATTGATTAAACTTAACATTTAATAGATTGCTTTGCTTTCTTTTATTTTTATTTTCTTTTTAATCAACTCCTAAAACCTTTTTAACTGGAGCTGATTGCGAACAGTTAGTAGTAGTCCACTGACAGTTCAGTGTCCCTGAGTTCGAATCGGGCCTCACAAAGGCCTATACTACATTGATGTGTGCACTTGTGTTATACAGATGGTAAAATCGTGTCAGTATCCTCAAGATCCCATTAATCCAATCTTCAAACATTTTAATCCTTTGCTATTTAGTTCCATTTCTCAAGTTAATCAACCCAATCAACTATTTTCTTAGGTCTAAGTGACCTATTTTAGTTAGTTGTAGTTTCTACTAGCCTCCAATTCCTAAGATCAACAACTCAGGGCTCTTTGAGTCCCTTACTACCATGACACATACACTTGATATTACACACACATTTAAGTCATGTCATGAGGCTAAGTATAGAGGATGATGCCAAAAGAAGGAGGAGAATATGGCCAACAAGTTGATGAAGGATGAGTCCAACAAGAAAGAGTAGGAGAATGTAACATACTGAATTCTGGGCATTTTGCCTTTTTGGTCCTCTTTTCCATCTTTTCCTTTCATTTATATCCTCTTTGACCTTTCTATTTAATTTGTGGAGAATATGATGGTTTAATGAACATTTGTTAACCTTTTATTCCAATATTTGGGTTTATGCACAAATACCTCAGTGGAATCTTAGTAATGGGTCAAATATGCAAAATATCCACTTAAGTGATAAAAAGAATAAATAAATTCGTCCTAGAACTTTCTAGTGCTTTTAGAATATGAAAAAGAGAGAAAATCCCGAAATATAAATAAAGGAGATGATAAATGCAATAATTGGGGATAATATGGAATATTTTGGATAAAAGAAGATAATGAGGAATATATTGTTCTAAAAATCCTAAATAGAAACCCAAGAAGATAATTTGGATAATAAATATATCAATTTCGTTTTCTTGACTTAAAAGTTTCTTAATGGCCAAGTATCATCTAATTTGGATAATAAATAAATACATAATGCCTTTAATACAAGATAATGGGAAATAAGCCAAGAAAGAGAGATAAAATATTTAATGCCCTCAAATTAGAAAACTAACTCTAGATTCGTAATCTAGACATAAAAATAAGTCATTGGGCAAATTTGCAACTAATTTGGATAATGTGTGCATAATGAATAAAATAGGAGAGAGAAAGTGTGTAGAATCTTCTATTTATTTACTAAATAAATGAATAATCTCAACTTGTGCAAATAATAACAAAATTGTGTTCTAAGCACTTAGGAAGACTTATGGGTGAAGTTACACAAATTTTAGATAATGTTATCACCTCTTTTGAAGGAGGAAAAAGAAAATGCCATTTTAATTATTTAACCTATCAAACTTTTCCAAAAGGCAAAAATAACTCCATATTTGAATTCTACGTGTCAAAATCATTCATAATATAAAATTTGGTAATTTTTGGATGTCATTTGGGCCTCCAAATAAGGAGAGAGAAAAACATTTAGAATTTAAATGACACTTTGGTCGAATTTTCATAATATCTCCTTTTCCCATCCGTGAGATCGGACGGCTCAGGGTCCTTCGTGGACCCAGGTTCACTGATCTGACGACATGCGGTCATCTTCTTCCTCTAAACGAAAAAGGAAACATGTTCATTGCTTCCCTATTTTCAAATCTAAATATCCGGAGATATACTCAATGGATTTTGATAATTTTTGGTTCTATGAGTCCCTCGTGAAATTCCGCACAGATATATTCCAAAATTTTTACATTTGGACAAATATTTGAGAAATGCCCAATGCTTGTGTTGCCTCTCTCTACCCCCATCTAGCCAAACCCTAGTCTAGGTCTTCTTGCCTATATATATCCTACCCCTAGGACCGCCATCTCCTTAGCAACTCACTTGTGCATGCGATTTCGAGATTCGTGGACAACTTGACCCTTATCTAGCCTCCGTAGGCCCTGACCTTGCGGCACCTTGTTCTTCCTCTCCCATCGGCCATCGACTCAATTAGAGGTACGAATGAATTCAGATCTTCTTCTACTTTCTTTTGAGTACCTAAACGCGAAGTTTCGTTGTGCTTTGCGATTTTGCCCAAACCAAGCCGAGCCAAGCTGCTCGTAGCTCACGGCCATGGAATGAGGCAGCGGGAGGAAGATAACCCTCACATTTTTACCAAACTGCCCCCGATCATTTTTGCTTTGCGGTGTTTTTCATGCAAGGGCACTCTGGTCTTCTCGCCTTTTTTTACCTTGCTTTGACCGGCCTTTGCCCGACTTGGACCTTTACCAGCCAGTGGGGTGGGCCACTGACTTAGGTCTCTATGATTGGGCCAAGCAGTGGGCCCGGTCCCACCTTCTCTGCTTTTCAAAACGAAAATCAAAATTTCTAATTTTCTCATTGGCTGATATTGTAAAATTGATATCTTTTTACTCGTTTGTCCAAAAATAGAAAACAAATAGTGTTTTGAAATCAGGAGAACGTAATATATCTAATAAAAATACTTTTGTGGTTTGATTCTGATGTTTACGAGTATGTGTTTTAAGGAATGATTTAAATTACTCTAAAATATGGAAAATAGCCTAAAAAGTCAGTGTCTCGAAAATATACAAACCTATATGTTATTTTGATCAGAAGAACGTAAATAAGATAATAGTGAGGTTTTCAGTGTCTAATTCGATCGTTTGTGGAAAAAGTCGTTGGTTTTGAGGTTTTAAGCCTTTAATGAATATATATAGATCTAATACATGGATATAATGATGAAATTAGGGCAAGTGGATCTGATCTCATATAAAGGTTATGAAAAGTGGTTTTATGGATCTAATGATAAGGTATGTGCTATGTATGTTCTTAACACACTTAATTTGGGAATTATTTGTTCCTTAACCTATGTTTTCCATGACGAGGCTTATTTGCACCTTATATTCTATTCTATTGAATCTATTTCTATACTTGCCTCATAATTAGTTTGGAATATTGTTCTTGGGTCTTGGTACCCCACTGCCATGTTCTACACATGAGATTCTATTACTTACCATAGTTTCTAGCATGTTGATTTTATTAGACTAATTAACTGGTGTAGTGGTACTTGTATGTACAACCACCCATAGTTGGGGAATGTGTTATTTCTCCCCTGGGGAACATGTTATTCTCCCCCGCACATGAAGTATGTGCAGGTGACTGGGAATGTGTTACTCTCCCCTCACCCTTTTGGTTGAAGGTCCGATAGGTGCCTCAACCCTACATAGTTAAGATAGTCAATATTAATCATACATGCAATCCTTGGTTATATATTGTTTATGGCAAGCATCTATTGAAATATTCTTTTATATAAATGGCCTCATTCTCTTGATGTCTCATCTTTTGATGAATCCCTAGCCTGATTTAGTTGTTATATTTATCTTGTCACCTTTAGTATAGTTTAGTGACACATACTTGTTTTTCCTTCCCTCTTGTTGGGTGCTTTCCCAACCACCCAGATGTGGAGCAAGGTGATGAAAAGGACTTGAAGATCTTAGCGTTGACATGGACTAGCTGATGGATATGTTGCTTGGAGACAAAAGTGTAGTAGTCTAGATTTCCCTCTATCTAGATCCTAGTTGTGTATGATGATGTAAACCCTAAAAAGGGAGATTTTTGATGCATCTTGTATAATCTTTTATGAAATTGAATATAGTCAGAAAATTTTTATTCCGCTGCTTTCTAATGGTGTTATGTTTACCATTGTTATTAGTAGAGAGGTGGATTGATTATTTCACTTCTTTACAACATGGTATCAGAGCCCATGGTAGTTGGAAATCTGGCTATTTCAATTTGTCTCCCTAATTAGAACACTGGAGTTGCATAGTTCCTTTAGGTGACATGGTTACCCTAGATTTGATCTACGTTGAAAGGTTGACTTAGAACCCTATAGTTTCACCCTAGTGTCTTGATGAATAAAACTCTAATATGCTCATAATTAAAATATGTATAATTGATGTTGTTTAGGGTTGCCTTTATGCGACTATTAGGGCATGAAGTTGAAGCGAAGGTGTCTAGAAAGGATCAGGGTTTCGGGGGCTGGAAATATTTTCCTCCATGCCACTAGCTTGGTCTACGAGGACTCACATGCCCATATGATACCGGCCTGGCCTGAGCTAATACGAATTGCCCAAAATAGTTTTCTTTTAGGCAATAGTGACCTTAGACTTCTATGTTGTATATCTTTGGGAACCCTAAGTTTCATGTGTATGATGATTTGTTTGAGGATTGTTACCAAGATAATTTCTTATGTCCTTTGAACCTAGACCTTAGAGTTTGGGTGTTTGTGAGAATATCAGAGTGCGTAGTGGAAGCATGATGGATCTTGATAATGGTTTAGTTAGACTTATCATTTAACCCTAGTATAGTAGGTCAAACCCTTTAAGGGGTGGAGTATGGTTAGTTGATTATGTTTGAGTGGTTAGATTTCGAGGATGAAATCCTATTTAGGCGGATGGAACCCTATAACATCTTGATCTATCTTTAGAAACCCTAACTCCATAGATAGGAGGTTAGTATGCTCGGATCCTTAGTTTTAACCAAACAAGTTAATAGTTGTAACCCTAACGTGCTTGTTTATATATTAATGAACACATAATTATCATCTAAGGAATAAAGCATATGCTTGAACCCTAATGAATATCTAATGCACATAATATGAATATCAATGCTAATTGTCAATAAGTAAGATGTTAATAATGTCATGAACCAATAAACCCTAATGATATGATGAGTAAGGTTATAATTCGTAATTAATGCATGCTAAGGATGAATAAGTGCAATATAATGGTCATGTTGATCTAAACCCTAAGTTGTAATATCTAACCCTAATCTATACATATTTAATGCCTCTCATGATACATTAATGATGTTAAGAGCCATAATCAGTTAACATACTTTGATACACATAAATGATATATATATATAATCATCTAATCACATATTTATCAAGTCATCAATATAAAATGCAATTTACCTTGTTATCTAATACACATGTGATTAGTCACTTAATGTGAATCAATTTGTTGATAAGTAATATGTCTCACCAATGATCATTAAAATACATGTAATGGCTTCAATGTGAATATGAAGTAATTGGATTCACATAAGTGTGAAAAATCAATAATATAAATGAATAAATATGAATAATGATTAATGATGACATTAATGTGAGCAATAAAGATAATGTGACATTGTGACAACGTTAATATGAATATAAGTAACTAATGTGACATTAATTGAAATAATTGTATGCTTAACGACAAATTGGATAGAATGTCTTATATTCATGTAAAATAATTTTTGATAATTAATAAAGTTATAATATGAGGATAAGGAAGTATAAATCCGAATTATTAAGGACAATGATCAAATATAATAATGAATGTTGAGATACTTGAGTAACCTCTAATTGTGCATAATAATGAAATATAATTCTTTTTGGAACTAAGTGAATGTGACATGACATAATTAAAATAATGATGATAATGTGATATAATGTTAATAAGCCAAAAATGTAAATAATGTTAAATCTCCTAAAAGAATGTCATATAAGTGGAAACCTTAGTATTCCATGAGAACCCGACCTATGATTAGTTATGTATGTGAAGTTTTTGAACCCTTAGGTGTAGTTGGAGTATAAGTTTTGGTGGAAGTTGTATGGTTGGAGGAACAACCTCAAGTTTTGTGATGCGAGGTTGCACACTCACCCTTCCCTAATTGCTAGTGATTTCGGGGACGAAATCCTCTTTAAGGGGTGGAGTTCTGTAACATACTGGGCATTTTGCCTTTTTGGTCCTCTTTTCCATCTTTTCCTTTCATTTATATCCTCTTTGACCTTTCTATTTAATTTGTGGAGAATATGATGTTTTAATGAACATTTTTTCACCTTTTATTCCAATATTTGGGTTTATGCACAAATACCTTAGTGGAAGCTTAGTAATGGGTCAAATATGTAAAATATCCACTTAAGTGATAAAAAGAATAAATAAATTCGTCCTAGAACTTCAAGAATAAATAAATTCGTCCTAGAACTTCCTAGTGCTTTTTAGAATATGAAAAAGAAAGAAAATCCTGAAATATAAATAAAGGAGATGATAAATGCAATAATTGGGGATAATATGGAATATTTTGGATAAAAGAAGATAATGAGGAATATATTGTTCCAAAAATCCTAAATAGAAACCCAAGAAGATAATTTGGATAATAAATATATCAATTTCATTTTCTTGACTTAAAAGTTGCTTAATGGCCAAGTATCATCTAATTTGGATAATAAATAAATACATAATGTCTTTAATACAAGATAATGGGAAATAAGCCAAGAAAGAGAGATAAAATATTTAATGCCCTAAAATTGGAAAACTAACTCCAGATTCGTAATCTAGACATAAAAATAAGCCTTTGGGCAAATTTGCAACAAATTAGGATAATGTGTGAATAATGAATAAAATAGGAGAGAGAAAGTGTGTAGAATCTTTTATTTATTTAATAAATAAATGAATAATCTCAACTTGTGAAAATAATAACAAAATTGTGTTCTAAACTCTTAGGAAGACTTATGGGTGAAGTTACACAAATTTTAGATAATGTTATCACCTCTTTTGAAGGAGGAAAGAGAAAATTCCATTTTAATTATTTAACCTATCAAACTTTTCTAAAAGTGCAAAAATAACTCCATATTTGAATTCTACACGTCAAAATTAGTCAGAATATAAAATTGGTAATTTTTGGATGTCGTTTGGGCCTCCAAATGAGGAGAGATAAAAAACATTTAGAATTTAAATGACACTTTGGTCGAATTTTCATGCAACAAGGAATTATCTCCTTATCCCATCCGCGAGATCGGACGGCTCAGGGTCTTTTGTGGACCCGGGTTCACTGATCTGACGACCCAAGATCGTCTTCTTCCTCTAAACGAAAAAGGAAACAGGTTCATTGCTTCCCTATTTTCAAATCCAAATATCCGGAGATATAATCGATGGATTTTGATAGTTTTTGGTTCTATGAGTCCCTCGTGAAATTCTGCACAGATATATTCCAAAATTTTTATATTTGGATGAATATTCAAGAAACACCCAATGCTTGCACCGCCTCTCTCTACCCCCATCTAGCCAAACCCTAGTCTAGGTCTTCTTGCCTGTATATATCCTACCCCTAGGACCGACATCTCCTTAGCAACTTACCTGTGCTTGTGATTTTGATATTCATGGACAACCTGACCCTCATCTAGACGTCATAGGCCTTGACCTTGTGGCGCCTTGTTCTTCCTCTCCCATCGTCCATCGACTCAATTAGAGGTACGGATGAATTCATATCATCTTCTTCTTTCTTTTGAGTACCTAAACGTGAAGTTCCGTTGTATTTTGTGATTTTGCTCAAACCAAGCCGAACCAAGATGCTCGCAGCTTACGAACATGGCACGAGGCAGCGGGAGGAAGATAACCCCCACATTTTTACCAAATTGCCCCCAATCATTTTTGTGTTGCAGTGTTTTTCACACAAGGGCACTTTGGTCTTCTCGCCTCTTTTTACCTTGCTTTGACCGGCCTTTAACCAAGCTTGGACCTTTGCCCGCCAGTGGGGCGGGTCACTGACTTGGGTCGCTATGATTGGGCCAAGCAGTGGGCCCGGTCCCACCTTCTCTGCTTTTCAAAATGAAAATCAAATTTTCTAATTTTCTCATTGGCTGATATTGCAAAATTGATATCTTTTTACTCGTTTGTCCAAAAATAGAAAATAAATAGTATTTTGAAATCAGGAGAATGTAATCTATCTAATAAAAATACATTTGTGGTTTGATTCTGATGTTTTCAAATATGTGTTTTTAAGGAATGATTTAAATTACTCTAAAATATGGAAAATAGCCTAAAAAGTCAGTGTCTTGAAAATATACAAACCTATATGTTATTTTGATCAGAAGAATGTAAATAAGATAGTAGTGAGGTTTTTAGTGTCTAATTCGATCGTTTGTGGAAAAAGTCGTTGGTTTTGAGGTTTTAAGCCTTTAATGAATATACATAGATCTAATACATGGATATAATGATGAAATTAGGGCAAGTGGATCTGATCTCATATAAAGGTTATGAAAAGTGGTTTTATGGCTCTAATGATAAGGTATGTGCTATGTATGTGCTTAATACACTTCAATTGGGAATTATTTGTTCCTTAACCTATGCTTTCCATGATGAGGCTTATTTGCACCTTATATTCTATTCTCTTGAATCTATTGCTATACTTGCCTCATAATCAGTTTGGAATATTGTTCTTGGGTCTTGGTACCCCCACTGCCATGTTCTACACATGAGATTCTATTACTTGCCATAGTTTCTAGCATGTTGATTTTATTAGACTAATTAACTAGTGTAGTGGTACTTGTATGTACAACCACCCATAGTTGGGGAATGTGTTATTTCTCCCCTGGGGAACATGTTATTCTCCCCTGCACATGAAATATGTGCAGGTGATTGGGAATGTGTTACTCTTCCCTCACCTTTTTGGTTGAAGGTCCGGTAGGTGCCTCAACCCTACATAGTTAAGATAGTCAATATTAATCATACATGCAATCCTTGGTTATATATTGTTTATGGCAAGCATCTATTGAAATATTCTTTTATATAAATGGCCTCATTCTCTTGATGTCTCATCTTTTGATGAATCCCTAGCCTGATTTACTTGTTATATTTATCTTGTCACCTTTAGTATAGTTTAGTGACACATACTTGTTTTTCCTTCCCTCTTACTGGGTGCTTTCCCAACCACCCATATGTGGAGCAAGGTGATGAAAAGGACTTGAAGATCTTAGCGTTGACATGGACTAGATGATGGATATGTTGCTTGGAGATAAAAGTGGAGTAGTCTAGACTTCCCTCTATCTAGATCCTAGTTGTGTATGATGATGTAAACCCTAAAAAGGGATATTTTTTATGTATCTTGTACAATCTTTTATGAAATTGAATATTGTTAGAAAAATTTTATTCCGCTGCTTTCTAATGGTGTTATGTTTACCATTGTTACTAGTAGAGAGGTGGATTGATTATTTCACTTCTTTACAGAGAAGTTTAGCAAGTAATGAAGGAGGGGGCTAATAAGAAGGAGGAGAAAAAGATCAGCAAGCTGAAGAAGGAATCCAACAAGAATGAGTATGAGAAGATCAAGAAGTTTAAGGAGGCCAACAAGAAGGATGAGAAGAAGGCCAACGGGTTGAAGGAGGCCAATAAGAAGTTGAAGAAGGCCATGGAGCTTAAGGAGGACAAGAAGTGGGAGGAAAATTATTAGGGGACACTCAGATAAAAAAAAGGTTTATGAGATTCTGTCATTGTGACATGGAAGGGGTGATGTGAAAAACCCTTACACATAGATTATAAATGAAGCAAGGCCATATGATGAAGATATGTGATTTAGCATCAGAAGACACAAATGCAGAAGAAAATGACAAATGATGAAGGTTCAAAACAAAGAAAGGAAATTGAGGAGTTGTAACTGGTAAAAATAAAAAGAATTCTAAATTTCAACCATTGTCTTAGTTCCCCATTCAGAAAACTACTAACCAAAAAGGAAATAAGATGGTCTCCTTTTAAAAGATGAATGTTGAGTTTTCTTTCCATCTTGAAGTTTATGTAATGTCCCAAGATTTGAGGCCTTGGATAAAATGATCTTAAAAGGAATGATCAAACTATCCATATTACCAAGGTGCACCTCCTTTTCAAGGAACCTATTGCTAACAATGTTGTGGTTAACAATGCTCAGCCCAGAGCAGTACTAGGACGGGTGACCAATTGGGAAGCTAATCCTGGCTTGCGCATGAGGGAGGACAAAGCTCACAATTAAAGCCAGGGGTAGTCTGTGGGGCCAATCATCATTCCTAAAGATCTAGATATGCCTTAGGAAGTGGCCTCATGTGTTACCGTCTATGAGTGAGTATCATTTATCATATGTTTTCTTATATACAAATCATTCAAATGCTTGCATTATATATCATGTCACATTGTGTACCATATGTATGATGATGGCATCATTATTTTGAAGCCATTGATTTCCATACATCAAGTAAAAGTAGTGGATCATGGGCAACACTATAGAAGTCTACAGTCACAAAAGAAATAGTAAAGAAGTGGAATCCACAAAGGAAAATGTAGAAAAAATATGCTCCACATTTACAATGTCGATATGTACACTAGTTCAATAGTCCTTTGGATGTCAATTTAGCATTGAATGAATATGTTTAAAAACATTAATGCTAAAAAACAACATAGATATTATATTATTCATGTTATATATTATAGTGAATCGTGGTACATATTACATTTAGTATTGGTTCTCTTTTTTATGAATCATGTTTCTTCAACAACATGGTTGACTTCATCTTTGTCTCTTGAATAGAATAATAGTGATGCAAACATAAACAATGCAAATTATGAAAAGGAATACAAAAAGGAATGTAATCCACAGTTGGAATGGATACATGTGGAGTATCAATTTAATTGTGATAATTTTAATGAATATAAATGTTTCAACCATTCCATATGTGATGTTGTAAGCCAATTTTTGTTTAGATTTTTGTATTTATATATTTTTTCAGAATTTAATTGTGAATCAACTGAATGAAGTACTTCTTACCAGTCATCAAAGTAGGTCATCTTTATTTACAAGACATGTTTTTTTATATGCAAAACACATTTGCAACGCCAAATTATAGTTATGAGAAAGTTTGGATGATTCCTACAAACATCTTAGTGGTGTGTAGTATGAGTATTGCAAAGAATTATTTTGAGGTGACAAGGAGCATCCTTAACTGGATTGAATGGGATCATCGGTACCTAAAAAATTTGATATCAATGATAATGTGTTGTTTGTGATATTAATGACAACATTGTGTAGGGCATACCAAAGGTCAATTTTTTATTCAATGGACCAAAATGACATTTCTCACCAACTTCATGAAAAATTAGTAGAAAACTTTCTACTATCATATACAAACACCATAAGAAAAGAAAATGTAGAACTAATGCTTTCAATGTTGTTTCCTAGTCCTCCCCTTAGGAATAAGGATAATTTTGACATGTCAAGGACTGAATGTGGTATCAATGTATTATGAATCTTATAGGCCATTTCTTTTGTGAATTGCCTGTAATAATTATAGGTGCATTGTGTGTACAAATCATGTTTTATTGTTCATTTAAACTCCCATTACAATACATTAATGCAGCACATTACTACTATGTTTATATGTACAATTACTTTAATGATTAACAATGTTGAGGGAATTTTGCATTATATGGCAAGTGAATAATACATGGAATGTACGCATAGGAAAAACATCCTTAATTCTTGCAACTATGTCATCATCTTGGTCAGTGAAGATGTTCATACTAAAAACCACCTCTAAAAGTTGTTGGTTGATGTCCACCAGGATTGGATACAACAACTACCAGTATTGAAGTATACTAAAAACCATAAATGAAGCATAGTATTATCCATATTTTTAAAGATAGTGCAAATAGGATACAGTCAACTAAAACTCAATCTTAGTGGATCACCTTATACCATAGTATTATAATGGAAATGGCATCTTGGGGCATTGCATTAGTGAATAACGGTGCCCCACTAACTCATTTTTAGTATGTCTAATTATATACTAATTGTTCATCACAACATATAATCCAATCATAGTTGACAAATACAATGCAAACTTAAGCATAATCTCAGTGTTGGTTTGATATATACACATGCCTTGATATAGTAACTAAGTATGGGTGTAACTGGTTTCTAATTAGTAAGTAATATTGTTCAAATTAGAACAAGAACTTCCTCATAATCATTTAATATCATTAGACTATGAAGTGATAAAAATGCCTATTAGAATTCAACATGTAGAGTTGAAGATTATGTTTACAACATCAGACTAGACAAAACGAGGGGGAAGTAAATTGGATGAGGCAATGGAGGGAGGGGATAGGTATATATAGTGAACCAGCTAGATGAAGCGAAAGTGTTCATAATCATCAAAGTCAAAACCATCATTTGCACCGCCAACAAAGGTAATGTGTGTAAAGTCCTTGACATGTGTCTAGATAAAAAGTAGATAAGTAGGGGCTTTGGAATCGGAGGCCAGTATAGTAGTGTGGGGTGGGGAAATGGGGGTTTGAACAACATGTAATGGAGCAGCAAGGCCAGATTAGGGAGTGGAGCAATGGGGCCACATAGCGGGTGGAGTAGTGGGGACCAAAGCACCAGGGACCATGGCAGGTTATGAAGAATCAGGGTCTGGAGTAGATTCCTCAGAGTAGTGAGGTGTGAAGCACAGAGGGGTTGATCTTTTATGTTGAGCTAGAATTCTCCACGTGTGGAGTTCCACCTCTTCATGTGTCATCCTCTTATGCATCCTCATTCACCGTAGATATGAATATAATCATGTCTATCATCACATCTTTTTTGGTTCAGTGAACGATTGGATATTGGTTACTAGTATGATAAATCATGGTTCCACATTCACAAAAATAATTCATTATCATCCACTAAAATATAGTTAAACCCAATCTAGGCCAAGTATGAATCTCAATACTGGTTTACAGACCATAAATCACTTACTCATGGCCCATCCATGTATCACTGCCACCAATGTCTTGTTATGTCAATGGATGCACCTTAGAGTTTTTTTTCTTCAATATTGTCTTCTTGGTGTGGAAGTGGATGTACTTGAGTGAAGTCTTCACATATCCTTGCTTGTCTAGTTACAGCTCACAAGAACCATATCAACTATTTTCATGCACTCATCATCTTCCATTAGAGCATAGTCTCATGGTATGATGGGGTGACAGAAGGAACCACTACTACAGAACAAGACTTTAGCGACGGTTGTTTATGCCTTTTTAGCGGCGGTTCTCAAGCGACGCCTATGTGGGCGCCACTAAAGGTCGAACTCTTCAGTTTCGGTTTTATAACCGACGCCAAAAGGCTTCGCGCCACTGAAAAGGTGCCAGCAGCGCACCTATCGGCGTCGGTTATGTATCGTACGTCGACGCCAAAAGGGTTTGCGCCACAAAAAGGGCGCCATCTAGGACACTTTCTGTGTCAATTTACAACTAAAAAACTGATGCCATATTTCCAAACGCCACAACCGTGCTTCCCTACACGGCCATATTTAGTACTATAGGCATCGGTTTTATACTAATAATCGACGCCATTTACCGCCACGGCCGTGCTTTCCTGCACGGTCGGGTTGTTTGTCATATTAGGTGGGGGTTTTATCCAATAACCGACGTTGTAAGTCTTTGATGACGGTGTTATATAAATAACCGACGCCTATGTTTTAATTTTTTTTTCTTATCAGTTTGCAGGCCTGTTGTGGCTAGTCAATAGGATGAGAACCTGCAGTTCAGTTTTCTGAACTGCAGGTTTACGACATCCATTGATATCAGCCTACAAACAGGCCACAAACTTACAAAATCAACAAATTTACTTTTCACACAAGTAGATACATTCAGACATCAATTCAATTCTCACATTCACACATGTAGAAACATTCAAATACATATAGAAACATTCATACATATATAAACATTCAGAAATATTCATTTATAAAATATCATTCAACATCGCTATCAGCATCCCAATTATATCTTACAATCGCCACTGCTTGTATGGCTCTTGCCCATTCTTCTCTTACTTCATTTAATACTTCCATCGTATATGGATCATGTACATCTTTTAAGCGTTTACCTATAGTGTGGTCAATTTTAAATACCTGCAAAGAGAATGATGTATATATATAAGTAATACTATCAAAATAAGATTGATATATTTCATACTAACTAATGAGACTATATATAATACCTCATATATGGTATTGATGTCCAATGTGACATATTGGATAATCATCTGTATAAATCACATCACATAGTATGTGCATGCCCAGCCGTTGTCTTGTGTAGCGCACTATAAATTGAAACATACAAAATATTAAAAAATACAACTAAGCATAGTTCACATAAATAATATATACATTGGAGTCGGGAACTTACTTTTACGTTCTCCCAAATTATTGGCTGGTTCTTTTTCCTTGGGACCTTTCCTCCAGCATTTTTGAATGCATCTAGACCCCTACATGTTAATGTAACACAGTAAATTGCATAATTAAATAGTAATGTAATAACATATGTTAACGGATATAAAAAATGAAATATTTCTCACCAGAATAATGGCAATCTCATTACGTGTCCAATTTTAGTATTCAATGTACTCCCCACAGGATCTAGATAATAAACAGTGAACGTCCCAGGGACAATAACTAGTAACTCCCAATGCCTACCGCTAGAGGTAAAAAAGTTAAAAATTAATAACTCAAAATCCACAATAAAAATGTAAATTTCTTAAGTCCAAATTATAAGTAAAGTAAACTTACTTGACATTGAATGGAGCTATTATTATCATCTTGTTTTGCTGACTGAAAACTGTAAAAGCATCTACACAGTATTGTTGAACACTATCAGGGTCTTTAGCTACCATACTAATCAATGATGGAATCAAAAATCCCACATGGTCAAATGCAAATTGTTTGCATTGATTTTCGACTAAGTAGCTGCAAAACATGTATTATGTATCCATTAATATATAAGAAACCAGATCACCGGATCTTACACAAGGTATATGGATGTACAAATAAGATCTCACCTTATCCATGTCTCTATCATTTATGTATTTAGCCAATCATATAGAAACATCTCAATAATATCTTGTATAAATAAAAAGCTTTCGTATGATTGACCTGCATAATTTGCTTCTAAAGAAACAATTATAGAGCAATGTATATTATGTGCCCGTAGCCAACATGTCATTCCCCTACAAGCAGGACCTAACAGGAATTTTAGGTCAGTTGGAACCCAACTTGGTAATGCAGGAAGTGGAGGTGGAGGCCTAGATGCTCCGGGTGTCTTCTTTTTAACCTGTATATATAATTTCAGATCAATTGACCTCATATATACACATTAACAATCTAAAGTAATGTAAATTTATATTATAATTTCAGTAGTGTAGACGACATTTGCTTTAGGCCACAATATCACCCTGCCTTCTGCCTCAGCAAGTGTATCAATATCCAGGTGGGCATATGGCAATGTAGCTTCCCTCCAATCGGGGAATACATGTATCAGGCTCACACGAATGTAGCCCTGTGGCATTGGAGTCCCGTAAAATGTTGCCCCAGGAAGGGATAGGTAAGCATGCACCTCTGCAACAACATAGTCTTGCATACTTAAGCGGCATGGCTTCAACGCCTACAAATTTACGTAAAGAATGTTATATGTATATACATATCATATTGAAAACATATCATCTTGAAAAGACTAGCTACAATGTCATGAACAATACTTACAGTAGATTTGTTAGGCGGCGGTGGGTCTACATGATTACTCTCAGTCTGTGCATCAGGAGAAGAGTGGGTCGCCATAGGCTGATTGGAAGCCTGAGATGCCTGCCACCGCTGCATTATATCCTTGACTTTCTTAGAAACTAGATCCTCGACTCTTTTATTCTCCTATACATGGATAAAAGAAACATTAGCTTCTTATTATTAAATTCCCTTTTGCAGTAACATACTAAAAAAGAATAAGTTACCTCTTCTTGTGAAAGTCCCACTCTGGGTTTGCGCTGGTATGGCCCAAAGAATGCTTTGATGCCCACACCAGCGCCTTCACCCCTAACACATCTAGGATGCTCTGGGTTACCCAGAGCAACTGTCAATTCATCCCTTATTCCCTAAGGGATGAATGTGCCTTGTTTCCTCTACTCGTGCGGCTCCCGCTAATCACCATCAACAGAATTTGGTAAGTTAACACCACAAATAATCAATATTCAAACGATTGTTCTAAGAGTTGTATTTTGCCATTTTCACAGCCGCCTCAGCAGTTACGGGCTTCTTTATTTCACCCTTCTTGTTTTTCCTCCCAGCTATCCAGACATCATGGCGAGGCATGGGTGTGGCAGACTCCTGAGTCGCAGCAGACTCCTGAGTAGCAGTAGACTCCGCCTATAGTCTTTGGCGAACGCTTGCATAGCCCTTTGGACCCATAGTGTGGTCATACACATTCAGTGTACACCTTTCTTTTTGCGCCTCACTGAGGGCCTAGTTAGTATACACATTAATGATTTGGTTAGTAGCACTAACATTTAATATAACATATATTAATTAAATTGGGAGTGACACCTAATACCTTGAATTCTTCAGATTTTCTTGAAGCAACAAACGTGTCCCAATCTTCTTTGTCCAAGAAGTTCCACTGTTCAAGGGCTGACTTCTTCTTCTTATCACCATCTTTTATGTATTCTCTATTGAGATTTGTCCTATAGTTCCTTAACATCTTTCCAGCGCGTTGCATCATGCTTTTACGATGCAGCTTCTCATCCAATGCAAATGGATTCTGTAACATAGAATTGTTATTAACTAGTATCCAAAAATAGAATTGCAAATAATAGAATTTGTAATCTACAAAATAGAATTGCAAATAATAATAACTCACGCATAAATCCTTCCATATCATGTCTTTTTTCGCCCGAGGAACTTTATGCCAATTATCATACTTAACACCACAATGGCTTCGAGTGACAACCCCAAGATAGTTTACAAAATTATTGCGGTTCACTCTAATTGGATTTCCTCCATTATCAAAATCCACAGCCAATCTGGATCCACTGCCACTTAGAGCTATCAACTTCTTCAACAGAGTGATGCCCCTTTTCTTGTTAACTGTTTGGTGATGCGCATCAAGTTCCTCCAGTGCTTCAGTGGGTACATCAACCTAAATTTTGACAAAATAAACACACTGAATTAGCCCAATATAGAAATATAGGATATATGACATAAATAGAAGATAATGAATTTTATAGAAATACAGGATATGTTTTTAAAACTTACATTGGTATCCTTGCCATGCTCATCATGGACTTCATGCTCATCATGGTCAGCCATCTGAAAATGTCATTAAAAAGGCAAACATTTAGCATTTGTATTAACTACAAGATAATGAGACATCAAATCTGAAAATGATATTGATATTAAAAAAGCAAACATTTAGCTTCAATAAAAAAATATAAACATGCATGCCTCTAAAATTGTGATCTTTTATCAATTAACAATCCTTCATTGTGATCTCCGCGGACATATAAGTCATCATTAGCTTCAATATTTTGTGGAGTTGGCAACCCAACTGAGAATGGACTGGAGTCATCATACTTATCATAGTACTCTTCTTCGTCTATAGGATCTTCAATGAACTGTCTTTTACCGTGAAGAACAACTGACCATTTATCATTTGTAGGATCATCAATATGGAATACTTGTTTTGCCTGTGATGCCAATATGAATGGTTCACCCTTCTCGCCAATCTTTTCAAAGTTCACTAAAGTGAAACCCAATTCATCCACTATAACTCCTTTGGTGTTATCAACCCAATTACATTTAAAGAGCGGAATTCTGGAATCTATGTAGTTAAACTCCCATATGTCTTCAATGACACCGTAATATGACATTTTAGCTTCACGTGGACTCTTATCCTTTGCACTTGCAAAATATATAGTCGACGCTTGAAGAGTGACCGCACTATTTTGAACGACACTCTTATCATCTTGGCTCTTTGTGTAATATGTGAACCCATTAATGTCAAACCCTTCATAAGACATAACATTCAGTTTTGGTTTAAAGGCGAGGAATTTGATAGTTTCCGTAATATCATTTGGTGTTTGAGATAGTTGATGTAAGACTTTATCTTCAAACCACTTAGTAAAAGAATTGTTATGCTCTCTAGCAAGCCACATTGAACTTGCTCGAGGATGTTGTCTCTTGATGAAATTGGTATGTTCCTCGATATTAACACTCACTTCATCCATGTTGTGTAAAATATACAAGTGAGCTTGTTCCAACTGCTCACGGCTGATTACTTTCACCTGTGATCCCAAAATTCCTTTGCCCTCCTCAATATTCTTGTCATTAACAGGAGTGTTATTACCACTCAGAAAGTCATTGTAAAAATCCATAAACTCTCTCACCACATAACCTTCAATAATACTCCCTTCAGGCCGATAACGGTTTCGAACATCACCTTTAAAAATGCTCATGTATCCTTAAAAGGGATACATCCAATGCAAGAAAACTGGTCCCAACATTTTCACTTCCCTAGTCAAGTGGACAACAAGATGTACCATGATATCAAAGAACGAAGGAGGGAAATACATCTCAAGCTGACATAGGATAACAACCACTTCTCTTTGTAAATTATCGAGAGTATCAGGGTCAATAACTTTGTTGCATAGACTGTTGAAAAAGAAACAAAGTCTGGTCATTGCAAACCTTACATGCTTCGACAATATAGATCAAATTACCACGGGCAATATTTGTTGCATTAGAGTGTGAAAATCATGGGATTTAAGACCTATCAACTTCAGATATTTCATTGATACCAATCTACGGATGTTGGATGAGTAACCATGTGGCACCTTAACATTTATCAAGCATTCACAAAAAGCTTTCTTCTCCTTTCTAGACAACGTGTAACAAGCGGGAGGTAAGTATGTTCTTTTATTACCCATTTCACGTAATTCTGTTAATTCTGACCTTATTCCCATTTCATGTAGGTCCAATCTGGATTTTATCCCATCTTTAGTCTTACCTGGTATATTTAACAGAGTACCAATGATGCTATCACAGACATTTTTCTCAACGTGCATTACATCGATACAATGCCTAACTGTCAATGAACTCCAATAAGGATGATCCCAAAATATTGACTTCTTCTTGAATGAAGAATTGTCACTCTGTGTAGCCATACTACATTGTGATTTCTTACCAAATTCATTGACAATGTCTTTTACTCTTTCATAAACAACATCCCCTGGTATAGGTTTAGGTGCACTCTGTTCATCATTCCATCCATTGAATGTTTTGCGCTTCCTACGATATGGATGGAATTTCGAAAGAAACCTTCGATGACCAAGATATACAGTCTTTCCTCCATGTTTTAGTCTTATTGAATCAGTGTTTTCTTCACATATAGGACACACTTTAGCTCATTTGACACTATATCCAGACAAATTCTCGTATGTCGGAAAGTCATTAATAGTACAAAACAACATAGCGTGCAAACGAAATGTCTCTCTTACTGAAGCATCATAGTTCATCACACCTTCAGCCCAAAGTTTCTTTAAGTCATCAATCAGAGGTTCAAGATAAACATCGATATCATTTCCGGGTTGTTTAGGGCCCGATATCAACAACGACAGCATAACGTACTTATTTTTCATACACAACGAGGGAGGAAGATTGTATATAACAAGCATGACTGGCCAAGTGCTATGTTGGCTGCTCAATGTCCCGTACGGATTCATCCCATCTGTACAAAGCCCAAGTCTTAGATTCCTATCTTCTTCACCAAATTTGGGGTACAATAGATCAATCTTCTTCCACTATGGGGAATTGGACGCATGTCGTAGGATCCCATCATTATTTTTCTTAACATCTTCATGCCACCTCAAATTCTTCGCATCTTTCGGATTTGCAAACAAGCATTGAAACTGTGATATTATAGGTAGATACCACATCACCTTGGCAGGAGAACCAGTTTTGGACTCCCCCGAAGTCGTCAATTTATACCGTGACGCACCACATTTTGGACAATCTTTCAAATCCACATAGTCTTTTTGAAATAATACACAATCATTCGGACATGCGTGTATCTTCTTGGCCTCCATTCCCATTGGGCACAACAATTTCTTTACCTGGTATGTTGAGATTGGCAGCTCATTTCCTTTAGGTTGCATTTCTTTCAACAAAGTCAACAATGAAGTGAAGCTTTTGTCGCTCCATCTATTGTTAGCTTTTAACTTATACAATCTCAACACAGCGCTAAGCTTCATAAACTTAGCACAACCTGTGTATAACTGTATCTCAGCATCATGCACAATGTTTCTAAAGATAGGAGGTGAATCGGTGTGCTCTACCCTACAACTATCCAACATTGCATCAACGATGTCTACTGGAACTGGTTCGTTCACATCTACGTCATCGGAGGAAATTTCTTCTTCCACCCAAGCACTGCTATCGACATCTACTGGTTTCGAGTTTGAAATCTCTCCATGCCAGTGCCATTCTGTATAGCCTTGTACAATTCCATTGCACATGACATGACTTTTGATTTCGTCACTAGTGCTGACTTTCAAGTTATTACCGCAATGCCTACATGGACAGTAGAACCTATCTCCAGGTTCTTTCCTATGTTCCTCGGCAAATCTAATAAACTGATCAAGACCAGATATAAACTCTGGGGTGCAGCGATTGCGAATGGACATCCATGATCTATCCATTCTATGATCAAAGAGAAAACAAGTATATATTAGGACAAGATTAGGGTCTACGTGAGATTAGGTGTTCAAGAACAGTCCCAACCTGGGGACTATCCAAGATTTACTCCTAATGAGTAAATCTTAGACAGATTTCTAGGCCAACAAACACATGTGATGTCATTCTTATATGTAATAAATGTGTACCACCTATCCCATCCTTGAACACCTAATCTCACTAGTAAGTGTATAATGTGTATTGGGTTTTCAAGAAAATTTCGGCAGCATTTCCCTGCTATTCTCTAAGTACATATGTACTTAGAGAATAAATGGGGAAATGCTGCCGAAATTTTCTCAAAAACCCAATACACATTATACACTTACATCCTAATTGAGATTAGGTGTTCAAGAACAGTCCCAAACCGGGGACTATCCAAGATGGATGGGTTTCTAGGCCAACAAACACATGTGATGTCATTCTTATATATAATAAATGTGTACCACCTATCCCATCCTTGAACACCTAATCTCACTAGTAAGCGTATAATGTGTATTGGGTTTTCAAGAAAATTTCGGCAGCATTTCCCCGTTGTTCTCTAAGTACATATGTACTTAGAGAACAAACAGGGAAATGCTACTAAAATTTTCTCAAAAACCCAATACACATTATACACTTACATCCTAATTGAGATTAGGTGTTCAAAAATTAGTCCCAAATCGGGGACTATCCAAGATTTACTCCTAATGAGTAAATCTTGGACAGGTTTCTAGGCCAACAAACACAATAATAGATATGTACGTGTTAGGGTTTCATCACAATTAATGTTAGGGTTTCATCACAATTGATGTTAGGGTTTCATCAATGTTAGGTTTAATCAAATCAAATTAGGATGCTAGAATTGACAAGTTTAAATCTTATTTCAACATGCATCAAAATTTACTGAATTAGGTCAAAGATTACGATTAGAAGCACAAATATATGCAAGCAAAAGATTTGTTCATATCCTAGGATTTACATAAAGCATTACATAAAAAAAATTTCATATCCTTACCAACAACAAGCAAGGATGTGGCTGTGTTGGCCTACCACGGCCGTGCTGTCCAACACGGCCGTGGTAGGGCAACACAGCCACGGCCTTGGTAGGCCAACACAGCCATGGACGTGCTTGCTGTTGGTAAGAAGCTAGGGAGAAGGAAGCAAAGAGGCTAGGGCTACCTGGAGATAGCGTGGAGAAGAGCGGCGGCGAGCGGAGGCAGCAGTGGCGGCGAGCGGCGGCAGCAGTGGCGGCGAGCAGACGAAGAAGCAGAGGGGCGTGCGGCGAACAGCATTGGCATCGGGAGAAAAGTAGAGCAGCGGCACACCAGCAGCAACGGCGGCGGCAAGCAGAGGTGCACCAGCAGCAGCGGCGGGCAGCGGCGGCGGCGAGCAGAAGAGCACTAGCAGTAGCGGCGGCGAGCATCAGCGGGGGTCGTCGGGCGATTTTGGGAGAGTGGCGGTGAGCAACAGCACAGGAGAAATATCGCGATGAAACATGAAGAAAGGGGGAAGAGCCGGGTGATCGGGGCTATTAAGTTGGTCAACGACGTCAGTTATCTACAAAACTGACGCCTATTAGTCTTCAGCGTCGGTTGATAGTAAAAAATCGACGTCCAATTAGACAATCTTTGACCTAAATTATTTGGCGGGAACCATTATCAGCGTCGGTTATCAAAGGATAACTGACACTGAAAGTGGGACTTTTCGCGCAAATTTTCATCTTAAATAGGCGTCGATGAATAGTTAAAAAATTGACGTTGTAGGTGACGCAAATTGTTTCGCTCGAAAATTGGATTTCGCGGGCGATTTTAGGCGTCGGTCTGTTATACCCAGCCGACGCTGAATACAAAGCGGTACCCGTGTCTGGCTGGTCTTCGAATATAGACGTCGGTTTGCCTAAATAACTGACGTCTAATATTATAGGCATCAGTGTTCCTAAATAACCGACGCCCAAAAAAGTGACACTGAATGTTGTTTCTGTAGTAGTGAACAAAGTCTTAACTATGCTTGATAGTGATGAAGACTATAGAAAAACTACTTCATATAGCATTTTTACTGGAAAAATGCATCCTTTAAAAAAAGAATGACAATTTATAGAATGATCAGAGTGTGACAAGAGTTGCATATATTTTGTAGCATTGTAGCCTGAGTGGATAGTATGGAGATGTGAAGATCTCCTAGATGGTGAGGTAGGGGAAAAATTTTCTCAGTAAAGAAAAATTTCCTCGTCGGAGATCTTTTGCACGAAAAATTAGATCTCAAGGAAGAGGGTTAAGGAGCTAAAACTTATAGAGAGATGAAGATAGAGAGGAGGGATGAGTGAGCAAAGAGAGAGATAGACAGAGTAGGGACGAAGCATAGAGAGAGAGAGGAGGGATGAGTCAAATAGAGAATGAGAGAGAGGAGGAGGAGGAGGAGGAGGAAAGACATGAGAGAGAGAGGAGAAATGAATGAGAAGGTATGAGAGGGACTTACATAGCTCTAAAAGTGATCAGTATTGAGATGGTGGCATTCCATTTGTGTATCGGTTTGGGTGGGAAATTGTATAGGGAAATATCCCCAAAATACCCTTGCATCCATCCATCCGCTCAATTAGCAAAATTAATAAATTATATAGCAATAAGTGAGTTAACGACATCCTAGGAATACACCCCCTCAGGAATGGAACTTTTCTAGAAAAGGAGGTTCCCTTTGTAATATGGAAAGTCCAATCATTCGCTATAAGACCATCTTATCAGAGGCCTCAAATCATGGGATGTTACAATATGTGTATCTTAGTACTTAATCTTTCACAAGCACAACTATTCAGTAAAGGTTATTATCTTTTTTTATTTTCAAAACTATAGTGTGGATTTGTGATCTTATGCACCTCTTTCTCTCTTGTTCGCAACATCCTTTACAATATCATTTGCTTCTTCTAATTCACCATGCATGAAAAAGAGTTTCTTACTCTAATAAGGAGGGTATTCTTAGAGAGAACTCGTGATATGATATCTCCTTATCCCTATAAGTACAAAATGAGAGGATTTTTTATCAATATATTGCAATAAAAGGAATAAGGAAACGTATCAAAGTGTGTAAAATGGCCCCAATGATATCTATAATATAGGTATCATGTGCTTAATTTTTTTTAGAAGAGGGTGATATCATCACAATAGGTAGTAGTATACATAATTAAATAAGCTCAAGTGTGACAAGCATGTTCAATTTGGATGTGCATACCTAAAAGTTCTCTGCCAAGGCAGGGTCATCAGTTGAGGAGAGTATTTCATGGGAGGGGTACTCCCTTATTACAAGCCCTAATTCTAGAAAAAAGAGTTGACAACAGAATTGTCAGAGGTGTCACTAATGATAAGTTGGGGAGGACAACTACTCCATATTAGCCAGTCCACTTACTCGGGAAGGTGTGTTGTTTGTCCTATGTCGGGATGTTGTGGTTGTTGATGTTGATAGACTAGCACTTGTATTGGCATGTCTCCTGGTAAGGAAAATGTGATTGGTTGAACTTAAATATAAAGATCAAACATATTTGAAGGATTTAGCTCGGAATATATCCTCCCTTGAGTTTCGAGACTTGTTGTGGTATCTCTTTCTAAGCCAAAGCTGCCACGGTCAGATCCTGATTGGGTGAGTTTTATGCTATTTATGTACATCGAATTGTAGAATTGAATATACTGCGTTCTAGTCGAGGTAGGAACATGTAATATTAATGTCCGAGTGTGCCGCGTAGTTTCATACTGTCATATTTGTCAGGACAAAGCATGTATTGAAAGAGACCATGAAAGGACCTCGTATGGAGATTTAGCCCCCAAAAAAATTGATTTGAGCATAACCACCATATAAAGGGTTTATATGAATACCCTTAACCATGTGGTAGAAAGCGACGTTAGCCTCATAAACCATGGCCCCAGTAGTGAAAAAGAAGGAGGCAGCTTTAAAGCCTAATGGCGCTAACACGGTTCTGATCCTATAATATTATATTGGATGCACGTGAAGAATTACAAGATAGTTCATTTTTTGGGTGTCCTGAGGAATTGGGACTAACGTAGAGTCAACTAATAATTGTATCATTTTGTTTATTTGAAAATTGCAGGATTGTCGCCTCCTAGACCAGGTAGAGTGGAGGCTAAACTAGGTGGCCATGCGAATTCTGGTGGGACAAGAAAACAAAGAACTAGTGATATCACTTGAAGGACAATAATACAATATAAGGTTGCGCAGGACCACCCCGAACATAAACTCGTGTAGCGTTGGTCTATCATTATAGACTCCTTATGAACAAGGAAAGCGTGAACAAAAGCTCATTGCCAGTAGTAGGATGTGCAAAGAGGCTAGCAACAGCCTTTCACCTGTCTATGATAAGTGATCGACTCCCTCCACGTATCATAAAAACATTATCAAAAACAGGATGTGAGTAGAGCTTGATGAAGATGCCCACAAAGAGTTGCAAGAATCCAAGGTATAATCTGCGATAATTGGTGAAATAGGAATCTGGTGATGCATCATGCATTTTAACTGTTAGGTATGAGATAGCTAGTATGGAAGAAAAAAGACTGAGGGGATCTGGGGCACGGCTGGATGACACACTTTGTAATTGTGGTGGCCTGCAGGTTGTTGGAGAGAATCACGAATGATCTGTCTCCTGCAGAGGGCAGACAAAAAGGGTGGAAGCCCTTCATGCTGATATACGGAACCATATTGGCGACTTCATCGAGAATTCCAAAAATGATGAGACGCCAGACAGTGGAACGGAGGGAAACAAACACAGATGACGATTGCCACGAGGCAGGTTCTATGGTATAACAATCTTTGAGGAGATCTAGCAACATGGTGTCATGGTAGTTGCGGGAGGAGTTGTCATGAAAATGATAATTGAGTCCGCAGGTTTCCATACGTTGTTGCCGGATGTACAGTGGCCACACAACAGTGGCGTTAATGGTTTAGTGAGTTGGTTCTAAAAAAGGTTGGTACTGGAATCAGATTTTATGTGCTACATGCATGGCTAGCTCAGAAGGTACATTAGATCCTGCAGCAACCAATGAGCTGCGAACTAGCGGCGTTAAAAGAGTTGTTTAACATGGACTGCACAATTAAGTCAAACGCTGCTGATTTGTTTGCATAAACATATATTGTTTGAGGCGGCTAGACTAGCATGTTTTTGATATTCTACCTACTGAATTATCAGAATCTTCGATAGCAGACAAAGTGGGGCACACGAATCAAATGAGATGCATTATTGGTGTTTGCAATCAGTTTCCTAACGGTGGAAGTGAAGAGAGCAAGATGAATAACACACTTTATAACGACCCTCTCTCCCTGTTATCCCCAGATAAGACAGATTGAAAGAGCAATGGTCATTATCATAATTCTAGGATCAAGATTAGAGTAAGTAACCAATAATAATTAGAATATTCAATGAATGGAAAATGGTTTGATAGCAATATGAAGATAAAATATCCATTTGGGAGTTGCATGGAAAGCGAAACTAATGTTACAATATAAAAGTAAATCTATCTATAAATCCTCCAGTAGTCTTTAATCATCTTGTTTATTTTAAGGCTCTCTCTCTAGGCGGATCTCCCTTCCATCTCTAGAAGGGGCACCGAGCCATGGTGGCCGCGGGGGTCTGAGCCTCGTCGCCCCCCCCCCACCCCGGCTCAGCTTCTGCTTCCTCTCCCCCCCCCAATTTGACCCTCCGTCTTCCACCATCAACCCCCTGTAACCAGTTCCCTTGCTGACGGAGGCCGCACGCAGGTGGTCTGGGGAGGGAATGAGCGGACACCCTCAAGAAGCCCATGGAGGTGAGATGTTCCTAGCGACCGGTTGATCTCCCTAGAGATCCCAAACTACCGGCTTTTCAGGAAGGGGACTCCAGACCGTGGATGAGGTTCACTCAACTTGTTGTGGAGGCAATAGATGATTTCCATAGACACACTGTGACGTTACAGGTGCTAGGGCAGAGAAGACTTTTCCTGGGATAACTCTATGGATGGATTCTCAGGTCTTGGAAGACCAAAAGGGAAGTCCAACTCTCGTCACTGAAGGAGGGGCTTTTCTTGGCTTCATTTGCTTCAGATGAAGACATGAGATGCACGGCAAAGGAAGGATCTTGGTTTTTTGATAATCAGTTGGTCCTGACCAGCAGGTGGGCACCATAATCCGACAGTTGAAGGGCCACTCTAACATCGGTTCCTGTGTGGGTGACGCTGGCGGACTTCGGTCTTCACTGGACGTGGAGGGCGATCACTATCATAGGGTATGGCATTGGAGTCCCTAAGGGTGATTGACTTCCTACCGTCGGGGAAACATGTCGGGGCTTCTCACCTGTGCATTGAGATCGAGGCCAGCAAGAAGCCACCTCCAGTGGTGATGGTGGAGATGTCAGATGGTAAAGAGCTTGAGAATTGGGTTCTTTATGATGCCCTTCCAAAGAGACGTGATGCCTTTCAAGTGTTTGGGCATATGTCTAGTTGTTGCCCGGGGTCGAAGGATAGAAACTAGGAGGATGGGATATTGTGGAGCCATGCTACCAACAGAAGACCTCAAAGGAGGAATAGCAAGAACAGATTGAGGAAGTTGAAGGGTAATGTAGCAGTCGTTGACATACGGAAGCCTACACTTCTGCTTGGGGATCATGAGGAGGCCTCCACGAGAACTGAGGTCCCGACTACACTAGGTGAATGAAGGGCAATACCTGCGGAGAATCTCGAGCCTCCACCGCAAACCGATGTAATGGCGGCTAGCATCTTGATCCTGGCCATGCCCTTATTGGTGAACCCATTCTCGATGATGGAGTATCTGGATAGCGATATGCCTCAGGGTGAGGATGCTACTGTGGTCGTAGTAGCATCAATGGATAGATAGAGAGGAGGCCACACAGGAAGGGGAGGATAACCTCCTCTAGAATCTCCACTTTAGGTAGAGGTGGAGCATCCATGATTTCTCAATGACCTTCCTCACATGGAATGTGAGGGGGCCTTCTAGACCAACGAGTCATAGGAAGCTGAGGAAAGTCATCCTAGATTCTCAGGCATCATTGGTCGTGTGTCTAGAGATGAAGATTCACGAGGGCGATGAGCAAATTATTAGCAATCTCTTTCTGTATGGTTGTAATTGTGATTCTAATCTGCAGCAGTTGGATGGTGATAGTATCACAGTGGGCTGGAATCCTGCATTTTGGGATGTTCAGTGTATTGAGAAGTTGGATCAGCTTATAGTGGCTACCTGCATCAATAGGGGATGTTGGCACTGTGTTGTCACTGTTTTCTACAGGCTAAACAACAAAGTCAGTTGTCGCAAGTCATGGGAGATGAGCACGGCCACGACCCAGTAGGCGGTTCCCCAGTTGGTGGTGGGTGACTTCAACCATGTGAGGAAGGCCTTAGAGAAGTTTGGGGTAAGCCTATTGCAAACTCTATGTTGGATAGATTCAATGAAGCAATGGATGTGGCTAATCTGATTGAACTGAATATGGAAGGTGGAGTAGTCACTTAGCAGAACAAAGGGATTCTGGACTTCTTGATCGCCAACAATCTTGATTGAAGTTTGGTAAATGCATCTTGGCTTAGTGTTTTCTGTGAACCTTCCATTAGATTGGGTGGCCACCCAAAAAATGACCATGCTTATATGATGATAAAACTAGAGAATCAACTCACTCCTAATAGGCCTTTCGGGTTCCTGAAATAGTGTCTTGAGTGGCCAAGCTTCAATAATGTGGTCAAGACAGCTTGGGATGTGAGAGTGGATGGGAACCCTCTTTTCATTGTTGTAGAGAACCTCAGACTGGTGAAGGAAGTGTTGTAGGCTTCGTCTATGGACCTTACTGATCTGCCAATGATGATGATGAAGGCTTGCGCATAGTACCAGGAATTGGAGGTGTTGAGATCCAATCCGCTCCAGCTAGGTGTGATTCAACGTGAAGAGGTGACAGCCAGGATGTTGATGCAACTGGAGAAAGCAGAAGACATGATGTTTTGATAGAGGAGCAGGATAAAGTGGATTAGAGATGGTGATCATAGCACCAAAGTTTACGACATGACTACTTAAAGGAATCACATGTGTAATTGTATTCACACCCTCATCTTGGAGAATGGTGAATCTACAAGTGGACCAGATTAAGTTGTAAAGGAAGTTGTCCACTACTTCTACAATCTTGATAATCAAGATAAAAACTATGTTCCCTGTTGTCTTCCCTCTAGGAAGGTTACAAATGTGATGAACCAGATGCTTTGTGCGATGACCTCAGAGGAGGAGATCAGGGAGGTGTCTTCTCTATTGGATTTTCTAAAGTGTTAGGACCCAACAATATTAATGAGAAGTTCTTCCACAAGAATTGGCATATTGTGAAGGATGACATCTGCAGAGTAGTGCGATGGTTTCTTGTGGGTGGTTCAATGGTTAGGAAAGTGAACCTACCTACCTCCTTATCTGACTACAGACTGATTGCATGTTGTTCAGTGTTGTCTAAGATCCTTTCTAAACTTTTATCCAAAAGATTCAAGGTGATTCTACCAGAGGTAATTTCCCCTAATCAAACGACATCTGTGCAAGGACACTCAGTGTTGGTGAGTGAGTTCCTCTTTGACTTCAATAATAAGATCAAGATGAAGAATGTGTGCATCAAAGTGGCTCTGACCAAAGCCTATGATCATGTTGGAAGCTCTGGGTTTCTCTAATAGGTGGATTGAGTTGATGAAGCAATGTGTGCTGTCCATATTGTTCTCAGTTGTGGTGAATGATGTCCCTAAAGGAATGTTTCGCGGCATCCAATGATCTATGATAAGGGGATCCCCTCTCCCCTATGTTGTTTACTCTCATTATGGAGACCTAACCCACCTGATCCAAAAGGTAGAAAGCTAAAGAGCTTTGAAGACTTTCAAGGTGTGTGGCAATGTCAGTGCTATCGCACATGATCTACACCGATGATGTCTTGCTTTTAGTTGTAGGACATGACAAGAATCTGAAGGCAAGCAAAAAGACCATGAGGTGCTTTGGGAGACTTACTAGATTGTATATCATCGACATTAAATTAAAAGTTTATTTATCTAGGTCTTGTGATTCTAGAAGGGGGCGGCTCAAGGTGGAGGCTCAGCTAGAGTTGAGTTGTTTCCCCACTAGGTACCTTTATATACCTATTGGAGGTGGGAGAGGTTTAGGCAGAGATTATGCTTCTCTACTGGATAATATGAGGGAGACGGTGGATAGATGGATGGGCTTGAGCCTATCCCTGGTGGGTAGGACTATTCCCATTCATTAGGTGCTTGCTAGTAAATAGCTTTCTGGTGTAGACAAGTCGAGATCCTCTCCTTCATTCTAGATAAAGAGACGGCTATCTACAGCAACTTCCTATGGTTAGGACAGGGTCATGTAGTGGCTTGGTCAACAGTGGCTACATTGTATCATATGGAAGGCATGAACTTGTCGGAGCTGCAAGTGATGGCCCATAGGGAAACATGCAAATGGATTGATACCTTCTTGTGCTCACAAGGACATCCTTAGTCTATCTGGATGAGATAGAGGTATGGGGATTTGTTGGACATTTTCTTCTTGGTGATGAGCTCTAGGACTTGGAGGTCCATGGTGAAGAATTGGAATTGATTCAAGGGTGAGTGTCTTTGGGTGGGCGCATCCTGGATCAGCACGTCAAAGAAGCCTTGGGATCTCCCGCTGCTTGGCCCCCAGGTTCCGTGGGACTATCTCCTTTAGAACCGGTATCATGTTCCTAAGTGTAGTTGAACCATCTATAGAGAAATTATGGGCAAGGTGCCTCTTCTGAAATGTTTGAAATGATGGGGCCTGACTACTAATGGTACATTCCCGCTATGCCATCTACAAGAGGAGTGTTACGAGCATATGATGTGGGGCTTCCCCCTTCGTGAAATACATATAGTGCATGTCAATGCTAAAGTTGGGTTGAGGTGGTAATCCCTAGGATGAACTTGACAGAAGCATTGATTAGGTCCTCAGTAAGACTAAGGCCAATCACTCATTGATGTGCCTTGGTGGTATCTGCATTTCTTCTATTTTATTTCATGCATGGAAGGAGCACAACTCCAGGCTCCATGGTGGAAAGATACGGACCTATGTGCCATTTTTTATGACACTGTACATAGCCTTAGTGACGTGTGTAAGGTCAGACCAGGCTTGATCAATGGTCTGGACCAGATGGTTAGAGAACATTGGGGTTTTTGAAGCTAATCCCATTTTTATAGTATATGGCCTTGTCCCTATACTTTTTGAGTTGATAGTAATATTTTACCTTATCCACAAAAAATCATCTTTTCTTTAGGTTTCATCTTCTCTAAATGTCCATATCTTCAAAAAATCTGCAATTAACCTAAAATAGTGTGAAAAAAATATGGTCAGTATATCTCTAGATATGTATGTGGGAGAAACAAAATATACACATGTAAGTGTAATAACATAAAACAACCAAAGAAACAATTATTATTACATAATTGAACATGCATATTTTGTTATAACTTTCTTGGCCTATATTTTCTCACTCTCTTTGCTATACCCTGTCTTTAGGGTATTCTTTGGGGGGTACCATCTCTTTATAGTTTGGTCCCTGAAGTGGACTCTCATAACCTTCCCACACCCTGACCTAGTTTCATATCGGCCTTCCTTTCCTGGCTTTATTTGTTAGTGATCTTTTTATCCTAGCTTGATCACCAGTTATCGTAATGACTTCTTTCTCACACATGATCATTTAGATCACCAGAGATGGCATATTGGGTCCAAGCAATTTATGTTCATATAAGATGATACACATAGGGCCTTATAGCTTGCAGGAAATAAATAAACAAGCAAGCAGGTTAATTGCAATCCATTTGGGAAACTTCAAATAATATTAGAAGTTGATAAGGAAAAATTCATAGTCATAACCATGTATCTTTGTTTCCATGTAGAAACCATACAACATGTACTTTAAGCATATATCCAAATATCCAAGCATTCAACATGATTAACCAACATTATATGCATATATGTATACTCTAAAGTGTCACCAATCATATTCAAATATTAATCATGATTTTGTATAGGGTTTAGGCTTCCTTAGTATCCTAATTCCCATGTTCATTGATCTAATGACCCAAGAATCCTAATCCATATTAATTGTAATCATGATCATCAAAACTACCATGTTATTGCATCAAGAACACTTATGTCAGATTATTTGCATTAAGCTCATAGCAAGTTACATCATTGGTGTTTGAAATCCTAATTACACATGTTGATGATTATTGGTCTATAAATCTTAATTATACATCATCCTTATCATCATCATCTTAGTCTCATTATGGTCAACTATATCAGTTGATATGGAAAAGTAAACTTATTTAACATACTCAACATGTGAATTATCCGATCTGAGATTTTAATGTATTAATCATTACTTAATCATGTATTAGCCCTAATTTTAGAATTAGGATCAGATCAAGATCATGAAATTTATTTTTTGGGTTATAATCATTCTCCCAATCAGTTTGGCATATAAATTTTCTATATTTAGGTAATTCTAGAAATTTCCACAAATTAAACAAAATAAGAATGTGTACCCCGAACATGGGGTTACATGGCGGCCTCTTCCATGGAGATTTGGAAGGAAAGGTATGAGGGGTGAAGTACTTCACAAGATCCTAGACTTCCATGTCATTGTGGCATGCACCACGTTACCAGATACAACGAGATCATAATGGATGAAGAAGAGCAATGTGATGATGAAGGGAGAGAGATTTGATACCTCACTAATGTGGAAGGATGAACGTCAAAGAAGGAGTGGATTCAGGTAGTCCAACTCCTCTGCATACCACTTCTTATGCAGCATAAGGTTGGAGATCGATGGGTCTAGTTTCCATAAGTTTCCTTATGTAATTGACAAGGCATCATGCTAGAAAAGTAATAACTATACACCTCCCTCTTGTCCTTACAATAACAATCTCATATCTTTTACCTTATAGATGCAAAAGTCACGTAAAGAAAACCACCCTTCATACCATTATTTTGGAATAACTCTATTCATACTATTATCTTCCATTGGGAAAAGGAAACTCCTTCATTATTCCCTTATTTAACCGAAATATGGTTTTAAAGTCAAATCTACATAATTACCTACTAAATTATCTTGTCCACAGAACATCTTATAACTTCCTGGATTTCTTTCATAATCATATATTTGGATTATCTGTCTCATAAATTATCTTGAATGTTTTTCATGAGCACAAAAATACCATATCCCTATTTGGTGTCCCAGGGACCCCTTTGCAAACATTGATTGTGAAAATTAAGTTATTCATGTCTCTCTCTCATATTTATTCAAATTGGTTCCAAAATTGGATAATGCCTTTATTATCCTAGAATCACATATTGAACCAAGTTTGGTAACAAAGGATGCTTCTAGATATCCTTTTCTCTTTCTTCAAACAAGGGAAACAACATTTAATTATTACAAGCAAGACCCTCTTCATTTTCAATTTTCTATAAGCTACTACGAGTGTCCTTTCATTGTGAAACTTGGTGAAAAACTCATTAATATATTTATAAACTTATATCTATTTTTTGGGATTCATTGGGATAACTTTCACATGTGAAACCTACCCTTTATGTATTTTTTTAAAACAATTACCCACATCATATGGAAAGTCCTTTTTATCTCAAATTCTATAATTATCTTAGTTTCCTTGTCATCTTTACGTCATTCAAAAACCAGATTGACTTAGTATAATTTAAGCCTCAAACCTGTGTTGCAAGACATGGTTAGCTAATTGCTTCCATTAATTATCTAAATTGCAAATTATCTTGAATCTTTTGGAAACTTGTCGGTTGTTCCATATTTCCATATTCTAACAAACTACAAAGCCAATATCCTTTATTTATGGATGAATCCTCTTTTATTTCTTAAACTTGTTCCACAAGGACCTATTTGCAAAGCAAATAATTTCATGGGCCCTATTTAGGCTATGGATTGAACCCATGCTACAAAGTGGATAGTTTTATTATTATATCAATTATAATTAAGGAATTTTCTTATCAAATTGAGAATTATATTTGTAGAATTTAAATTTACCAAATTTGAGGATTTAACACACTCTCTTTGCAAAGAATATGAATTTTCTTCTTAGAAGTCTCTTCATCTTTTCCAAAATTTCAAAAAACCCATTTGTTTCTATATTCTAAGAAGTCTCTCTTGGGTCAATTTGTATCATATGTGTTTAACCCCAAACTAAAACTCATCCAACTTGGTTGGACCTAGGGTCAGATTGCGACTCGGAAAATTTAAAAATGTAAACATGCAACCTGGTTCTATTTCAAAATGTGGGTTGAACTGGTTTTTAATAGGCCCATGTCAATTTTTAGTTGACTACAAAAAGAGATTAACATAGTAAATTTACAACTATTTTTATTAAAAAATGTTAACATTAAATGAAACACTCATTACTATATTTTCAGCTTGTAATGTTGCAAATGACAACATCATTATGGTTAGAAAATGAAATTATAAGTTTTTTTGTTAGTTTGTTATAGACAGCCGACACTGGATGTCATAGCTAATCACATAGGCAAAAATGTGGGTATGCTTTACATATGGCGTTGGGCTGTAAGATTACAATTTTCCATCAGATTTTTAGCGGTGAGATATAGTGTCGATTGTCAGAAAACTGACCCTATAGGTTTCAAAATAATTATCCATGGAATAATTTTGTATTTCAAAATTAAACTGCAAAAGAATTTTAGCATCGCTTTTCCTTCCAAATGGATGATATATGTCGCTAGAGTTAACATGGATATCAATCAACTCATGTCAATTTTGTGTTTGAAACCAATTTTGTAAATAAATTTGTTGTGTCTATTTAGCATAACTGACATAATGTTTCCATCTAGTATCCTCCATCTCAATAATATCCCTCATTCCTCCCATGAAACCTCGATCTTTCATGTAGTGAAACATGTCACTCCCACCAACATTGGTGTCACCTTCGACTTTGGGTGTCTTTCCTCCTTCCATCAGTGCTTAAGCTCTCCCTTGTTTCCGATTTTCCTTACTCCCATGTGTGCCACCACTTCATCTTTGCTCTTGTGTGCTACCATCATTCCTACTTACAACCACCATCAGGTATGACCTCCTTTGTTGTTTTTGCTTCCTCATTACTTCTAAGTGCCCTTCTTCCTTTGCTAGTTGTCATTTTCCATTGTTGCTATTTATCCTTACTTTCATTGTATCTCATTTCATTTCTTCCATTTTCCTTTCTAGAAATAGGTTTCATTTCCTTTCTTATATGGATTAAGTTAGGTATGCTTTAGGTAAAATATGTGTGGTTTATTTTATGTTAAACTAATTTTGATTTAGGTCACCTTTTAGGTAAAACATGAGAATCTAGATCTACTTAGACAATGTTTTTTAGAATTGTATTTTTAGACCTAATTAGATATGATTTTTACTTGATTCCTACAACATTATGTAACATTATTAACTCATGTCATGTTGTATCACTCTTGTAGTAGTCTTCATATATATGTTAGGTTAGTTTTGTGTCAAAATTGTGAACAAGAAAATGACGACGATCAAGAGAAGACTGGCTAATGTTAATGTATGTTAGATTTATCAAAAACACCATTATTATTTTCTACTTCTACACATTTTGACTATTTTTTTCTTAATTATATGAAGTAAATAATTCTTATTAGTACCAATGGTGGAGGTTTTAGTCTGTTGTTAATCACATGAAAATGATAATAATTGTTTGTGATAAGAATATTATACATGAAAGGTTTCATCTTCTCTGATCAACCTACCTGATCTCCACAACAACCATCAACATAGGTATTTTATACATCACACATCTTAAAACAAGTGGTTGTTTATCTTATTTGTCCACATCAATATCTATCATTGGATCGGTTTTCACACCAACCACATTTTTCTTCTTTTGTAAGTCTATGATTTTTTCTTTCCATTTCAAAATTTGTGACATGTACACTCTTGTGACCATTGGCAAACAATTAACCGTTGACATGTTCTTCTATGTTTTATTAACTTAAAATTTTAGGCCATTGGTATTTCTCTAATACTTCGTGCTAATCAAAGAGTTTGTACTCTTTTTTACATTCCAACAACATTACCAACGCTCACGTCTCTCCCTTGTTTTCAAAATAGACGATCCAAGAAGTAATATCCCTATTATTAGACAAGTGGGTACATTTGTTTGGCACATGTTACAAACTCCAGCAAGTCACAAAAATCCATGTACAAAATCATAATGTGATCCACGATTGTAACTAGAGTGAGTGAGATGGAGTCAGATCGAAATCCTCTTCTTTTGATGATGATCGATATATGTTAGTTGGAGTTCTTGTTCCCGTTCCTCAAAAACCTCCCCCTCTTTGACGCTTAAGTAGACAAAAGGAAATCTAGGGGCAAGTGGTAGAAATCAAGGAAGAGGGGGGAGGAGAGAGTGTCAGATGGCTGTTCTAACTTCTTTCGGGAGTAGATAATAGCTATTAAATAAGAATCAAACTTTCGGTCCTTTTCTCTGACTATGGTGGAAGTTATCAGTTATGCGCATCGAGCATGTACTTATGCTATTGAAAAGGCAATGCTCATTTATTTCCTATGAAAAAGGGGAGTGCACTCCTTATGATTGAATTAGTCATCATAAAAGACAAATCCGATCTATGCCCAAACCACCAGGATGAGAGAATCTCTATCTGATTCTTCCTAGGAGTGGGAGATGATAGAGTCAAATCAACAACAATCATGGCACACTGATTATGTTCCAAATTCTCTACATCAATGCATGGAGTAGTATTGGAAGTTCTAGTACTGCTTCTTTCTAGTTATATTCATTAATGAAATGCATTTTTCCTACAAGAACTTATGTGAATTGATATAGTATCCAATAGGTACCAAGCAAAAGTGTGCAAGTAATTATTAGTGGATGGTATTGATGTTTTGGGTCATCTTTGTTGAAGAAGAGGGAGAAAGGAGAGCATTAGCAGACTTCGGGAGAAGAAAGAAGAGAGCAAGTTCTCTAATTAGGATGAATCATTGGGTAAACACTAATAGTTTGACCTGTTGAGAAATAAACACCCAATAACAAGTCAATAATTAATTGTTTCTATGTGTCCTTAGAAGTGTAAATGACCTAAATCTTTAATGGAAAGAAGGAAATCACAATGACTCGTCAATGTAGGAAAATAGTTATTATTGTGGAAATAGTTCCACTGGCATACATTAAGTGTGTAGGTAGGATCAACCGAATATAATTTTTGATGTGGTGAAAAATTAATCATAGGTGATGGTGGTAATAGACATTGTTAAGACAATTTAAGAGGAAATTTGAAACGTGAAATAGGTAATAAGATTCCTTTTAGAGTTTTGAGACATAATTTTACCCACTATAAACTATCAAATGGGATCAATTAATAGAATGAATTGGTGTATCAATGATGCGTGAATTTTTGTATTGTTTGATGAATGTGTCATGTTTATCCAAAAGAATGTGTGTGGTGAAGTGAATGTGAATATGCCTTATGTAAGTGTGAAATAAATAAATTACCCAATTGAATTGTTTATTAATAAATATTAATTTGCAATCCTAGTTGCAAATTTAACTACCTTTATTTCTCTTTAGAACCAATGTTGTTACTTTAATGGAGAAGATATTCCACTCAATTACATATCTTTTTTGTTAAGAAAAGAGAAAAGGGAAGATTTATCCCTTAATTTTGTATCTCTATTATTCTCTTATATTCATATTTTTTTCGTCAACGACACAATCTCATGAACAAAAAATGAATTTCATGTATGATATGTACTCAAAATATTTTAGAACATCAGAAACTTAGATAAAGAAAAATCCAAGTTTCATGCATGGGCACACCCTGGCGGATATCTACTTTCTACCAAGGTGTCGTATGGAATAAAGTTGTATTCCTCAAGAGGTCCACCCTATGGAAAGTTGTAATATGTGGGTCTTTCTAACAAGAAATATTATTTTAATTTCCTATTTTAGAAATGAAGACGATCCAATTCACAAAATCTCTTTCTTAATTTGAATCCTTTGGTGTAAGAAATGACTATGATTACCCCCTCATACATACATATCAACCATCAACTTTTTATCCTTTCCACTCTCCTAAATCTAAAGAGTGGCTACCCTATCTTGATCAGAATCCAAGATGATTCTACCTAGAAGATCCTTCTTCTATAATGACGATTTTGATATGTTGCGAGGCTACATAATGATAAGGAGACAAAGTCCACTAGATGTAGTGAAATTACACAACTTGTTCATCTTTCTTCTAAATCTAGATCGACAACTTGGTCATGATTCAACTACTTATCTACTTCTTCATGACATAATAATTCCTCTATTTATTTGTTCATATCACAACATCTTGTCATTTTAGAACAACTAGGTCATCCTTGATCATGATTATCTAGTTGCTTTGAAAAAAAACATTTCCATGACTACTTGCTTAAATTGAGCAAGATATTGTCTTTCTTATCTAGACACAACTTTTATCTTTAGTACAACTACTTAAATTGAACATGATCTTTCCATTCTTATATAGTCAAATCTAGCACATTGATCTAATTACATCATCTTTCCATGTTCCTTGATCAATCTCTTGACATGCTTGCTTGATTTCTCAAAAGGGCTCAACATGCTCATGATTGGAAATTTCTTAAATGCATCTTAATCAAATCATGCAAATTTATAACAATAAGATAATCAAAATAAACACACAACTAGATATATAATTAAAATAAAAACACTACTAGACCCTACTCAATATAAAAACACACTTCTCTATAATTATTCTCTTTATTTATCACATCTTATCACTTTCTTTCAAGGTGGATCTCTATTTTGGGACATCCCGAGGTGTTTGATATTTCTTATATCAAATAGATTCATTTGGGATGACCAATAAATCTTCCATGATTGTCTTAAGGCCTCAAATACTAGCAAACATTTGATCATATTTTTTCCTTATTTTTTCTTAACCCTAAACCCAACCAAATTCACTATTTTCATGAAACTCAAGAATTTATGTACAATTTCGATTTATGGTGTTGTGGGGTGCCTAATACCTTCTTTGGTCATAAAAGTATTGCCTTACTAGGTATCATGGTTATGTTTTTCTTATCTTATCCACCTATTAATGGAGTCATTTTTTTGTATTCTTCGTCCGTTGTTAATTACTTATGCACTCATATAAAGTTTTCCTCGCAAATAAAGGGGTGACTGTGAATTCTTTTCCATTTTTTAGTGTAAACTAAGCAAGTTTATCTCATGTATTCTTTTAACAAGTAAAATAATGTTCATATAGTAGAACCCTATGTGGGTACATTTACTTATTGGGATACTTTTACATAATAACTTTACAAGTTTGAGTAGCCCAGTGTAGGGTTGTAGGTGATGCATGTATGGTGCAGGTGTGATTTTATCTAGGATCGTACTCATTTTGTTTAGTGTGTATGTACATGGGTCCAAGCCTGCATAGCAAAAAACCAGATCGGGACCATACATAGACATGCATACCATGCAGGTATACAATGTGGGTCTATGGGTATAACGACTATACACAAAATTGCATGTTTACATTACTAAAAGATATCAATAATACATAAAAAAATTATTATATTAGATTTTAAGACTATACATATCAATGGAAAACTATAGGGAAATAAATGACATAATCCTAAACTGGAAGGAGGAGGTAATAGATTTGACAAAAATCAACAAAATAAAAGAAAATAGTTTGTGGGAGGAGGTAATAGACATTTGAGACCAAGATATGTGGACCTGCACATGGAAGCAAACACCGACACAATAACAAATCAGAGCTAAGATATGATTAAGGATCAAATGCTTACTATATCTAAGCTCCTGATTCAAGAAACTTGTAAGATCTAGGATGCATCGGAGTTGTAGGAGGTAGGGGAACATCTAGACACCTACATCTGACCCTAGTTAGCATTTCAAATGTAGAAAGATGTAATGTGTTGATGCATATCCCTAGTTGTAGTTGAAATTGTGAATCCTTTGGAGTCTGTGGTGCCTGGAGTCCACAACCCCTAGAGTATGCAATGTCTTCAGTAGAAGGTGGCTTAATTTGAATATGGTAGGGCAATGCAAATTGTGCCAATTGGTGGATGGAGTTTGACACGTGTAGTTGAGAGTGTCGCTGGGCACCTGGACTCCAAGGCAGCTGGGCAGGGCCCTTGGGGATGACGGTTTCCAGTATAGGAGTCAGAGCTAGAGGCATCATAATCTGCTTGGAATCTGGAGACACGACTGGAAGTGAGGAGTCTATTACTTGTGTGTTAAATGTTTGTTAGGTCTAGGATTTTATATTAGATGTTGGCCATCAAATTATGGAAGGGGCTTCAGATCGTTAAATCTGATGATATTTGAATTTACAAATATATATCATTTGACAACGTGGGCATGTGAGTTTAACATGTATAGCAGTGTCCCGGTAGTGGACCCACTTTAATACAGGTCCACAAGTAAATGGGTATAAAATACAAGGCCCATGATATTTTTTAAAAGGTAGCATTTGTAAGTATACATATAATATCCAGGCCAATTTACAAATGTAGTCTAGGACCCTCGAGTTTTATTTGTATCAGCTAATGAGTCGCCTCGTATATATGTATGGGCATGAGCCTAGACCATCCATCAAATGATGTGAAGTGAGATTGGATAAGATTTCAAGTAAGGGTTAGGTACAACCATGTAAATTATCCATGTTTCACACGACCTCTACATTTTTTCCTTCTGTACATAGTTCCAATACAAACGATAACTTATGTTATGAGTTAAATATTTTGTCTTATAATTATTTATAAGTATATGATATATTAACACCTATTCTTTACTTTACGCTTTTTGTTATTGTGCCAATTTTGAGTTGAGATATGCCCATGTTGTTTGAGGTTGAGCAAGATCTAGGTTGTTCCATAATAGATGTTAGCATAATTGTCATATGTGTTCAATCCTAGTAAAATGTTCTTGGTAGATAATTTGATTTCTTAGATACAGTTATTATAATAGTATTGATACAAAGCACACATCTTCCACCTAGTTTTACATCCTGATTACAATCAATGCAAATGCAAAATACAAAGTGATTTTCTAGCATTGTACTAAGAAGTTTTCACACAATACCAGAAGTTGAATGATTTTTGGAATGGAATAATAAACAAGTACTTGTTAGTAGTGAAGAAAATCTTTAAGCTCTTTATACACTTTAAATTAAAACTATATCAAAATAATTGATAAATAATCTTGGATATATGCAAATTTATACAAAATTTTGGTTTATATTTACTTTTAGATAATACCTATGTATTATATATTTATAATCTATAGTGTATTTTAAATTAAACGGATTTCACAAATGACTACTACTATTGGCATTCCATTTTTTCTCACTTAGTAAAGACTCATGATTAAATGCTTATGCACTAACTAATGATGGAGGTCATCCCATTTTCCATATATTACCCTATTTCACCTTTTTCCACATTTTCTTCCAATTTTCACCCTTTTCACCCTTTTTCCACATTTTTCTACATTTCCCACATTTTATCCCTTTTCAATATTTTTCCATATTTTTCCACATTTTCCTATATTTTTTATCCATCATTTTGTAGACTTTTATCCAGTTCATGATTTTCTACAAAGAAAATATATTATTAAAATTAAGTGCAATTCAATCTATTGTTTCTTTTTATAAGCTTATTTAATCAATTTCCCAGTTGATTTATATTGAATGAAATATTCTAGTTTTCCAGACATATAGTTGGATTTCCTTTATCCACATAAAATTATATATTTATTAGATAATAATAAAGGGGAATCCTTAATTAATGCCTTGTCTCTCTCCTTCATTATTTTATCTGACTTTTATTTGATACTTGTCTTATTTATGATTTTCTCCAAATTGTGAAATAACCATAAATCAGAAAATGAACTTTTTCCAACCTAGGCCACCCAGCATATCAAAGCAATCCACTGGTGACATGTGGCTGATGTCCTCAATCTGCTGGCCAGGCCTTGCAACATATTGGAGAGATCTACTGCCTCTTCTAAAGTCTTCTTGTTTGAAACCCCAAACCCTAAAATCTATCTATAAATAGACCCCCACATCCTCTGTATTCCAAGACCCTTTTGTCTCTCATAAATTCAAAGAACGGATATCTTTCTCTTTTATTTTCTACACGTGATTAGAGGATCCTTCCACGGATACCAACTACTATACTAAGATTGGTAGGTTGCTTAGTATTTGCTACTGCTTTCTCTATTATAACAATATCAATAATGGTTTCTTTATCATATATGTTATATTCATGAATACTAACATCAACACACATGTTATCAAAGATCTAAGATCTTTCTCTTTCAAATCTCTCTTGCCTCTCTCTCTCTCTTCCTATGCTTTGGTCCCAACTATTAATGTATATCAGCCGTGGGAGTTCCTGGGAGATTGGAAGAACAACACACCGAAAAACTAGAAATTGTAAGGCTATGATGGAGAATTCACAGTCATTTTTAGTACCAAAGGTCTGCCAACATTAAAAAAAATTAACATTTGTTTCCCTTTTCATTAACAATAACCTCAACCACTACTAATTTTATCCGAGAGGACTAAAAATATTGCAACACAATTATTGGGTGAGATGGGGGTGCTAAAAACTTTTCTCGCTCATAACAGGATCATCAAATCTGATTTCTAAATTATGTATACCTTTCTTATATGCCCTTGGGTGGAGTCAAGTCAGACTTTTTTGTGTCTTTTGTTGATTTAAACATTGGTGTTCATTTCTCCTTATTTTATGAATAAAATTTGGTGGCGAATCTGAGCTTTATTGATTTATTGTCATCTTTTTATCTTTACATTGGTTTCATTTGATTTTTTGGGTTGGGTGCAACAGCTTGGTGACTCCACTGGAGACGTCAGATGATTTGAGCTACATTTTTCTTTTTCTCATCCCATGTTTTGTCGATCAATCAAGGTTTTTATTTTTTTTGTCCATTTTTCTTTTACTCTTTATGATTTTGCCCAAATATTGATCCGACCGGATCCCCTGAAAAACCATACGTGCGGGTCTCCCCACATGCGGCTCACGCCATTCAAGGTAAGTTTTCTTAAAAAAAATTAACAGCAAAACAATGGAATCGATGGCAAAAAAATATCAAAGAATATAAAAAATGACAGAATACTTTGTTCTTTCGGTAGATAAAAGAAATTTTTTTCTCTTCATCGCCACCTTTTGTTTTTCTGAATCTTAATAAAGTCAAAGCAATCCTCTTTTTTTGCCAGTTGAAAGAAAAAAGATTGTCACTTTTATTTTCCTATTTGCTTCGATTTCAGGTAGTACATGAACTACCACATACTTATCTCCATATTTAGGGTTATCCTTCACTTCACTTCTAGGGTTTGCTTCTACTTCCCTTTTAGGGTTAGCTTCTACTTCCCTCCTTTTCTCTTTTTCTTTTATGTTTCCTTTTTATTTACTTTAAAAATATTAAATAATAATAGTAAGGAAAGATAAAAGGATGAGAGAGAACTTCATGATGAGAAGTGTCTTCTCTTATGTAATAATTGCATCTTTGTTTTGGGCATTATTATTTTGTTCTTACTTCATAAGATATTAAAATCTTACACTTGCATAATACACACCTACAAACTCGTGTGTCATGGAAAGGGTGCCAAAACACACATTGGATCCTTGAAAGTGGCATGTTGCTATTATTAAAGGTATCAATGTAGCATTAAGATAGACGTCCAAAGGCCTTGAGTACACCCCCCTCTCCTGTCACTCACAATTGATTATGGTTTCCATGGCCACGGGGTGTACTGGAAGTAGTATTAATATCTAAAGAAACTAGGTTACCCCCATGATGAGCGCCATCATTCCATAGAGAAGATAAAGTTCAACCCCTTTTATGAAAATCCTATTTGAGTGAGGACATAAAATCACATCAAAACTCATGGGATAAAAATGGGGCTTTATCTTCTACAAATTCATAGTTTTGTTGCTTGTTTTACAATTTTTAAAATTGTTGCAGGCTATGTTAATTCTAAGATAATTGAAATATTTATGCTTTACGATTTTAGTTGTAACATGGATGGTTTGTCATTTTCTAAGGGCCTCATGTTTAAAACTATCTTATCAAAAACTATAGTCTCAAATCAACAATCTTATTATACCAATGATTTGAAACGATCTCAAAAAATCCCAAATCAACAATCTTATCATCCCACATGTTCTCAAACAATCTCAAATTAACAATCCCTAATGATCTAAAGGGATCCCAAATGTTTTCCAATGCTCTCAACCATCAACAATCCTTGATCCATGATCCTTTAAATTTAAAAATCTTTCAATGTTCTCCAACAATCTCAAATGATTACTCTCATCCAACAATTTTCATTCAATAATCTTGATTGAATTGCTTTTCCAAAAAAGGGGGTTTCTCTTTTACAAAAAAGATCTTTCTAAACAAATCAACAATCAATCCAAAAAAAATCAAACTTCTTTTAAAACCCAAAATCAAGAAAAATCTTATAAGAAACAAACATTTTTTTTTCCAAAAATAACAATCTTCTCAAAGAAAAAGATCTTTTCAAAAGAATGGTCTTTACAAAAGAAAGAAAAATCTTAAATCTTTTCAAGGAGGGTCAACAATATTTGAGCCATCTTTTAAGAGCTCAACAATGTTGAAGGGAAAAAGAAAATATTTTCAAAATTCAACATAGTTGACAAATGTTTTCAAAAATCAACAAAGTTGAACATTCTTTTCAAAATACATAATGGGAAAAAGTTGAACCATATTTCAAAAAAGTTGGAAAATGTTCTAGAACTCAAACACATGAATGGAATTCTTGTTCAAACTTGGACAACCTTGTAAAAAATCGTATGACTTGATCCATGATGAAAAGCTTCCCAAATGTGGTCTCTTCTTATGAATCAACACTCATATTTGTAACCTTTGGTATTCACTGAAAAGGTTGTCGAAAAGCTATTGAAGTCTTTGAAAGCTCTTCAATCATGATTGACAATCATGCATGATCCAAATAGTCATCCTTTTTTTGGAAGCTTCTTCAAAATACCATGACCTTGTAAGGAATAAATTTCTAAACCTACATCCTTGTGTTGAAACACTGCCTAGTTTTACCTATAAGTTATGAGCTCTCATGATCATATCAGATCTAGTTTTGAATCATTCTCTTCATTCTTGGGCTACACATCCTCATGTATACTAATAACATACTTCCTTGAAGGGCCTCCAACTCAGCTTGATCCTTCCAAGACAAAGTTTCACAATTACACCAAAAGGCTACTCAATCTTCAAATCTTGGATACAATAGCCAAATCTTGACTGTAATATCAACTCATGCACTGAGCATACCAATTCCATTTGATCTAAAGCAAAATCTATCTTGAATGAGAGATCACCTAGTAGCACGTGGTCCACCCATCATTGCCTACCCTACACCATGGTCCCAAACTACGAATTAAAATGGATCCATCACCCTACTTTCATGTTCATATCTTACATTCCCAGACCATGACCTCAAATTGGGCCATCATCGTACATTCAGACCATATCTATCCGGTCCCAGACCACGACGTAAAATTGTACCATAAACTTTCTTTCATTTTCATATCTTTACAATCATGGACTATGATCTAAAATTGGGCCATCACCCTACACATGCACCACCATATCTATATGATCGAAGACTATAACATAAAAATGAAAGATCACCTTGCTTTCACGCTCGTGTCCATACAGTCCCGGACCAAGAACTTAACATGGGCCATCATCAAACCCCTTTTTTTATGATATTTCTCTCATAAGATCTCCCCTAGGGAGAGAGGAATCTCACACATCTCATCTAGTCACATTTTTTGGCCAAGGTTACTGTATGCCTAGATATCCCTTACCTTGTGAGTATTTCTTTCACAAAGTTCTTGTGGGGAGAGAGGAATCGCACACTCCCATATCTTGCCATGGTCTTTGGACCTAGAAGGGTCACGTTGTCCCTGGATATCCATTTACCTTGTGAGTATTTTTCTCATAAAATCTCCCCTGAGGATAGAGGAATCTCACACACCTGTATCTAGCCACAGTAAATGAACCTGAGTAGGTTACCTTATCCTTGGATGCCCCTTTACCTTGTGAGTATTCTTCTCATAAAATATCCCCTGAGGAGAGAGCAATCTCACACACCCATATCTAGCCACAATCCTTGGCCCTAAGTGGTTACCTTATCCCTGGTTATCCCTTTTCCTTGTGAGTGTTTCTCTTATAAAATCTCCCCTGAGGAGAAAGGAATCTCACACACATGTATCTAGTTACAGAATTTGGCCCCAATAGGGTGACCATATCCCTAGATGCACATTTCCTTGTGAGTCTCATAAAATCTCCTATGAGGAGAGAGAAACCTCACACATTGATCCCCAACCACATTCATTGACCCCAAATGGGTCACTTGGTCCCTAGATACCATCCTAACTTTACCCCTCTACAATCGACAACCATGATTTGGGTGCTTTATTATGATGCTAATGGACATGTCTATAGATAAGATTGGAAAATTCCTTCCGTATCACTCAAATGAGGGTCACGTTACTCTCTTCATATCATTGAATCTAACAATCTACATTGATACATTAACAATCCCTTTCTATGAAAAGGGTGAACTTTTCATATCTCAGTATGATCTTTTTTCCCTTCTCCATGTAAGGAGTAGGATATCTTTCACTATCACGGTTTTTTTAACCCTATTCCATGCAAGGTAAAGTCTCTATTGCACCCTATCACCTAAAGTTGGGGATACAAAAAACATGAATGCCATATGTTGAAGCCTCTTGCATAACACATGGGCAGTTTATTTATGACCATGTTTCTTCCATTTTCAACTCCTTGTTGCACAAGGGGCAGATTCTCGGTTGGGTCCCCTGTCTTAACAACCAATGATTCTACCATTAGCACAGAGGAGGATATCAAAAAATCCTGAGGCTATAGAATACTTGTTGATAGTTTTGGAAAGAGCTTCTTGAGATGACGAACACCAATGATCACTCCAATACTGGTGAGGAGATGGAGACACTAGTTGAAGACTCTCATGATAAACTAAAGACTTGAGACAACACAATATCCATCTAGTAGCCAAGACGGGCTGATGAACCATAGGTCTCAAAGGTACTTGAGTTTGATGGAAAGAAAATAGTCAAAGCTAACATGGGCTAACCAAAGCCATAGATACATGTGTTCCCCTTTTTAAGCCACACTCAACTATAATCATCATACAACATGTAGGTTGAACAACTACATCATCCTAGGAAATGCCCGCCAAGGGTATACCAGCACAAGAATGTTGCATTTTAGCCTCACTAGAAGGAGACAGCTATGACAGGCATAGTCACTTCATAGAACAGCCAAGCAGATGATCAGATAAAAGAATCACGTGAAAAATAAGAAGTCATTGTTTATCAAGAAAGAAAACCAAAAGCAACAAAAGGTCATAACACTACAATTCCCGCACAAAAAAGAGGTCTTATGTGGTTCATCCCATAATATACCCCCAAATGCCACCTTGGAACTATTCTTTGATTCCAAAACCTTATGGGTACCCACTTCATCCATGTTTAGTAGTAGCATTGACAACTGTAGTTTTCTCAAAATCTGACATGTTGAAAATGAGACAAATCCTATAGAAATTAGGATATCTAGAGGTCAAGATAGTAGAAATTGACATCTTCATAGGTCACCACCAGAAATTCACAATGCTTGATTGCCCATGCATGATGAAAGGAGATACATTTTTAGAAAAAAAATTGTGGCTCCCACCATTGTCAAAAAGGTGGCATCAATACAGAAACCAAAGAGAATGTTCACACCTTAGGAGCCTCTCTCATTAGCATTCTTCCATTGATTGAGAACTTGGTGAAATTTACATCCATATGTAAGTCTCCCAATCCCCTACCCAAGATCTACAACCCCAACACTTCCTCTAATTTCCTTCATAACAGGGGACACAAAATAGATACATGTATATGCCTCAAGCAGAGCATTCAAGACCTAGTTGAAACATGTTTGGTCCCAGTGGATGCCCTAACAAATGTAGTAACTCAAGAGCTTTTTGCCAAAGAGCTAGATGCAGCCACAAAATTAATTGAATCCCTAGTCAAGCAGAGCATAGTCGGAACACAAAAGTCAATGCATTTGTAAAGTTGATTCACTCTCCACTCAAGCCAGAGCTCTGTTAAAGAGCACCATAATATACATTAGTCATGAGCCCTATAGTATCTAGGGATCATGAAAGGATCTATTTAAGAATTTTAAATTAAAAATTCATAAAAATAAATATAAAAACCTCAAAATGAAACAAAAAGAATTCAAAACCAAAAGTTTAAAAATCAAAAATTTTAGAATGAAAAAAAACTCAGTCAAAATGAAAAAAAGCATCAAAATTAAAAAAATCCACTTAATCTACTTAATTGCCTTGTTGTGGCCCTTCATGCACCCTAAAGTAGAAGGGTCAAAGTAGAACCATAGGTCCAAGGATAGAAGGATCACGACCATTATCTTGAGGTCCCAATAGTTCGAACCTATATCATCCATAAAAATCACTTGACCAATTAAACCATCTAAATATAGAATTACAAGATGACATTACATCTCAAAATTCATAGATATCCTCTTCTAGGTTTTCTTAAACAAAGAACCCCAGAGGTGATTTGGAATAGATCCACCAATTCAGGACATCTTGAAGCAAATTTAGGGGTCACTCTGTTCATGGACTTCAATTTTTAAACATGACATCAACCATGCTCAAAGGGCATGACAAAGACAGGTGGACTAGATGATAAGGAGATTTTGATCCCTTGCTTCATTATTCACATCTCACAATCTTCCATGAGGATAAATGGGGAACCTTCACTAGGAAACTCCCATGAACACACAATTCAATTTCCCATCCTAAGGCTATGCGCATCAATGTGCATAATGTTAAAGAATTAGTTGAATATACATTAATTGTGAAGATCATAGGGAACTTGAATTATGACATATGCTTGTGATGAATTTCTTATTAAGCATGACATCTAGGACTAGTAGGGCATAAAACTACCATCCTAAATTTTAGATCATCAATGCCCATGGACTTAAATGCAAAAATGATCAAAATGATGAATAACTAAGTTCAAAGAACACATGACAATGTGGATACATACTTGTGACATGTTGCATACACAAAGAAGTGTTGAGAATAGATACATAGGGGTGTCTCCAACACCTGACACGTCAACCCAACTGGGTAGGGAATGTCCACTCAAATTCTCGCAACATGACACAACTTAAATCATACAAGCATGAAATCAATATCTAGTTGAGCATCAAATCCACACTAAATGAATCTTTCCCTAGTGGTCCATCTAGCTATGATCATCCCAAGGGAAGAACCAACCTATTTGCAAAATATTGTGGACAAGCTTAAACATGCTTGGGGTCTCAAATCACCTTAAGCTCCACTACTAAAAATTGGAAAAGTAAGGTGAGCAAGGTAGTTGTCATTTGTCGTCACATAAGCTACAATGTATACATTAACACCCCTTACATATCATGTTAGACCTTCTGACTAACATGGGTTACCACCAACTTGTTAAAGGGGTTAAAATCTAGAAAACCTAAATGTTTACCAACAGCCTAAGCCTAAAAGAAACAAACAAACAAAAAAAAACTCCAAAGTCTAGATCTTAATGTGGCGAAGCGTTCACAACATACGTCATTAACTAAGCGGAAGTGATCACTCACATCGAATTACTAAAAATCACTAAAAATTAAAACCTTTTTTAGAGAGATCCAATCGTAGGAAAACTCTTTCAACAAGAACCAATGTATTACATTTACATCCTGGTTCATAAGTACATATCTTGTACCATCTATTCTCCAGGGTTACAACATCAACTACCTTGTTAAAAGCTAAAAACAGACAGCATAAGACCTCGAGGCATTAAGACAAAATCTCAAACCGATTTGTTAAAAGTACTAGCTACTGACTCTAAGGACCTAAGAGTACAGAGACGACACATAGGACTTCTATCTACAAACATGACAGACATCACACTCCACCTGAGCTATTGCTGATGTACATGTTGCTGCTGAAGTTCTTCCTCTACAAGATGTTCTCAGTCTCCTTCGTACTCGGCCACTTAAAAATGTTGGTTCCCACGGGGGTGAGACAATTAAAAATTGCTCGAGCGAGAGATATAACTCTCCACCAGAAACATCATTATTGCAGTTTAATTAATATAAAACTGAGCAGAGGATAAGCAGTTTAGATCATTCTCATATTTAAAGTATTACAACTATTTATAATAGAGCATTAAATCATCTATTCTCTTTATAAGGAATAGGAAGAACATGTATATCATTTGTCTATCATACATTTTCAACATCTCAAACTTTGCTTATGACACTCATCATTCTGATGGGTCACTCATGATTCATTCTTGTTTCCATCCATTGGCCTTAGCCAATCTGCTAAACAAATATTCAATTACGCCAGTCATGTGATTATATATCATTATGTCTTATTCAAGTATTGGACTACGCCAATTCTTAGTCATAGACTCCATGCCTTTGCTAGGTATTGGACTTAACCAATCATGTATAAACATTTTAGATTAAGTCATTATCAATCTCATACGACCATTCCAGGTATTATACTATGCCATACCTGTGAATCTATTTTAGGTATTAGACTATGCCAACCTTGTGCATCTATTCCAGGTAGTGGACTATGCCAAACCTGTGCATCTATTCCAGGTAGTGGACTATGCCAAACATGTGCAGACATTCCAGGTATTGGGTTGTTACCAATCCTGTGCAGTTATTCTAGGTATTGGGTTGTTACCAATCATGTGTAGTTATTCCAGGTATTGGGATTTAACCAATCCTGTGATATTATTCCAGGTATTGGGATTTAACCAATCTTGTGTTATTATTCTGGGTATTGGGATTTAACCAATCATGTGATATTATTCCAGGTATTGGGATTTAACCAATCTTGTGTTATTATTCCAAGTATTGGAATTTAACCAATCTAGTGTTATTATTCCAGGTATTGGAATTTAACCAATCTTCTGTTATTATTCCAGGTATTGGGATTTAACCAATCTTGTGTTATTATTCTAGGTATTGGGATTTAACCAATCATGTATATCTATTCCAGGTAGTGGACTATGCCAATCTTGTGTATCTATTTTAGGTAGTGGACTATGCCAATCATGTGTATCTATTCCAAGTAATGGACTATGCCAATCCTGTGTATCTATTCCAGGTAATGGACTATGCCAATCCTGTGATTACACCCTATGTCTGTTTACACAGCACTGGGTACCTCATTCTTCTACTAAAATTTAAACTTTAGCCATGCCATCATACTCAATCACATTCTTTACGTAATACAAGTATCCCCCTCTTATCCACACTTGTATAATCAAGGTTCCATCATTATTATTGTATCCTTTTTGTTATAATTATTATGTTACTAAGTTTCCATTTTCTTAGTTTATTAAAAACATTATCATCTCTTACATGGGACTTTTATAATTACCTTGGTACCTTTCACTAGGTATCAACTTACTCATACGATTCACAAGGCCTATTAAAATATCTTATTACCTCTCACTAGGTAACAACTAATCTCATGGCTCATGAAGCACATTTAACATCTTGTCACCTTTCACTAGGCAACAACCATTCTCAGGGTTCATAAAACACATTACATCTTAATGTAATGATTAGGATAGCACTCTTTATATGTTACTCATCCAAGAATGTTGGATTTGAAATGCATCAAGGGATATCATTCTTAAAGAGTTGGATGTGATATCTATGATGTCTTGATATATCACTTCCCTAAGCACTTTAAACTTATTTGAGTTTATCAACTTATGTTGTATTAAGGTATTTCCCATCTTAATACTTTTATTCACTAACCTATCACCTTTATCATAAAGTGCATAGGTCATAGAACACTCATTAGAATTTTCCAACTATATTCAATGATATGGACTCATCTCAGGTTAAGACATTGCTTGCTATAAGGTTACCTATAATCAATCACATTAGGTATTTCCCTTATTAATGTATTAGTCACTATTCCATTATTATGATTAGGTCTCCCATACCATCACCCTTTATTAGGGTTTAGGGTTTCACATACTATCATACTTCATTAAGGTTAGGATTGCATATAGCATCACCCTTCATTAGGCTTTCACATCATATTGCCCATATTTAGGGTTTACTATTCATTCCCACTAGGGTTTCTCATGGCATCACCCTCAATTAGGGTTTCTCATGGAATCACCCTCAATTAGGGTTTCTCATGGAATCAACCTCAATTAGGGTTTCTTAATTCATATCAATTGGAGATACTCATCCCAATTAGGGTCTTACTCTCCATTCCCATAATTGGGGTTTTACACCATGTTACCCTGAATTAGGGTTAGGGTTCAATAACCTTCTGGATTAGGGTTTCATGATCCCTGTACTAAGGATCATAACCTAATCACCACATGATCAATACTCATGTATGAATCCCTTTCTATCATCCTCTAAAATTGATTAGGTTACATCAACCTTACAATCATATATATATATACAACTATGGTTGACATAGTGTATTGAGACGTTGCTTTCATAAGCTTGTAGGGTTAACCATTTTAAAGGTACTAATTACCTAGGTACTTTAGGATTTCAACCTTTGTACCTATCATTGATAATCATTAACATCAACCATTGGATCAATGGATCAATCATCACCTTAAGTTATCAATTGATTTGATCACATTGAGTCACCAAACGATCTTGACCCCTTTGATCTCTAAACGGTTTGAAACCGTTTAGGCAAGAAGTGTGTTGAAACCGATTGGACTTGGATCTCCAAATGCTTTGAGACTGTTTGGACCCAAACGGTCTTAAGACTATTTGGTCCAAACCCTCTCAAAACCGAATGGACTAAAAAAGGTCTTTCAATACTTAAATAATTCAAGGTTTCAATCAATGAACTGACTATCAATTGAATCCTTGATTCATTCATCAATTGATCTATTGAATCATCCTTCATTTAGACCATCAACTAGGGTTTTGAACCCAATAGAACTAGGATTTATAATCAAGAAACCTTCAATTAGGGTTTTAAAATCGAGGAACCATTGATGGTTGACATTGTGGAATTAGTCCAATTGAAATCATTGGATCATCATCAAACCATGACATGACCTGACCTCAAACGGTCTTGAGGTTTTTTGGATAACCTCCAAACGGTCTTGAGGTCATTTTCCCCATCCCACCATTAAAATTGTGAAATTCAATTAAGGTTTAGATCATTGGATTGATCATCAAAATAGCTATTGATTGCACATCAATTTGATATCTCTGGATCTTCAAATACTCAACCATACTCAACCCTAGACCTCCAAACGGTCTTGGTTGACCTCCAAACAGTCTTGATACCGTTTGGGTGACCTCCAAACGGTCTTGAGACCGTTTGGGTTAGTCAACCCAAAGTATTTAATCAATCAATTGAAATTTCAGCACTTAACCCGATTAGGGTTTCTAATTGGAGGATTGTCCATATATTGAATTAATCAATTGGATCCATTAGATCATCATCCAACATGCACTAGGGTCCTGACCTTAAATGGTCAACCCATCCAAACGGTCAACCCATCTAAACGGTTTGGGATTCAAACCTCCAAACGGTTTGCAAACCATTTGATCTCCAAACGGTTTGGTGAAACCGTTTGGACCAAAAGTGTTGAAACTGTTTGCAATAGAAACTTGTTGGAAAGTGTCTAAGATGATGTCATCATAATCAAGCTTCAACCCCACAAATTATACTACCATTTACATGGTATTTTCATCAATTATTCAAAGGAATTGCAAGAAGGACAATTAAACATATCTAATGGAGGAATTGAATTCAATAACAATGAATAAGGGTTTAAGTTATATAACCCGCCTCCAATTGAGATTCAAAGCTCCAAACTCCACGTCTTTAATGGTTTAAGAAGATTTCTCAACTATCCCAAGCTCGTCCTCAAGCTTTTGAGTGAAAAGAAATAGCTAGGATTGAAGATTGTATGGAGAAAAGAAGAAATCCATCATTTATTTTCGATTTCCACCATGAAATCATGGTTGAAAGTGATCAAGAAGCTTACCTACATGTTGTAACTCGTCCTACTGTTTCTCCTTAGCCCCCTTGGTCGTTTTGCAAGCAAAGAGTGAAAGTGGAATCGGAATTCCCTTTCCAAGCTATGGATAAATGAGCTTATATGCATTTTTATTAAAATTCATTTTAAGAGAGAGAAAGTAGAAGACAACTCCTTCATTTCATTGCCAATTTCCCCCTCCTCTTCCTTGGATACGAGGCTATATTTATTGGCTCTTATCCCTCTCAATTATCCAAGAAATAAAAAAAACCAAATTAAGCACCTTAACCCTTATAATAATAATATCCTAAAGTGAGTGGATAATTCTTTTTCTTTTAATAATGTGAGTGAGTTATCCACTTCCTTTGGATATTTTCGTGCCTTTTCAAGGAACATGGTCGTCCATTCTTTTGCAAAATCATCCCTCACCTTTTGGTTTAAGGGCTCTCCAATTAATATATTTATTTTTGCATTAAATTGAAGTAAAGTTCCAATTATGCTTAAATCTTGATTATTTTAATATCAAGATTCTCTCTCCTCTAAAGTGATTTAAATGAGGCGCCCCTCTCATTTTCTTTTCTCTACATGATGCCAAGAAACATTAGGGACTATTTTGAATGTTACTTTGCATATTGAACCCTGGGTTTTGGGTAATTTGCACATTACACCAAAACTAGGTTTTAATGCACAAACATTGCTTTATCAGCTCTTTCTTGGTACTTAGGCTACCACAAGCTATACCTCTACATCATCCTAATTCTAATGATGCAATAACACTTGAGGAACATTTTATCATGCAACATTTGCAAGTTAACCTCTCAACTTGGGTAATTTTCACTTTAGTCCAAAACAAGCAAAACAATGTTTCGACATTATTCGAAAAGGACTAAAATTGAAACATAAGTTGCTCTTGAACCTTAATTACTTTCCAAAAGATAAGAGCAGGCATATAATTAACTTTATTAAGCAAAACATCTAGGGTTAAGGTATAACCCAGGTCAGGGATGTTACACTTAACATCTTCCATGGCAAATATCAACATAAAAATCCACAAACCATGGTGTCTTAAATAAAAAATCAACCTCAAAAACAAATTCTTACCAAAGAACATGATCACATTAATGTCAAAACAAGAATTCAAAACCTTTGAAACAAAACAATTGGACAAAATGCTACACCATAATTTCGTTCATGATAATCCCATGCCTCAACAAAGAGATGAATAAAGAAGGGAAATCTCACATGATAGTGGACCACTTCACATCGATATCGCATATCATCGAGAAAATGTGTTTTGACAATCAAGTTGAATCTCCACCCGCAGAGTCTGTCAGGGTACCATTGTCAAAAGTGTAACATCCCTCACCTGGGTTATGCCTTAACCCTGGGAGTTTTGCTTAAGTAAGTTAATTAGATCCTTAATTTTAGTTGGTAAAGAGTAATTAAGGCCCAAGAGGAACTTATGTTTCAATTTTGGTTCTGTTTGAATAATGTTGAAGCAATGTTTGCTTATTTTGGACTAAAGTGCAAATTACCCAAGTTAAGGGGTTAAATTGCAAATGTTACATGATAAGATGTTCCTCATGTGTTGAAGCATCATGAGAATGAAGATTATGCATAGGTATGTCTTGTGAAAAGCCTGAGTACCAAGAAAGAGCTGATAAAGCAATGTTTGTGCATTAAAACCTAGTTTTTGTGTAATGTGCAATTTACCCAAAACCCAGGGTTCAATATGCAAATTACCACTTCAAAATAGTCCCTAATGTTTCTTGGAATCATGTAGAGAAAAGAAAATGGGAAGGGCATCTCATTTGTATCACTTTGAAGGAGAGAGAATCTTGATATTAAAATAATCAAGATTTAAGCTTAATTGAAACCCTAATTCAAATTAATGCAAAAATAATTATATTAATTGAAGATCCCTTTAACCAAAAGGTGAGGGACGAATTTGAAAGAGAATGGACGACCATGTGCCTTGCAAAGGTACGAAAATATCCAAAGGAAGTGGATAACTCACTCACATTATTATAAGAAAAAGAAATATCCACTCACTTATGGATATTAGTATAATATGATTTAAGGTGCTTAATTTGCTTTTCTTTAAAACATGGATAATTGAGAGTAATAAGAGGCAAAAGGGATAGCCTCGTATCCAAGGAATTGAAGGGTGAATAGGCGGCACTAATTTTGGAATTAAAAGGATTTTTATAAGGCATTTTCTCTCTCATTGATTTTCTTATAAAAACACCCTTTACAACCCAAATCAAAGGCTTTTCCAATTTCCCTTCCTCTCATTGCTTCCAAAACAACAAAGGGAGCTTTGTAGGATCATGAGGATGACCCCCAACCTGTTGGTAAGCTTCTTGACCTTCTTTCACCTTGAATCCATGGTGGAAATTGAAAATCAATGCATGATTTCTTCTTATCTCGATCCCCTCTTCAATTATAACCATTCCTTTTCACTCAAAGCTTTAGGACGAGCCTTGGGATAGTGAAAGGAGTTGCATCCACCATTGTTGACGTGAGCTTGAAGCTTTGGAGCTCAATTGGAGGTGGGATTTATAACTTGAACCCTTACTATTGTTATTGCATTCAATTCCTTATCAATTGTTGATCATTTATTCTTCTTGAAATTCACTTGATCAAATCAATAGAACCAGCATGAAAATTGCAGAAAAATATGAAGGATCATAGCTTGATGGTGATTACATCATCATAAGCACACACCTCCACAAATATCTTTTGCAAACGGTTTCATAATTTTGGTCCAAACGGTTTCACCAAACCGTTTGGAGGTTTGGATCCCAAACCATTTAGATGAGTTGACCATTTGGATGGGTTGACCGTTTGAGGTCAGGACCCTAGTAAATGATGGATGATGATCTAATGGATCCAATTGATTAATTCAACATATGGACAATCCTCCAATTAGAAACCCTAATCGGCTAAGTGTTGAAATTGCAATTGTTTGATTTAAAGTTTTGGGTTGATTAACCCAAACAGTCTCAAGATCGTTTGGAGGTCAAACAAGACCATTTGGAAGTATAGGGTTGAGTATGTTTTAGTAATTGAAGATTTATAGATATCAAATTGAAATGCAATCAATAGCTAATTTGATGATCAATCCAATGATCCAAACCCTAATTGATTTTCACAAATTTCAATGATGGGTGGGGCAAACGGTCTCAAGACCGTTTGAAGGTCATACAAATGACCTCAAGACCGTTTATTGGTCCCCCAAACGACCTCAAGACCGTTTGAGGTTAGGTCATATCATAACTTGATGATGGTTCGTTGATTTCAATTATATTAGTTCCACAATGTTAACCATTGATGGTTCCTCGATTTCAAAACCCTAATTAATGGGTTCTTGATTATAAATCCTAGTTCAATTGGGTTTAAAACCATAATTGATGGTCCAATTTAAGGATGGTTCAATAGTTCAATTTATGAATGAATCAAGAAGTCAATTGAAAGATGGTTCTTTGATGGAAACCTTGAATTGATTAAGTGTTGGAAGACCTTTTTGGTCCATTCGGTTTTGAGAGAGTTTGGACCAAACGGTCTCAAGACCATTTGATTCCAAACGGTCTCAAGACCCTTTGGGTCCAAACGGTTTCAAATCATTTGGAGACCCAAGTCCATTCGGTTTCAACACCCTTCTTGCCCAAACGGTTTCAAACCATTTAGAGAGTAAAGGGGTCAAGAACGTTTAGTGATTCAATGTGATTATATCAATTGAAAACTTATTGTGATGAAGGAAAAATTGAATCTATAATTGTTACTGGTCTATCTCAAAGATAACCACTAGGGTTGTACCTTTAAGGTACCAAGTGATTGGTAACCTTAGGAGAATTATTCTTTGAAGCGTAAATAAGCAATATTTCAATACACTATGTCAACCCTAATTAAATGTACTTAATGGAAGGGTTAGTTGACCTAATTTAACCAAGTTTGACATAGTCAACATTCTAGAAAGGATGAGAGAGAGAGGAATCCATACATGTAGGATAATCATGTAATGGATACGCCTCAATACCTTCAATATGAATAAACTATGAATTTTAGGGAGTGATCCATGATAAAGAGAACATGAAACCCTAATCAAGAAGATTGATAAACCTTAATACTAAATTAGGGAAATGCTAGGTGTAATCCTAATCTAAGGTAAGGATGTAACCCTAATTAAGGGTGATGACATGAATAACCCTAATTCAGGGTAATGTGATACAAAACCCTAATTGGAATGAATTGTAAACCCTGATTGAGGGTTATTGAATGTGAAACCCTAATCTAGGGTAATGCCATGTGAAACCCTAATCTAGGGTAATGCCATGTGAAACCCTAATCTAGGGTAATGCCATGTGAAACCCTAATCTAGGGTAATGCAATGTGAAACCCTAATCTAGGGTAATGCCAGGTGAAACCCTAAATTAGAATGATGTTATGTGGAACCCTGATGCAATGATGTGATGTGAGACTCAAATCTAGGGTAATGCCATGTAATGATATATGAAACCCTAGTGATGGTATAATGGACAATACACTAAAGTAAGGTGTGGCTAATATGATCAAGTAAGATGAGAATGTTACACCCATGAAGGGTGAAATTGATAAACCATATAAATGATAATGTTGATGCTTTAATGAGTAAGGGTATAAGGGAGAAAATGATGCCTAGATCATTATATATCTAACTCTATACATGTGTAACAACCCTATACACCTTACAAAGATGAGGACACAAAACTCTTAGGAGTGATGTATGCAACACTAAATAATGGTGTGGATAACATCTTAAGAGTTGAAATACTTAGAGTGGTTGATAATGGTTTATTCTATACCAACAATGCCTAACCATTGGATAAGTCCATATCATTAAAGATAGTTGGATAATTCTAATGTGTAACCTATGCACTACATGATAAAGGTGATAGGTTAGTGGTTAAAAGTATTAAGGAGGGAATACCACAATACAAAGTCAGTTGATTAACTTAAGTAAGTTGGAAGTGATGAGAAAAGTGATACATCAAGATATGATAGATATCACATTTAGCATTCCAGGGTTGATATACCTTGATGCATCTCAATCCAATATACTTGGATAAGAAACACAAGAAGTGTGTGTTATGTAAATTATTACTTTGAATATATAATGAATCCAATGCACTTTGACAAGTGTTGGCTAACATACTATGAGAAAGGGGAGTTAGTCAAGATAATGGGTATGATATAAACATACCATGGCAAGGTTGAGAGATGAACTCATACCTTGAATTTATAATCATTAATGATATATGATGAAATCAATGATCATGAGTAAATACTTATATCATTAAATTCTCCTAGAGGAATGGGACAATAAATTAGGGTTGGATATATAATATAAACACGAAACCCTAATTAATGTGAAATGGGAAACCCTAACCCTAATTTTTTGGGTGAAGGGATGAAAAGCCTAATTAATAGTAAACTCTAATCCTGATAAAGGAATGGTGGTGTTACTATTGTATCACATGATGTGATAAGTGACTTTTATGACTGTTATCATGTCTATTAACCATGCAGATATCATGAGATGATGAACATAGTCATATTTGAGCTATGACATTTATATAATAAAAATGTTGATTGGCCTTGTGTGTGTTGTTGTTGCTTAGTAAAAGTAACAAAATGTGCATGGACTTTATGAGTCATATGAGTAAGTCATTGCCTAGTGAAAGGTGACAAGACACTTAATTGGCCTTGTGAGCCATGTGAGATGCTTGAGTTACAAGTATCATGTATACCTTTGTCTGAGGACCTAGAGGTAATAGTTACCTAATAGTTGGTAACAATGATTAGTGATGAACTGAGGGTATGAATACCCAGATTTGATAAGTATGATAATGATGTTGTTGAGAGATGTGAACTTTCAAGAAATGAAATGAGGGACTGAGATCCCAATGTCATATAAAGACTGAGAAGTAATTGATGATAATAGTACATGTTTCTTTGTAGCAATTGTCATAATAATTCCTATTTGAGAACTTGATCGATGCTAAAAGAATATACTAATGTACTTAATTAATCAAGTGAAATCATATCATGTAGAGCCCTGACCATAGATCCATCATCGTTAGTAATTTGGTGATGGTGAAACGGGTTGCTCCACAGCAAAACCCATAATGCATATTTTTTAATATGTGGGGGTTGATGGGCGAATATATCCTTACGTCCTAATGAGGGAATTGATGGAAGGTAAACATTAAACCTCTCAATCCTTCATTATTTGTACCGGGATGGATGTATCACGAATCTCCCGATGATTGGGATAGATGCAGTACACATCTCCCAATAATGTTAAGACTTCGCAATGGTCGGTTGGAGTATGAGTGGTATACCTCATCTCCTCAGGGCATAAGTGTGATCAGTTGTATAGCATGTTTTCTTAAGGATTGAATACGGAAATTTATTGGCTGATGTTACATTTCTTTTATGCATCTTTTGTTGATAGATGTTAATTATGCTCCTTTACATTCCTTGCAAAGTAGATAGATGAATTACGACTCTACCATGGGTAGATGTAATTTCCTCCTTAATAAAGGAGATTAATTTATTCTGTTCATATTCTACCATGGGTAGATGCAATGTTCTCCTTAGGAAAGGAGATTACTTTACTTTGTTCATACACTGATTAATGTTGTTGTTAATATATGAGCACTCCTGCCCAGTTTTATTTTAATAAACTGCAATAACAATGTTTTGGCGGAGAGTTATATCTCTTGCTGGGGCAATTTATAATTGTCTCACCCCCGTGGGATCCAATGTTTTTAGGTGGATGCAGACAAGGAAATAGAATTCCCACAACAGAGAAAGGACAGAATCAGCAGGGACAGCAGTAATATCTTAGGTGGAGATACTGCATGTAAAGTCATATAGATAGTAGTCCTATGTGTCGTATCTGTACTCTCAGGTCCTCAGAGTCAGTAGATAGTGCTTTTATCATTGACTTGATATTTTGGCTTGAACGCCTCGAGGTTTTATGTTGCTTATGTATAGTTTGGCAAGCAACTGTTGTATGTAATCCTCGAGAAGAGATGATACATGAAATGTATATGTAATACTTTGGTTCTTGATGAAAGAGTTTTCCTATGTTTGGATCTCTTTGCAAAAAGTTTTTTAATTTTTAGTGATTTTCAGTAATCCACTGCAAATGATTCTCTTCCGCTTAAGTAAATGTTGTTTTTGTGAGTTGGATGCGACAAAAAGGTGGTAGAAATCAAAGACAATATGCATTGTTTAGAGTCTATCTCCATTTCTCCTTGCATACATATTCAGAGAAACATCTCAACAAGGCACATCATCCCCTGAGAACCTTACTTTCTCTCTAAGATAGACCTAATATCCATGAAGGATGGTTACCTCTTATTAGTTAGCACGGACTTGTATGACATGCTCTCTGCACGCCAGCTATTGAATCAGCAAGGGACACTTGGTCAAAAGACCTTGTAGAAGTATAGTCCAACTGCAATGAGATCATGTCTCCTCAGAACACTTCTCTTGCAAAAAATCCATCATGATACAACATCTATTGATGACAATCAAAGAGAAGCTCCAAGGTTCTACCTTCCAACCAAGATGCACTGATCAATTTTCACAACCCCACCAAAGACCTATCATAAACACGACACCACTGCCACATCACCAAATCTTACTAAATGATATGATGCACCTTGATTCTAGATTGTTGTCATAATAGGCACTTTCATAATGAAATTCCTTACCTCCATAATAGTCGAAGATGAGGAGTTGTAATATCAATACAACTTGAATCAGATAAACCCTAACCTAGAGTTCATCAACCGTGTGATTGATGTAAGCACACAAGCTTGAGCTTTTGCCATAATTTTAAAGTCCTAGATTCTTAAGGCATCCTCAACCATGACCACTTATTTGTATAATCTTTTTTTAATCTCTTTTGGGCCCTAGACTATGACCTAAAACTAGACCAACCATGTGCTCTTTTTTCAAATTTATGGTCCTTGATCATGACATGTAACTGAACCAAACTCAAAAAGATATGCTTGTTTGGTCCTAATTGGCTGATGTTTGATCTATGCATTCTTGTTTTGGACCAAGTTGTAATTTACCCAAGGGTGAGGGTTATCTTGCAATCTGTCACACGTAGAGTGTGTTTCTTATGCCTTAGCATCATGATAGAGAAGATGATGTGGAGGGGTTCCTTTTTTGGGTCACGGTTGATGATGTGACATCACATGGTGAGATTAGGGTTTGCCCGAGTTGCCTTGTTGTTGAGTGTTGACTTTGCTAGGGTTTGAGTGTGTAGAGACGACAACACCACTCTTGAATGAGTGTTTCTATAGCTACACTAACCCTAGGTGATGTTAGATTTAACTTTTGTGGTATAGAGGTTGTTTGGTCGAAGGGGTTTGTCCTCTAGTGATGTGTTTTGACCTCATTTTCTTTGGTGACCTAATGTAGGGGTATCTACATGTACTTGGTTTGCTTCGACCACTATAAGGGGTGTTAGTGACCTAAGTGGTCACTACACCACCTAGATTATATCACCCTTCGATGCATGCATGTGTTTAGTGGTTGCATGGTTGTTTTCTTGGTGGACAAGTGCCCTTTTGGTGCTCTCTTGTATTGACACCTCATACCTTCCACCTCTATGAGGACATATATACATGCCCTCTCTTTTACATGTATATATGCCCTCTCTTTTACATGCAATCAATCCTTTTTGCTATCTTCCCTTCTCCTTCCTTACTTGGCCAACCTTGGAGCTTGGTGGATGTAGAGGGTGATGATCTAGGTACTTTGGTGGCCGATAACCTTTACATCTGGTGTTCTTGAACTTGATCATCCTCCTTGTGGTGATCTTAGGTGTTTTTCTTTCTTGGTAAGTGGTTTTGAGCCCTTGATCTCATTTTCTTTTGCACCCTGCCTATCTTTATTCCTTCTCAACCATGAGACTATGGTATGACCATGGTGGCTTTCTTGGAAGATCTTCTCTTCACAAGGGTTTGAGACTATGGTTTGACCATGGTGGTTTGACCATGGTAGTACCCAAGTGAGAATAAGCTCTCTTCTTTCTTCTTATTGTTCATCCTAAGGGTCGTTACCCTCTTTTCTTAAATTTCCTTTTACCATGGTGTTCTTCTCTTTTGAGGTGATTTTTTGGTTGAGGAGTTGATATTTGTTGGAGCTTCTTATTTCCCTCTTGTAGCTTGTGGTCTTGGAGCTTGTTCTCTTCAAGGTGGGTTATATAACTCTCTTTCCTCTTCTATTATTTCTACCATAATCATTCTTTCATGCTACTATTTTAATCTCCATTTGATGCTAATGTGCCAGTTGATGTTATCATGATCTAGGGTTTATGAATTTGTAGTATTATCATATACATTGCTCTCTTTTTTAAACCCTAATTTCATGTGCACATTTTCTAAGTAATGTGTAGGTGATGTTCTTGCATGCACCATGATTCTTGGTTTTATCACCATGCTATTTTTTGGTCCTTATGTTTGTCTTGAGGTTTTGATTCGGTTTTCCTGAGGTTGAAGCTTGGTCTTCTTTTTCCTAGTTTGGTTTCTTGGTGGATCATGTTGGAGATTATTTTTAGGGTTTTGATGACCATCTTGTATGTATTTTTCCCCTCCTTGAACGGTACTTAGTGTTTTGACGTTTACCATCAATATTTGGTTGTAGTTTATTTCATTTTGAAGATGTTTAAGTGTGGTTGAGGTAGTTTGACCTTGGTGGTCACGACACTCACCCCAATGGTCTCGGTCGATACAAGTTGGGTTGGTTTTGTTTTTTTAAACATGCCCTTGTTATGGGTTGGTTTTGTTTCAGTCGAAGAGCTTTGAGATGGTTTTATTTCATTTGACACTCATGTGACTTTGTTTCCATCGACACTCTTGAATTCTTATGGGGGTCGCAACACATGTGTTGTTGGTTGCTACCCTTGTTTTGGTGGTGGTCTCTACACCTAGGTGGGTGGGTGAGATGGTCGCTACACTCACTCACCAAGGAAGTTTGCTACACTTGGTTGAGTACTTGGTTGCTACACATGTGTAACATAGTAAGGTTACTACACGTGTACATGTGAATGATGGTTGATACACAGTGTTGTTTAGACTATTGTTTGATTAACCCTAATCATGTTTCTTAACTCTAATGTGTTCCAAGAAAGTGGGAAATGACTTATCTAGGATTTGGTGGTTGAATAATAATGTGAAACCCTAATCGGCTATGTGTGTGAAACCCTAACCCTAATTCTAGGGTATGCTATATTTCTTGAGCTTGCTTGGATGAATAGCATGTGATTATGTTTTCTCTATCCTAGTTGTGCAATCCTAACCTTGTAGGTGGAATGAATGTCACATATATGTGAATGCTATTGTGATCCTTGTATAATATAGGGCGGTGATTATGTGTATTATTGAGGCATAATGTGATATTGACTGAGTAGGAATGATGTCATTAGGTCTAATCACCTGAAAAGTACTTTATGCCTAGTTTGGGGTGAAATCCTCTAGAGATGTTATTGAGGGATTGATATCTCATAGTGATGTGATATAGGTGATGGCCTTGTGAATGGGTGTGCTACAAGTATCATGTGGAGATGTGACAAGTTCATACTTTATATGTTTTATATCTTCTGAAGTTGTTATACAGTTATGCTTGCTAGAGTGAATTAGGGTTTTGTATGTCCACTTGTATGTTGAAGCCTTAATTCAACCAATTGGCATAAATAACAAAGTGAAACCTTAATCATGTATCTTCCCTATGCCACAGATCCATCTTTACCGTCAGTAACTTGATGGATGGTGAAATGGGTATTCCCAAGGGAAATTCGAAGTGCATACTATTGAGTATGTGAGGTGCAAGTGACCATGTGTCCTTGACATCTTGATCCCAAGTGTTTTGAGAATGCCTATGATTGACTCTTGGTGATGAGCATGTGATATGATGTGATAGAGGTCAATTGTGGTTGTACCTCAGTGGTTGGGTTATATACCCTATTTTCTAGCGTTGTGACATGTACCAAGGTGGGCTAGGTGTTTTACAGGACCATTTCCTTGACTATGAGTTGTTATCTCTACAAGACTCTAGATTTGACTATAAGTTGTTGTCTTTGCAGTTTAACTATATGTCATTGTCGTGCAGGCTCAAACAGATCGCAGAAGAGAAGAACATGGATTTTGGCTCTTCCATTGATCTTGTATGGCACTGATTCTGACTTTGCAATGGTCGATTGGATTTGGGTGGTACAACTCAAATCCTCAGGGCATTATAAAAGATGTAATACATCTGTGTAGTATATTTACTTAGGGTCATATACGCTTCACATTGGATGACCCCTTGCCTTATATTTTCATTGGTTTCTTGAATTATAATGTGGTAAGAGAAATCAACTATTATACATCTCCTTCATATTCCTTCTAAAAGTTTGGATTGTTCTACTGCTCAGTTGTAGATACTTAAGCTGCCTAATCTGTGACACTAGTTTAATACATATCATTTAACTGAATCTGCTCAACCTGATAATAATGTTATTGATATGTTTTAATCTACATGTGCTTATTATAGACGTTGGTGGTGAGTTATATCTCTCGTTGGGACGTTTAGTCTCACCATGTTGGTTTCCACATCTTTTAGGTGGTCATTCATGATGAGGTAGAGATCGTGCATTGAAGCTGAGCAATAAGAGGAGAAGTAGTTGTTGAGAGGTTGGACATACTGCTAGTGTTTCATTGTAGAGTCCAATGTGTCGTCCATGTACTCTCAGGCCCTTGGGGAGGTGTTTTTTTTTGTACATCGATATGATGTTTTTGGTGTTATGCCTTTGTTGTGCAGATATGGCATGTATATATATATATATATATATATATATATATATATATATATATATATATATATATATATATATATATATGTATATATATATATATATATATATGAACATGTTACCTCTTGTAATAGGTTGTGACCGGAAAGCGATTGAATAATATCATGTAATAATATTTTGGCATGGATATATATACATGTGGCTTTTGTGGACTCAGATGTGATAAGTTCCCATTTTTATGCCTATATGAAATCAATTTTAATTTCCTATGTTTTCTAGTAACCTGGTTGATTAGTATTAGTTTCACACTTTATTTTCAATAATCTCACTTTTGGGTGACGAGTGTGTCACTTGGTTGGTAGCATAACTCTAGGTTCACTTAGCCTACAGGGACATAGGACTAGGTTTGTGTCTATTCTAGTATCCTCTAGTCTGTCTTATGGTAACTTATGCTTATGCAGAAGAAGAAAATAGAAGAAGATGAAGAAGAAGAAGAAGAAGAAGAAGAAGAAGAGAAGACAAGATGGATGGATAACACAAAGAACATGTTGGTGAGAGAAGTATTGCTGCACCAGGTGGTGGTTCCAGGAGGCATGAGAAGGTTGATGGAGTGCCTAAGACGCTCCAGTTTGACTCAGTTGTGGTGGACAACCCCGCTTTCTAATCCATGTTTAGACAGTTCATGGCCACGATGATGCATATGGCAGACAGAATGCCTCCACCCCAAGCAAGAGCGACAATCCCCAATGTGAAATCATTAGGTTCTGGGAAGATCTTTGAATGGTTGAGGCATGTAGGGGCGGTGAAGTATTCAAATCAGGCGGACCCGACAGATGCAGATATGTGGTTAACCAAGCTGGAGAAGGCCTTCAAGATACTCAACATCCCCAAAGAGGATAAGGTGAAGCATGTAGTGTATCTATTAAGGGGGAGTGTTCGCCATTGGTGGGCCATTAAGGAGGAGAAAAGGCCTAGTTTTGTGATCATTTGGGAAGATTCTAGGTAGGATTTTGTCAGGCGTTACTTCCCATAGACATATCTGGATGAGAAGATCACACCGCTTGAGAAGTTCTGGTAGGGATCTATGATGGTCAATGAGTATGAGGCAAAGTTTATGGAGCTTCATAGGTTTTTTCCTCATATGGCAGCCGCAGACAAGGAAAGATTTGATGGTTCGATAAAGGTTTGAGTAAATAGTTGACAACTCCAGTGTCATCTTTACATAACAGAGAGAAGCTGACCACGTTTGTGGAATTAGTCAGAAGGGTAGAATAATCAATGGTGGAGAAGTGTGAGACAAAGACCAAGAAGAGGCCTACAAAGTATCAAAGGCAGTTGTCTGGAAGCTTTAAGAAGCCTAGGTTCAACACCACCATCATATTAGAGGTCAGCAAGTCAGTCTCAGTGGTCACCAAGTAGAGGTAGAGGTTGTAGCTTTCCGACGATGGGATCCCATAGTGTTGCATCATTTTCGGTGATAGGGTCGTCTATGCCATGGTATGAGAGAAAAACTTGTTACAAGTGTGGAAAGGTTAGGCATACAAAGTGGTTTTTCCCAATGAAGGATGAAGAGCTTACCTAACAACCAAGACAGAGATAGCAAGGGTCATAGCAACGTCAACAGTTCAACAATGGAAGTGGCAGAGGGTGTTGACAGGTGTCACGGGATGGTTCTTCTAGCCAAGCTAGTAGAGGAAGGGGACAACAACAAGCAATGACTCAATTCTACATAATGAATCAGCCAGAAGGAGTGGTCAACCTGCAAGTTGTGATAGGGCATATGGAGTTATTTCATTCTGATTTGTCTTCTTCTTGGTTTATATCTATTTTGGTTGATTCGGGTGCAACACACTCTTTTATCACTCGAGAAGTGATTGCTAGTCTTTCTTTGCCTACTAGTCATTGATCTGATAGCCTTTGTTTAGAAATCACATTGGTTGGTTCCATAGAGCTGCGAGAGGTCTGTCCTTCCCATGTCCTTTCTCTTTCAGGACATAGCATTCAAATGGATCTCATACCACTTGACATGCATGGATTCAATGTGATCCTCAGAATGGATACTTTGGAGAAGTATCAGTTGGTCTTGAATAGTAGTTCCAAGATGGTGTCGTTTGTTGATGGTGATGAGACGTGGGTCTTCCAAGGAGATAGGAAGATTCTTCCAACTTTTTTGGTGTCGGTGATGGTGGAAGAGAAGTTGATGAGGCAGGGTAGTGATGCATTCTTGGTGCATGTGGTGGATACCAAGGCAAGGATTCCACACATCCAGGAGGTTCTAGTTGTTTGTGAGTTTGAAGATGTGTTTTCGTATGAATTTCTAGGACTTTACCCAGTCATAGAGATTGATCTTAAGATCTATCTAGTTCCTGGTACGTAGCAGATAGCACAGATATTATACAGGATGGTGCCAGTTGAGATGCCAGAGTTAAAGAAATAGTTACAAGAGCTGCTTGAGAAAGGTTTTATCAAGCTGAGTATATCACTGTGGGGTGCTCCCATTTTGTTTGTAAAAAAGAATGATGGGTATATGAGGTTGTGTATCGATTACAGATAGTTGAACAAAGTTGCAATAATGAACTAGTATCCTTTACCACAGATTGATGATCTGTTTGACTAGTTACTAGGTGCCACAGACTTTTCCAAGATAGATCTGAGGTCGGGATATCACCAGTTGCGGATCAAGGCAGATGACATACCAAAGTCAGCTTTTAGAATGAGGTATGTTCACTATGAGTTCATGGTTATACCGTTTGGGCTAACCAATGCACCAACAACGTTCATGGACTTGATGAACAGGGTGTTCATACCTTATCTTCATCAATTTGTGGTAGTATTCATAGATGACATCTTGATATACAGCCAAGATAGCCAGCAGTACGAGCATCATTTGCGCCAGGCGTTGAATCTATTGAGATAGCACCAGTTGTATGTGACGTTCAACAAATTTGAGTTTTGGCTGAAGGAGGTGTATTTTCTTGGGCACGTGATATCTAATGAGGGTGTTTGTATGGACCCTAATAAGGTGGAATTTGTGATAGAGTGTGACCAACCAAAGACGCCCACAAAAGTTTGTAGTTTTTTGGGTTTGACAGGATACTATAGGAGGTTCATCAAGAACTTCAGCGCAGTGGTGTTACCCCTAACTAAGTTGACAAAAAAAGATGTGCCTTTCGTCTGGGATGACAATTGACAATGTTCTTTCCAAATATTAAAGGAGAAACTATCCAGTGCACTAGTGCTAGTGCTTCTGGAGTAGGGAAAAGGCTACATTGTCTTTTGTGATGCCTCAAACAATGGTTTGCATTGTGTTCTCATGCAAGACAAGAATGTGATCTCTTTTGCATTGTGATAGTTGAAGAATCATGAGGAGAACTATCCCACTCATGATTTGTTTCTAGATATATTTGTCCATTCTCTAAAGATCTGGAGACATTACCTCTATGGCGATAAGTGTCAGATCTTCATGGATCACAAGAACCTGCAATACATCTTTTCAAAGCAGGAGTTGAACATGTGGTAGAGACGTTGGATGGAGAAAATTAAAGACTATGATTGCACCATAGATTACCATCCAGGGAAGGTGTATGTGGTGGCAGATGCTTTGAGTAGGAAGTCTTTGTCGTCATCATCTGCTGACAAGGTGCACTTATGTTCCTTGGTGTGCCACAAGAGAAACATGTTAGTGTCCTTGTGTGAGATGATGTAAATTTGGAAGTCTCCTTGTTGGAAGTCTTGTTGGCTCAGTTACAAGTGAAGCCCATGTTGCGGTAGTAGATTAGAGAGGCTTGGCAGGATGATATCATGATGCAGCAGATCTAAGCAAAGTTTGGCAGCGAAAAGCATTATGATTTCCATGAGGTAGTGGATGGGACCGCATGTTACCACGATAGAGGTTTGGTTCCTGATGTTGATAATTTGAGGAAGTTGGTCTTAGAGGAGTCTCACTCTTCAATGTACATTATGCATCCAGGAAGCACCAAGATGTATCACAATCTTAAAGATTTGTATTGGTGGCCTAGTTTGAAGGGTGACGTGGCTAAGTTTGTTGCTAGATGTCCTGTTTAGTAGCAGGTTAAAGAAGAGCATCATAAGCCTGTAGGAACTTTGCAATCATTACGTATACCACAGTGGAAGTGGGCTCCTGTCACGCTGGACTTTTTGGTTGGTCTGTCTAGGAAAGCCAAAGGTCATCACTCCATATGGTTGATAGTTGACCGGTTGACAAAGACAGTGCACTTTTTGCTTGTAAAGATGACGTACACAGCAGAAAAGCTTGCTCATATATACATTTATGAGATAGTATGGTTGCATGGTATCCCAACCACTATTTGGGAAATCGGTCCACACAACCGCATATATTCCCGCTTATGCCTATGCGGGCCCCCTACCGCATCGCATATCGCCAATCGGTCCATTAAGTGGTCATGGGCCGCATATACTCCCGTTTGGCTGATTAAACGGCTGATAAAACTCTACTTTTTGAAAATCCCACAGCTTATGTCCATATATTTCATACATACATATACACATTTCATTACATATTAAAATTTAAATATATAGTGATTTATTTATATGTATACATTGTAATACATACAACAATTTCCTCACACATTTGTACATTTATATGAATACATTTTGACATTTTCGTGTGTATAGATACATATATGCTATACCAACATATACAAACACATATCTAGACATGTATGTATACATTTTGATTTATTCAAATTTACAGACATGCATACATTGATATACATACATTTTAATATTTGTGCATATATTACAAACACATTTCATATACATACATATATAAGCATATCATACATATATATTTGTATGTTTATATGTAAATATATATTACTGCCTAATGTATATACATTTATACTTTTATTTATGATCTTGATATATCATGTTTTATATAATTAGTTTGTTAAAAGAAATAAATCCAAAATTGCATATACTCCCGTATATACTCCCTCATACTGCATATACTCTATGCAGTATCCCTCTGCCCACACACCGCATACCACTTTCCTGAATAATGATCCTAGATACTATCGTATCTGATAGAGGTCCTCAATTCCTCAGTCATTTTTGGGAACGTATGCACACAACTATGGGTAAGTAGTTGAAGTTCAATACAACATTTCACCCACAGATAGATGGACAGTCAGAAAGGATGATCCAGATTCTAGAAGATCTATTGAGAACTTGTGTCCTACAGTTCTTGGACAGTTGGAATGTGCACCTCAGTTTGACAGAGTTTTCCTACAATAACAGTTATCAGAGGAGCATTGATATGGCACCTATGAGTCTTTGTAAGGGAGATGTTGTAGATATATGTTGTGTTGGTACACGACTGGTGAGTATCAACTTCTACGTCCTGAGGTTGTGTAATAAAAGACAACAAAATGTAAGACTCCTGACCTAGATTTATGCTTAATTGTAATTACTATGCACAATGAGATGCTCAAACCTTAATCTAATCTTTTGAGATGTCTTAATATCATGTGAAAAGCTTATATTTTAATTTTGGTCCAATTTGGTTGATGTTTGAACTACCTTTGTTATATAAGTGTATTATGCCATGAGGATTTGAGGCATACTACTCAAATCCAACTGACCACTGCTAAGTCAAAATCAGTACCACACAAGATCAATGGAAGAGTCAGACTCCATGATCATCATCAACACCAGTTTAAGTCTTAAATGTAGTGACATAATAGTCAAACTCCTAGACAACAATTTATAGTCAAAGCTATAGTCCTGTAGAGAAACCAACTCATAGTCAAGGCTATGGTCCTACAAAACAACTAGTCCGCCTCGATACATGCACTACACTAGAAAACAAACCCAAACTTGGTCGTTATATAAGTATTATAACACTAGAACCACAATTTAAGGATATAGGGAGTTACCTCCACTGATACCCTGCATATTCAATAATATGTACTCCAAATTTCCCATAGGAGTTACTCGTTTCACCATCAAGCTAGATACTGCCACTGAAGATGGATCTTTGGTACATGGAAACTACATGATTAGGGTTTCACTTGATTAGATATTCCAATTGGGTATCTTTTAATGCATCAATCAAGTTACAACATATTAACCCTAAAAAAACTCTACAAAATTAAGGATAAGATGAAACTCCTAAAATGTATAAAGTGAGAAGTTGTCTCATCATCACATTACTATGGGATATTAATACCTCAATTTATGCACAAAGCACTTTCTAGGTCAATATACCAATTCATACAATTCTTGGACTTTCAATATCACAGTATGCCTCAACATTACTCATAATCACCACCCTATGTTACATAGGGATCAACATAGCATACGCATAGCTTTGATATTCATCTCACTTTCAAGTTAGTGTTATACAAGTAGGAGAGAGAAAACACAATCACATAACAAATACTTTGAGTAGTATGAGTGCATACATCATATTATTACAAGATTAGGGCTTGGGTTCATATGTATCTGATTCGGGTTTTATTTCATCCCTTAACCACTAAACCCTAATTCTACCACCACCCCACAATGTTGGAGAACACTCGGGTTAAGCACTATCATTTATAATTATCCATCCTTAATCACATCACCTTATGTAAATTGTTGCACTATGTATTGATCATGTGCATGTATGTGTATAGGTGTCTCAACCACTCATAACACATGGGTCTCAACCCTCCCCCAACACACATGTCATGACCACTATAACCTAGATGTCTCGACCCTTAACCCACAAGTGTCACGATCGTGACACTTTCACATGGTCACAATAATTCTCTACACATATATGCCTCGACCCTCTATAACACATATATCTCATCACTTCCCATAACTAGGTGTATCACATTGCTCACTCACTCATAGTGTCACATCCTGCAAAACATGCTACAGGTGTCTCGTCTGTAACATGTGTAATGTCGCAACACGTGCAGCATCTCGATCATGATGCATGCAACCTCTCTCTCTCGGACCTCAACGCATGAAGGGCTTATCTTGCCCATGATGCGTGTAGGGCTTGCTGTGTCCACAATGTGTGCAAGCTCAGACTCAACCTGTAATGATGTGTCACAACCAAACTAGCGAGTAACAACTATCCCTTAGGGTTTTTGAGTTTGAAACAACCATCTATGCATGGTTTTGACCTAAGGGAAGACCAAGGGGTGTCTCGGCCCTATGTTAGCATTACGCTCAACACCAAAATAGATCCAAACTAGGTCGAGACAACTGATCAAATCAAGAACACCAAACGTCAATAGGTGAGCAGCACCCTATTCCAAGGTGTTCATCGACCCTAAAACATGATCATGGAAGGTCACCAAAAGGGTTATATCCAGAAAGAGAAAGCCAATGTTCCTATGCAAACAACTAGGTCCAAAAATTCATGTTAAAATGCACCAAATAGATGTAACAAGTTCTATTGATAAAGATCCCAAGGAACACCCAAATCTTCTATTTTCAACAAAATCGTGTATATAGATTTTGGGTTTATAAGAGGAACAATCCTTTCAAGAACACTACAAGATTTAAACCCTAAACTACTGTCATCTTATCTACCAAAAAGATCATGTTCTAAGATCTGGAATAACAACATATAATAAGATTTAAGATTCCGATAATAGATGTGGATAATACAGTTGTGTAGTATATTCTCTTAGGGTCAATACAATTCACATTAGATGACCCCATGCCTTATTTCTTATATTGTTTAGTTTATAACAGTTATACATGTTCTTCATATTTCATTTAAAAGTATAAGTTGTTCTACTTCTTAGTTGTAATTGCTTAGACTGTTCAATAGTAACACCTGATTTATTTATCCGCTTTATTATATTTCTATGCTTATAATTGATGTCAGTGAAGAGTTATATCTCTCGTTGGGACGTTTGGTCTCACCCTATGGGTGCCACAACTTTTTAGGTGGTTGTGGAATGAGGAGGTCGAGGTCGCAGTGTTAGTGCAGAGCAGCAGGGAGATCAGTAGCTATTAGAAGGTTGGATATGCTACTAGTTAGAATTTTACAGTAGAGTCTGAGGTTTCATCCCTACACTCTCAAGTCTTTGGGGAGATTTTATTGTTTTGTATATCGACGCATAGATTTTGTCTTTTGACAATGAATGTATAGTAATGTCATGTACATATAAACATGTTGTAAAATGTAACATTTATGGCTTGTTAGCATGTGAACATATCATGTAGCATATTTTGATATAAACAAGAATACATATGGCATGTGTTGAAGGAACATTTATGAAATAATTCCGCTTGAGATATTACCTTGCAATTGGTTTTAATTTACCTTGTTTTGTGGTAATATTGTTGTTAGTGATAATTTTGAATTTGTTTTGAGTAATTTCGCTTTATGTGGTGAAGGGTGTCATAAGTTTGTGGTATCAGAGCTATAGTTTCAATGAGTCTACATGGACATAGGACTAGGGTTTCAGTGTGTTATAGTGTCCTCCAATATATCTTATGGCCATTTCTTCTTATGTAGAGGAGGAAGAAGAGAAGAAAAGATTCCTAGATAATATGAAGAACATGTTGCTGAGAGAGGTGTTACTGCACCAGGAGGTGGTTCTAGGAGGCAAGAAAGGGTTTATTTGTGCATGAGGTGCCTCAAGTCAACCCAGATGATGTAGCCAACCCTACTTTAGAGTCCATGGTTGGATAGTTTATGACTACAATGAAACACATGATGGATAGGATGCCTACAGTCCAACCTAGGGCAACGATTTCTGGTGTTGAAACTCATGGTTCTAGAAATACTTTTGAAAGACTTTGACATGTAGGAGTGTTGGAGTATGTTGGTACATCTGATCCAAATGATGCAGATATGTGGCTAGCTGAGCTGAAAAATGCCTTTAAAATCCTCAATATTCCCAAAGAGGATAAGGTGAAGCATGTTGTATATCTTTTGAAGGGGATTGTTGGCCATTGGTTGGCCATAGAGGAAGAGAAAAGGTTGGGTGTTGTAATTACTTGGAAGAATTTCGACGGGATTTTATAAGTCGGTACTTTCCAGAGACCTACTTGAATGAGAAGATTGTACAATTTGAGAATATCCGGCAGGGATATATGTCAGTCAGTACTTATGAAGCTAAGTTAGCTTCTAAGGTTTTTCTTGCATATGGCTGCAGCGGACAAGGAGAGAATCGAACGCTTTGAAAAGGGTTTGAATTCTAAGATGACAACTCCAGTGTTATCTTTAGAGAACAGTCTGCCACTTTTTTGGAGTCAGTTAGAAGAGTGGAGAGGTCTGTGATAGATAATCGTGAGACAAAGGCCAAGAAGAGGCATGCATAGTACTAAGGACAATCTTTTGGAGGCTCCAAGAAGTCTATGTTCTCAACACCTCAGTCTCAACAAAGGTCAGTGACTCAGTTACAATGGATACATAGCAGAGGCAGAGGTCATAGTCTTTTGCCTGTGGGAGCTCACAGTGCACCATGAGTGTCTGTGACAGGGCCATCTAGGCCATGGTATGAGGGCAAGACATGTTTCAAGTGTGGACAAGTGGAGGATACTGAGTGATATTTTCTTGTGAAAGATGAAGATGTGACTTAGAAGTCTAGGAAGATTCAGTAAGGGTCGTAGTAGTGACAACAGGACAGTGGCAGAGGATGTGGACAGGCGTCACAAGTTGATTCTTCAGGAAAAGCTGACAGAGGAAGGGGGTGATAACAGGCGACAGCTAGATTCTATATGATGAGTCAGCCAGAAGGAGTTGTTAACCCTCAGGTCGTAACAGGTTAGATGGGATTATTTCATTTTAATTTGTCTTCTTATGTTTCATATATGTTTTGATTGACCAAGGTGTGATGCACTCCTTTATCACTAGAGAAGTGATAGCTAGTTTTTCCTTACCTGTTAATTGTAGTCGTGTAGACAAGATATTCTTCATCTAGAAACTCCTTTAGTTGGTTCCGCAGATGATAAATGTATATTTATCGCTTTTATTTATATATTTTTGATATTTGTTTAGGTTTATTTTATTATTTATTCTCTTAGTTTCATAATTAATTATTTTATTTTAGATTTTTATCTTTAATTGGAGTTTTAATTCTATTTTCTTGGGTTTTGTAGGAAAATTATACAATTTGCAGCAATCCTGAAATTCATATATACCCTCCACCAAAAGTGACATAACTCTTGCATTCGAACTCCAAATTGAGTTCACAAGTATTCATTGGAAAGGGAATTTAGTTTCCTAAAATAAAATCCTATTATTTGGACGGTTTTTGTACTTTTAATGGCAGATAAATACGTTCGAAATCGCTTCTGCGAGAATCTGCATTAAAGGGAGTTACATGGTCGAGATAATTAAAGACAATCAACTTTCGATTTGACCAGATCCAGAAAATTTAAAAATTAGTCTCCCTCTCTTTTTTCCCCCTCTTTTGAGGGCATCCTACCCCCTCCCTCTCCTATAAAAGGAGGGACTCTTTACTTGTAAAAGCATTCCATTCTTCATTCTATTTCATCCAATTTTTAGTTGTAGACCACATCTTGTATAATGTTGGATCTCATTTTAGTTTGCATTTCTTCTGGTCTTGTTATGTCTGAGTAAATCTCTCTGGGGAATGGAAGTACCCCTTATCCCGGTTCTATTCAATATAATCAATTATATTCCTCCATCGAACAAATGTCTTCTCTCTGTTTCTTTGTGGTTATTTGGATGATTTGATATATTCTTATGGAGTGATATGACTGTGGATCTCTGTAAGAATGAAACAATAGTCCCTTAATTGTGATTATCATCTTTTCATCTATTTAATCGTATTCTTGTTATAATCTTTGGTGACGCGACCACCTGAGCCTTGGGTTTGAACGCAGGTTTGAATTCACATGCTTTTTGATATGACCGTGGATAATGGCATGTTGGACGGTTGGGCAATGATCCGTGAACGCCGGGACCAACGGGTTCACGGTAAGTCCGACCCTTGTGAGTTTTTCAATAAGGACATGTAACCATAAGGTCCTAATTTGATCCTTGGAGTTTATAATTTGATTAGTTGAATAGGAACATAGTTTTGGTGGTAATCTTCTGGACCCCAGATCTTTATTTCTTGATTAGTTAAATTTTATTTCAGTACTTTTATTTTTTTGTTCTTAGTTTTAAACAACTCTCTCAAATCGGGATTTAATTCTTATACTTGCAAACAGATTTGGATTTCGACTTTTCTTTTCTGTCGTCCCTTGGATCGATACCTGTCTATACTAAGTTGACTTGTTGTTCGCAACAAGTTAACAATCGGGTTAGAAGGTTAAACTCTAGGACTTTTCCTAGTGATTGTTGTGTGTACAATGACATGCATCAATTTGGCGCCGTTGGCGGGGACGGCACAGTTGCTTTTCAGATCTGATTGTCTGTATATCTTGTATAATCCTTGTTCATATTCTCTAACTTTCATAACTTTAGTCTTTTTTATAATTTCTTTTAGATTTTTATAATTTCTTTTTGCCTTCTGAGCACAATTCCGGAAGTGTATCTCCTCTTTCTGCTGAGTTTCTATTCCAGCAGTACTGCTTTCTAGTTACTTTTTTTTGTAATTTTAGTTATTTCATGATTTTTTTAATATAATTTTTAGTTCTCTTTGTAATTTTTGACTAACCTCTTACCTCGTAATCTTTCTTCTCTCGTTCATTGATTGACATATCTTTCAGGAATTTTTCTTTTCAAATGGAGTGGGCATCCCAATATCCCCCACAATGTTATTATTTTGGTCTTTACCACCATTCATCTCTTACCTGTCCGACTCTACCCCATGATTATAATAGCACCCCTTTTAATTGTGAGCCCTTTCATCCTGGTGGATACAATGTGAATCCACATTTTTCTGAGAACCATTATGGGGAACCTTGCTATCCATATTCTAATGGGGGATATGATCAACAAAATTTTGTGGGGTGTAACCAACAAAACCTTGGGGGTTATGAACATATTTATGAAACCCAATGTAATCCTCAACAAGAAGAGAAACTTAAGTCCCTAGAGAATATGGCAGCAAAACTCCTAACTAGCCAAACCTTATTGGCCACATTACTAGAAGCCCAAACCCAAAATATAGATTGTTCAAATATCTTTCCTCATGAATTGGTGACACCTTATAATATTGAATCTTCCTACCAAGATGGACGCAATGGAAATTACAATCCACCATCTTCTGGAGATTATTATGAGGAGCAATGCCACCCAAAACAATATGAGGAGTGTGGCGAGGATGATCAAAATTTTGGGGTGTATAAATCCTATGGTGAAATGCAAATTGATCTTGAACCGGAAGAGAGACTTAAGGCCCTAGAAAAGATGGTAGCAGAAGTACAAGAAAAATTTGAATCCAGTCAAGCCATGTTCGCTACCTTTCTAGAGGATCAATCACAAACTCCCCCTATAGAGCTTGAGCAACCCAAGATGGTTCTTCCTAACGATGACGATGATGATCCTTATTTCCTGTCATATATGTCAGATCCTGAAGAAATAGAATAAACCATGGAGCCATATTTTGTGTGTGATGAGGACGTTGGTATCCCTATCTTTCCTTTAGAGACTCTATTACTTGAATATGAAATGTCAAAGCAGGAGAGTCATTCTGAAGATCCAACAACTCCTCCCATCCTCAACATAAATCTGAATGATACCATAGACCAATACCCTTCTTTTGAGTCTATTTTGGATAATGAGAATCTAACCCCCTTTATGATTCTTCCCGAGCCGTCACAGCCAATTTCCATCCCACACATGGCTGATCTAGAAGGGGAGATACCACCATTAGAAGAAGCCCACACACCCCCTTCTATTGTTTGCAAGGAAGACATCAGCATCCCTCCTCAATACTTGGGGAACCCTTGTACAAAAAAATTAGAGACATATGTTACATCAACAATGAAACTTACCAAACCCAATGTTGATGGCATTAATTTTAAGGAGAAACAAAATACTTTTGTAAATGATTTTAAATTTTTTGTATTAGCATCAATTCTCCCATATGCAAGTCATCGTGATGGTGGAAAACCTGAACCAGATCCTCCACCTGACTCAGTTCATCATGCTCTATTGGCATTACTAGTCGGGTACCCGCCAACCTCCCCTTATCCACATCCATCTTCAACACTTCCCTTGCTATCGAAGGAAGATCTATGGATATTATTGGAGGGAATGCGAGGTGAAAGAAAATATGAGCACCCCACTGAGCTTCTACAATTACCCTATCATAGGATACATTATGAAGCTCCTCAGATAAAGGTCCCAGCCCTCATACACATCCCCTTCAGCTGGACATTTTTTGAGCTACCTGGGCCACCTAGAAATCCTTGCTCTTCTCTTCCCTCCATCTCGGGTTTTGATTTTGCTCAGGACGAGCAACAATCTAAGTCCGGGGTGGAGGTGGGTGGTATGTTTCTATTCCACCCCCTTACCTTTTTTTATTCTTGCATTATTTCTACCTTTTTTTGTTTTGCATATAGTTACTTTGTTCATGGCCATTATCTAGTCGGCCATGTTTTTATTTCTTTTGTTGTAAAATGGCCTTTATCTAGTCGGCCAATACGAATAAATGTTTATCATTGTACCCCTTTGAATTTAATAAATCTTTTGCAAAAATTGTTACAAATTGCCATGTCTGAAACCACCATGTCACCTAGGATCCCAAAATAGCATCACTCCTTGGAAAAGTTGGCAAGCCGTATGGAATCAATCAAAACCAAACACAAATTTTCTCTATTTTTAAACTATTGATTAACTTGATATAAATCTTGTATAATGTGATTGACATGAATGTTCTTTCTGATGTAATGACACTTTCAAAAAAAAAATGTATGAAGTTATAAGCACAAGGACACCTTTTGTTTTCCCCTTTTTTCTTTCTAAAAAAGAGAAGTAAAGAATCACCACCAGACAAAAATCAAGTCTGGGGTGGCATGCTTCCCATAAAAAAAATTCCATACCCCACAAAGGGACGTACCATCAAAAGATGCCAAAAGTGCACATTAAAAAAATTGTGACCAATGTAGCTACAACTCCACAAATTCAAATCCCAAGTCGAATACAGGAGGGATACAAAAAAAATCATCACTTCCTTCTTTGTTTTCACACCCCCTAATTTCATCTTGTTCTTGTGCAACAACTCACAAAAAAAATACATTTATAAAAATGAGAGTGTCAAAACAAAAGTAAGATGAAGCATGTTTTTCTACAAAATCTTGATTTAGAACCAAGATATGATATTTGTTTTTAATAGGGAATATAGAATTTTGTATTTTGTGGTTTTAGGAGATTGGGTTACTTGGCCAAATTTGGAGGTAAGGAATAAAGTGATGTTACAAGGGTGAGGATAGACATGTTGTTAGTGTAAATTGGAATAATTTGAAATTTTAATTGTTTGAGGACAAACAAAGATTCAAGTCCGGGATATTTTGATAAATGTATATTTATCCCTTTTATTTATATATTTTTGATATTTGTTTAGGTTTATTTTGTTATTTATTCTCTTAGTTTCATAATTAATTGTTTTATTTTATATTTTTATCTTTAATTGGAGTTTTAATTCTATTTTCTTGGGTTTTGTAGGAAAATTATACAATTTGTAGCAGTCCTGAAATTCATATATACCCTCCACCAAAAGTGACATAACTCTTGCATTCGAACTCGAAATTGAGTGCACAAGTATTCATTGGAAATGGAATTTAGTTTCCTAAAATAAAATCTTATTATTTGGATGGCGTTTGTGCTTTTAATGGGAGATAAATATGTTCGAAATCGCTTCTGCGAGAATCTGCATTAAAGGGAGTTACATGGTCAAGATAATTAAAGACAATCAACTTTCGATTTGACCAGATGCAGAAAATTCAAAAATTAGTCTCCCCCTCTTTTTTCCCCCTCTTTTGAGGGCATCCTACCCCCTCCCTCTCCTATAAAAGGAGGGACTCTTCACTTGTAAAAGCATTCCATTCTTCATTCTATTTCATCCAATTTTTAGTTGTAGACCACATCTTGTATAATGTTGGATCTCATTTTAGTTTGTATTTCTTCTGGTCTTGTTATGTCTGAGTAAATCTTTCTGGGGAATGGAAGTAGCCCCTTAGCCCGGTTCTATTCAATATAATCAATTATATTCCTCCATCGAACAAATGTCTTCTCTCTGTTTCTTTGTGGTTATTTGGATGATCTGATATATTCTTATGGAGTGATATGATCGTGGATCTCTGTAAGAATGAAAAAATAGTCCCTTAATTGTGATTATCATCTTTTCGTCTATTTAATCTTATTCTTGCTATAATCCTTGGTGACGCGACCACCTGAGCCTTGGGTTTGAACGTCGGTTTGAATTCACATGCTTTTTGATATGACCGTGGATAATGACATGTTGGACGGTTGGGAAATGATCCGTGAACGTCGGGACCAACGGGTTCACGGGAAGTCCGACCCTTGTGAGTTTTTCCATAAGGACATGTAACCACAAGGTCCTAATTTGATCCTTGGAGTTTATAATTTGATTAGTTGAATAGGAACATGGTTTTGGTGGTAATCTTCCGGACCCCAGATCTTTATTTCTTGATTAGTTAAATTTTATTTCAGCACTTTTATTTTTTTGTTCTTAGTTTTAAACAACTCTCTCAAATCGGGATTTAATTCTTGTACTTGCAATCAGATTTGGATTTCGACTTTTCTTTTCTGCCGTCCCTTGGATCGATACCTATCTATACTAAGTTGACTTGTTGTTCGCAACAAGTTAACAACCGGGTTAGAAGGTTAAACTCTAGGACTTTTCCTAGCGATTGTTGCGTGTACAACGACATGCATCAGCAGAGCTATGGGAAGTGTGTCCATCATGTGCTCTTTCCTTTTCTGGATGTAGAATTCAAGTAGATGCCCTACCACTTGAATGCACAAATTCGATGAGATATTTGGGATGGATACTTTGGAGAAGTATCAAGTGATCTGGAATTGTACTGTCAAGGTGGCAATGGTTGTGGATAGTGATGCTTCATGGGTCTTCCAAGGTGATAAGAAGATTCTTCTAACATGCACAACACATTGGTGTGATCCACCACTTCTTTCATAACCTTCCAATTGGAAACTTTGGATCCTAAACTCCACCTATAAATAGACCCCACACCCTATGTATTACATGCCTCTTTTGTCTCTCTTGAAGCAAGAGAATGACTAGCTTCCTCTTTTATTTTCTGTATGTAATCAGAGGATCCTTCCTCTAACATCAACTGGTCTACTAACGTTGCTAGACTATTCAATAAGTTCTCTCACTTCTTTTATATCACTATCAATCATAGTTATTTTATATCATCTTTTATATTCATAATTGTTGTTATCTGCACAACCATTTTTATAGATCTCAGATCTCGCTCTATTAAATATCTCTCACCTTTCTCCCTTCTTATGTATCGGTCCCAAGTGCCAATGATGGATATCTGTCGTGGGAGATCATGAGACAATTAGAATCACAACACACTTAAAAACTAGGACCTTTAGGGCTATAATGGGAAACCCATGACCCTCCCCTGCCACAAAGGTCTGCCAAAGTAAAAACAAGTTTTCATCATTTTTCTGTTTTTATTAACAATAACCTCGATTGTCACTATTTTTATCTGAAATGACTATAAAGGTTTCAATACTCATATTGCTTGATATTGGGGTACTAACACTTTTTCCAGTCATAAAAGGATTGTCAAATGTGATCTCTGAATTATGCATACTTTCTATCTACCCTTACGTGGAGTCAAAATCAAAATTTTTATGTTTTCATATTGATTTAAACAACGATCTTTGTTTTTTCATATTTGCAAATAAAATCAGATGGCGGCTCCGAATTTTATCGATTTATCATTTTCTTTTTACCTTTTTATTATTTTCATAGTCGTGCAGTCTATTATATTTTTTGAGCTCGGTGGAACAATTATAAATATGATGTGTATGTTTAATACAAGTAATGTTTACTAATAAGTACTACAATATCACTTTGGACTTGAACAATGCTAAAATGTATGTATGTATGTAGGGATGCTGCCAGATATTTATGGTTGGAGTGGCCAACAAAACTTAAATATGTTTCAATAAATCAAAAACAACGCATGACCGCTAGTGCAAAAAGCACTACACAATCTTTTCTATTCCAATAGGCTACCTAATCGTCTATTATATTGCATCTGTATAATTTTATTATATAATGGGCACAATATCATAGAAAATTCAGGGGTGATTTGATAATTTTATTAAAAATGTGTCATATGGGCTTTAAACGTGTGCCACTACTACCAAAGCATATTTTTTATGCTTACTGACCCGATAGGATACAAAACTAGATACAAAACCAGGCTTGTTAAATATAAGTCTAGTATGTATGTATGTATGTATATATATATATATATATATATATATATATATATATATATATATATATATATATATATATATATATATATATAGAGAGAGAGAGAGAGAGAGAGAGAGAAAGAGTCAGGCTAGAATACACTCAAATAGTTTTTCATGATGCAATATGTTTTCAAAAATCTAATTCGTTGATCTTCTTAAACATCTTGTGAATAGCTCATACGCAAAATTTGAGAACATTTGGACATTTATAGGTCATGTTATAAAGACTGCAAAAATTATGCATTTCAAATTAGCTCTGCGCGTTGATTTTTTTGCCCTTGGATGAGTGACTTACAATTATCCAAATGGGCTCAAAATTTACATGTAGCCTAGTTATAGTATGATGGTGAAGATCGATATTTTATATTTTGCAAAAATAGTATTGATATGCAAACACACTTGAGTGTATTCGTGCGATCTGTACACTCAAGTGTATTCTAGCCTGACTATATATATATATATATATATATATATATATATATATATATATATATATATATATATATATATATATATATTTGTGTGTATATATATATCAATATACATACATCTAATTATAAATGAATAATTAAATTTATTTTGTTTTTAGGGACGACCCGCGTTAGCCCCTGGCTCCATCCCTGCATGTATGATTTATTGTGTCACACACTCTCTCTCCATTCATCACCTCTATTTTTGTAATTTGGACACCCTCTCTCTCCATTTATTATCTATGTCTTTCTATTCATTACACCTCTCTCCATCTACTATCTCCTTCTTTTTATTTATTACGCACTCTTCCATCCATTATCTCCCTCTTTCTTTTATTCCGAACTTTTTTCATGCGCTTTAAATTTATTACTCTGCCTCTCTCCAACCACAAAATAATTATGAATGCCTGGACAACCTACACGCTGTGCTAATAGTTCTATTGTGTATTCCCGAAATGTGGGTGCCAATTTCAGTATTGCATTAATAATCTTCATTATCATAAATATATTATGTTTGGGTCGTTAAATCTATGTTTTAGGCCGGACTAGAATCTGAGGTATTGTAAATTATCAAAATTGAGATTTGACTAAATCATATTATTAACAAAATGAAAACTCCATTGAAACTAGTTCTATAATGCAAAATATTGGAATAAACCTTGATTCTATACTTAAACATAGTTTCTAAGATAAATATTGACATAATGTCTAATTATAGTACTATTTATTATGATGAATTTTAGAATTTTAGATACTTCTATATCTGTATAAAAGCATTATTAACTTGTGATATACAACGTTTGGGCCCTCACTTAGACCATGATTGTCTTAGTTGTTAACTTGAAATTGACTCGGTTTCAATTTAGACATTTTGTTTCAAACGTGCAACTAACCCCAAATCACAAAATGCAATTACAAACCCAGTTATTCTAGGCCTAACTACAATTTGGGGTGCAACTTTGACAGACATTATTGAATGAGGGCAGACATTGAGGATGGAAAATCGTGTGTGGTAATTGATGAAATTGGATGGACGACGTTGTGAAACCAAAAACGATGTGATAATGGGGGCACATAGCATTATAACTGTAATAAGCATTGTGCCCTGTGATATCTTGTAACGTGACAGTTATTAGAGGAATAATCAGAGATGATAAATGGTAACTGAGTCAGAGGATTCCTCGTTTTGTAATGTGGGGGGTGGGGGTGTTCACTATCAGTGGCGGAACCAGAAAATTACATAAGGGGGGGCTGAGTTAGCTATACATGGCACTAGTTGTGGTAGGGGGGCTGAGTTAAAAAAAATATACCTATAATGGGATTTGAACCAGAATCTCTAGTTTAGAACCAATGTACTTCTACCAACCCAGCTACAATTTTGTCTTAACATATATCTAAAGAGCTCGTATATATACTATATTTATAATACTAAACATGCATAAATACGTATAAATTAACATTTAAGATTTTGGGAGGGGGCTGAAGCCCCGGCAGCCCCCCCCCCCCCTAGATCCGCCCCTGCCACTATAAATGAGCAGCTGACTTGATGATTAAAAAAAAAAAAGGCTTGGCATGGGTTCCACAGTCAAAATTGACAGACTAGCGTTATATATATGTTGTTTGAGAAGCAGCTTGATAGGCATGTTTCTGACAATCCACCTACTGAGGTAGCCAAGTCTGTCGATTGCTGACGAAGTGGGCGCACGGAGTCAATACCAGATGCATCATTAGTGTTTGAAATTTGATTCCTGAGTGTGCTAGGGGAGAGCAACATGAATAAGACGGGCTCTTCTCTTTGCTGAAATAATATATGTATGTAGCTGTCGTGACACTCGTGAAACTAACAAATCCAACTTCTTCATCCGAAATCATGAGTGATCCTCCGTGCTTGTTTGTTGTACATGAAAATCCTACCAACTGCTGCTGCAAAAGAAAAAAAGTTTAAAACACGAGTGCCAAAAATTCAGAATCGGTGTAGGCCATTGCCTGGAGTTTCACTTGGATTCAAGGCAAAGCATTGCTAGCTATATATCGCCCTATTGTATCCAGAGCAAAGAGCAAAGGTTGGAGTATATATGGATCCATATGAAACTAAAGGTTACAGCTAGCCATTGCTTGAAGAACGGGCTAGCTTTGACACACACACGAGTGATATCAATCTCCCACCAGAACCACCCGAAGCCGATTGTTTATCCGTAGATACATGTATCTGAAGAACTTAAAGTTCTTCACACAGCTGAATCCGCAACCAATTCCTCATTCGCCAATGAGAAGTCGGTTTGAAGCTTTGTCCAGCGCAGATCCACGATGATGGTGGTGCTGGTGACTGAAGTGGCTTGTATTTCTTGGGTTTAGGTGTACCAAAAGATCCCTCCACCCCACCATGGTCACAGATCGGAGATCCACACAAGCTCTCTACCTAATATCAGAGCATATCCATTTAATACTGAGAAGGGTTCTTTCCATCTACTCAGCAGCCAGCGAAAGAGTGAGTTTCTTCTTGCAACAGGAGCTGATTGGATGACAGGATTCCTTTCTAGAGTAAGACTGCCTCAGGCAGCGGTCTTTTTGTGTCATGTGAGCACTAATCCCTACTAACCCAGGATCCCAGTCTTATTTTGTTTGGCAAAAATTGGCCGTTTTCGATTCCGTAATTCTCTAACTCGGACCAATTCAGTCCTGCTATGGGCAGGATTCCAGGATCCCAGTCCGGATTTGGCCCTGTCTTTTGTGTTATTTTGTTTTATATGTGAGACTGAAAAACACAAGTTACGAGGCCAATCTAATTTAATGAGTGCTTGCAATAGAATTGGGTTGCCAAACAAAAACAGGATCCACTCCAGATATACTAATCCGGATATATGGATTAATCCAAACTAACCCGATCCGGATTTGGTAATCTCGATTTCGAACCAAACAGAGGCTCCCAGTCTCCTCCGTAACCATAGGTCAGTCATTTGGGTCATTTACATTATGGACATAACCAAAGCATCAGCAAAAGGGGAAAAATGTGCATCGGTTCAACCGTTGATTTGATGCTGGAAGTTACTTTATATACCTATTGTGGGCCTAATGTTGGTAGGATGTCGTTGAAACATCCGTTTTCTGAAAATTGAGGAAATCAACTTCATCGAAAAGGTTAGACCAAAAGGCTTTGGTAGTGTTTTGCCTGAGGTGGTCCGCGTAAGAGACACGGGATAAATACAACTCCAATAAACGGTTTAAGAAGAGTGTATCCAAAAGCGGTTGAGTTGGTTTTACCTCCTGACCTCGATATGATTTATATACAACATTGCAAAACAATGTCCGGAAACACGGCCAACTGACTAGTGGTGTTTCTTCAACATTCCTGAAAAGAAATGACTACTTCTGGAACTGATCCCGACCAAACAAGACGCATGGACCATGCTTTTTACTGTTGGGACGGTATCGTTTGGAAGATCCACAGAGGGGTTTATAATAAATCCCCTAGCATTTGACAAACTCTGAGAGCAATTCGTTTCCTAGCATCTACTTACTGAGATTGACTCAGTATTTGGCGTTGGCAAACTCTAGCAGATTGTCATTTTGTCTTTAAATAGAAGTGCAGGTCAAATTTCAGAAACAAGGAAAGTTGCTAACCAAAAAGAACATATTTGAGATTTGGTTTTCACATTCTTTGGGTCAATTTCTGTCGGTACAGTTTGCAAGAGCCCCCAACCCCGTTCAAAGCCATACATCATCAACAACCTCACTGTTGGTTCATCAATCGTCCGCAGTGGGAATTGATGGTCAACATAGTTCATGAAAGTTGAAATAGAAAATTTGGGTCACATCAGCTTCTCATTAGTCTTCAAGAAAGTGTTTCCCAGGGCTCGTCATTATCTCTCTATATCAGGTTTGGTTTAGAGAAAATGATAGGACTCGGAACTATATGTCACGATGAAGGATAGTGTGGTAGTACCAAACAGTAGAACTTTGTTCTTTACAATGCGGCGTTATGAAGATGTAAAGAGGAGTTCATAATAAATTCTTTCACGTTTGACAAATTCGTTTCTAATCAAAAGAGAGGGCTGTTCGTTTCTTCGCATCTGTCACTGTTAGATTGACTCTTCATTTGGCGTTGGCGACTCTAGCATTGTTAACAGAAATTATAACGCAGTGCAGGCCAAACATTTGATGAAGGAAAAATTGCAAACCAAAAAGAGCATAATTAAGGATTTTGCTTTCACATTCTTTCGGTCAATTTCTATCAGTACAGTTTGATGAACCACCAACCCCGTTCAACGCCATTCATCGTCAAACATGTAACTCTTGGTACATCAATCATCACTAACATGAATATGATGGCGAACATAGTTCATGTAAATTGTGTCAAGACACATCTGATAAATCCCGGATTCACTCAGGAACAAATCTCACTTAATGATTCTGTAGAAGATCTCTCCTTTCTCGGTTGTCTAGCTATTGCTCTTTTCCATGCATGACTCTTCATTTGCCCAATGTACTTTGTAAACAATGGCTCAACCAATGCATGTATTAATATGAACTCTCCTCACCACTTAGTTGTGAGCGAGTCATTTACTGTCTACAACTTCCAACTACTCTAACATGGTATATGTGCATTAAAGCCTTCATCGGCTCCTTCGATCCAACCTCTTGGTCCTTCACCTCCCTCTGTCCTAAAACTCGACCACCTTCCTGTCTTATACCCTTCTTCTGGTCTAAATCATCTTACGAACCCTAACCATGGCCACTGAAAGCTGAACCAGTGCAACACCTATCTACCCTTACCCAGTTGATCTAAACATTACCAACTTTCTCTCCATCAAACTTAACTCAAGCAACTTTCTTCTTTGGGAGTCACAAGTGAAAAATCTAGCTTAGTCTTACTGCCTAGAAGGCTTCTTAGATGGATCTAAAGCTCCTCCACCTATCGTCATCCCAAACGCAGTTGGTCTACCTGATGCAAATCCCAAGCACAAAGCCTGAACTTGCACTGATCGGTTGCTTAAAGGTTGGATATCAAGCTCGCTAACTGAAGAAGTAATGGGCGATATAATAGGTTGCACCACTTCGCATGAGGTATGGACCACTCTCACCAAAAAAAAATCTGAATCCTCACAATCTCGTGAATTTGAGCACAAATCTCAACTAAGAACCTTCACTAAGGGATCAGATTCCCTTACTGACTACCTCCACAAGTTCAAGAACCTATGTGACCAACTCAATGCCATCGGGTATGCTGTGAGTGACCAAGAAAAGGTCTTCACCATACTGAACAGACTTGATGGGGATGACTATGAAGGCTTTGTTGTATCAATGTTGAAGTCTATGATCCCATCCTTGACTAATTTGATTCCTCTTCTTCAAGATTTTGAGAGAAGAAGGACTAGATGCTCGTCTTCATCTCTCCCAGCTATTTTCTACACTCACAAGTCCTCACCAGACCAACAAATCACCTACAACCGCCATTAGTTTTACAACCAAAATCACTTTGCTGGAAGAGGAAGATCACCTAGTCAGAGGAAGAGGAAAAGCTCATCATCAGACAAATAGCTATGTCCAAGGTACACTTGAAAGTGGTTCAGGGAACAACTCTGCTCAGTTCAATCCACAAGGATGAGGACTTAACACCTCAGCTCACTTCAACAACAACCAATACAACAACAACCTTCCTCCCTGCCAAATTTGAGGGAAGTGTGATCATACTGCCATGAAATGTTGGCACATGTATGACAACAACTTCCAAAACTTGACTGTACCTCAAACACTTGCTTAAGACACCAGTGCAGCTCTTGCCGCTCTTCATCTCAATGAAATCAACCCATCGGACTGGCACATTGACTGTGGAGCGACTGATCATATCACACAAAACTCGGGTACACTTCAAAATCTCCGTATCTATAAGGGCTCACACTCGATAATAGTTGGAAATGGAGATTTCTTACTAATCTCTCACACTGGCGACACATATGTGAATAATCTCACACAGGTCCCTCTTCGTGATGTTCTCATCATCCCTGAGATTAAGAGAAATATCATCTTTGTCTCAAAGTTGGCATCTATGCTTCATTGCTATGTAATATTCACTAACAAGGATGTTATTGTCAAGGACTCCAAGACCCACCAGGTCCTAGCTTGAGGGAAATGTAGCAACGGGATGTACTACCTCCCAGCATCAACTCCGGTCACCTTCTTCTCAAGTCACTTCGTCCAAGCCACTGGTGAGGTCTGGCACATGCGGCTGGGACATCTAAACAAGAATGTTGTTCTCTATTTGCAACAAAACAATCTTATTTCTAGTACTTCTCACTTTCACAATATATGTAACAGTTGTGAAGTCGGTAAGAGTACAAAATTTCCTGTTATTCACAAACAATCCAGGTCTAAAGCCCCATTCGAACTATTGTATTGTGATGTATGGGGAAAGGCCCTGGTACCATCGTACCACAACTATCTATATTATGTAATGTTTACCGATGATTTCTCAAGGTTCAGTTAGATCTTCCCTATGAAGCATAAAAGTGAGTTCAGCACTATATTCATTTCTTTCTGCAAAATGGTGTTGACACAATTCGATAGTACGGTCAAGAAATTTCAAAGTGATGGTGGTGGCAAATTTTTCAATCATACTTTACAACAATTTTTCTCTGACTCGGGAATTTTGCATAGGATTTCTTGTCCACATGATCCTTCTCAAAATTGTGTAGCTGAACTCGAACACCGCCATGTTACAGAGCTAGGATGAAGCTGAACTTCCCAAGCAATAATGGACAGAAGCTTTCTCCACAGTTGTTTACCTCATCAATGACCTCCCCACTCCTTTACTGCAGATGAGGACACCTTATGAAGTAATATTTGGAAAGAAATCATCTTTCTCTCACTTTAGAATCTTCAGATGTCGTTGCTATCCTTATCTCAGAGACTATACCACTGACAAATTGGATCCTCGGACATTACCTTGTGTTTTCATGGGATATAGTTCACAACATAAAGGGTTCAAATGCCTTCATGCTCCCACCAAATCGATTATACATATCTAAACATATAGTATTTGATGAAAACCTTTTTCCTTTCTCCCGTACTCGAGACCTTCCACCGAGCAGTACTTCCCAACTGTCTCACTCCACCTTTGAAGAAACCACCAACTCTTCATCTACATCACCAATCCATAGCTCCACACCTTCTCTTCACTTCACTCCATCCTCTTCACCCGACATTCAGGATATCTCAAAACCAACCATTTCATTAATAGAACAAACCTTTCCTTCAACACCTTTACCGCCCACTCCTATCAATACCACTACTACCATCCCTTCTCCTACCTCCTTACCCTTTGCTGAATCCTCAACTCTTGACTCCTCTTCACCACACAAAACCTCACCTGAATCTCACCCTAACATCCCGACCTCCACCTCTCCTGTTCTACATCCCATGATCACTCGTAACCGAGTTGGAGTTCGAAAACCAAATCTTAAATATGCCCTTCCAACTTTCTCCTTTCCTCTAACCCCAAATCTATCACACAAGTGCTATGCCACAAGGAATGGAGACACGCCATGACAGAGGAACTTGTTTCCCTTCACAAGAACAATACATCGACTCTTGTCGAAATCACTTCTGATATCAGCATTATTGGCTACAAATGGGTTTTTAAGACCAAGCTAAACCCAAATGGTACCATTGATAGATTTAAAGCCAGACTCGTGGCCAAGGGTTTTTTACAAGAACATGGTATTGATTTCACAGAGACGTTCAGTCCAGTTGTGAAATATCCCACCATTAAAACTGTCCTAACCATTGCTGCTTCCAAGAAATGGGATGTTCTTCAACTCGATGTCTGCAATGCTTTCCTCAATGATACTCTTGACACAACCATTTATATGGAATAACCACAGGCTTCTCCAACACTTTGAAACCATCCCATGTTTGTCAACTTCACAAAGCACTCTATGGTCTAAAACAGGCTCCTTGGGCCTGGTATACTCGTATTCATCTATTTCTCACAGAGTTGGGCTTTCTCTCCTGTACCAGTGACTCATCCATGTTTGTGCTTGCTACACCAGTCACCATGATTTACCTTCTTCTCTACGTAGATGACATCCTTATTACTGGAAATTCTCCACAGGCTATCTAAGAGATCATCTCCCAACTAGAGACTAAATTCTCTCTACGCAACTTGGGACTCATTCATTATTTTCTTGGGGTTTACGTCGACCACAATCAACAAGGGTTGCTTCTGCATTAGACCAAGTATGCTCTTGACATCCTGGAGTGTGAAAACATGCTTGATTGCAAGCCTGTTGCCACACCTGTATGTGTCTCGTTATTACAAGACACACTCCAGAACCCTGGCACCCCTCTCTCAGACATCAGTTCTTATCGCCAGATTGTTGGATCTCTATAGTATCTCACACTCACCAGACCAGACATATGGTGTTAACCTCGCTTGTCAGTTTCTTTACTTCCCAACTACATCACATATGGGTCTTGTTAAATGCATCCTTCACTATATCAAGGGCTCTATCTCCACGGGTTTACAAATTTATGCAGATTCAACTCTTCCAGTCACTGGCTTCTGTGATGGAGATTGGGTCGAATGCCCTCTCACTCGATGCAGCACCAGCGGCTACTGCATCTTTCTTGGTCTCACTTGTATATATTGGTCCTCCAAGAAGCAACCTACCATCTCTAGATCGAGCACTGAAGTTGAATATCAGTCGGTATCCCTCACAGCTGCGAAGCTTACCTGGTTCTCTCATCTGCTTCAAGAACTATGTGTCTCTCATCACCAGCCTGCTACACTCTACTGTGACAATCTCAATGCTCTGTTCCTCACAACAAATCCCATCCTCCATGCTCGAACCAAGCACATCGAGCTTGACTATCACTTCATCCGGGAAAAAGTTCTACTCGGCCACATTGTTACCAAGCACATTGCCTCCAAGGAGCAATTAGCGGACCTGTTCACCAAAGCTTTACACAAGACTTCCTTTCGGCATCTTCTACTCAAGTTGGGCCTTCAATTATCTCAGTCCCACCTTGTGGGGGACAGTCAAGACACAACTGATAAATTCCGGATTCACTCAGGAACAAATCTCACTTAATGATTCTATAGAAGATCTCACACCATTGCCTTTTACCGACTCCTTTCTCGGTTGTCTAGCTACTACTCTTTCCCATGCATGACTCTTCATTTGCCCAATGTACTTTGTAAACAATGGCTCAACCAATGCCTGTATTAATATGAACTCTCCACACCACTTAGTTGTGAGTGAGCCATTTAATGTCTACAACTTCCAACTTCTCTAACAAATCGAATTACTAAATGTGGTAAAACAGCAGTTAGAGTCTTTAAGGTTTGTCATTTTGTCTCTATATTATATTTGGTTTAGAGAAAATAATACGACTTGGAACTATCGGTCATGATGAAGGACAGTGTGGTAGGTAGTATCCATTGATACAAATTGAGAAAATGAATATTCCTTCGGCTGATTGCACTGATTCATTCTCATAATACAACTACAAGATTACAAGGAAATAGAAGGGAGGCAGGTAACAAGTTGCGCCCCCACCCCTTTTTGAATGGTAAATCCAATCTTCCAAAATACCACATCCATAGATCTGAGAGTCAATATATTACTATGCATAACTTTTTAAACTCAAAGCTCCACTGCCTCAAATATTAGGAATCTAAAAGTGTCAAAACCAAAAGTAGATAAAAATATGTACATGTCGTCTTCTTTCTCTTTCTCGTGTTAAGACGTATTCGTTTGTTTGTTTGTTGATTAATATTGCGCACCTTAAGCCGATTCGCGGCTGTCGCTGTACAAGACCCAGGGACCCGGTCGGTCACCATCAGCACCAGCACCCATCCCGTATGCCTCGAATCGGGTTGCGTTCCTTAAGAGATACTCAAAGTAGGCGGCCCAGGTAGGGGAGAGCTGGGAACCTGGGACGAGCAAGTACAAAGGGCGGGGGAGTAGGTAACAGAAAGGGAGAAAGAAAGAGAGTGAGGAGAATCAAGAATGTGAGACGATGAAGGCCAAGAAGCAGCACCTCCCGCAGCAACAGCAGACCAGCCCGTCGTCCGTCATGAAGCTGAGCTGGGGAGTGAGGGGAAGCTTCGCTTCCATCATGGCGCTCCTGGCGGGATTCCTGGTGTTTCTGACTCTGACGCTGTCGTTCAAGGAAGGAGGAGGAGTGCCGCCGCCGGCAGAGGAGGAGTCTCTGCTCGCCGGCGCAGCTGCATCGACGGATGATCAGTGCGACTGGTCTTCCGGGACGTGGGTGTTCGACAACACCACCAGACCGCTCTACGACGAGGAAGGGTGCGCGTTCATGTCCGACCAGCTCGCCTGCGGCAAGTTCGGGAGGAAGGACCTGCGGTACCGGTACTGGAGGTGGCAGCCGCACGGGTGCGATCTACCCAGGTAATTACTTTGCCAAGGATCCGTAATTGATTATGTGATATCTACCGGTCGTACATGGAGCAGTACGGTCAGGGGACTGGAATCTCTTAGCCTTCGAATCTTGTTGTTTTTTCCATCGTCAAACTCTCAAAGACACGATCATCACTTTATAGTCTCTGTTGTACCATGTTGAACAACAATCAGCTTGTTCGTTTCGCTTCAGTTTCTGTCGATCCATTGTGATACACAAACTGATCGTGTCTGATTTTCTTATATGTTTATCGATCGATTCCGCTGTACAACCTGACCTCTGATCCGTGTTGAAGGTTCAATGCTACGGCTTTGCTGGAGAGGCTGAGGAACAAGAGGATAGTGTTTGTAGGCGACTCCTTGAACAGAGGCCAATGGGTTTCCATGGTCTGCCTCTTGGACGCTGTCATCCCCGATCGTCACAAGGCCATGGAAGCCAATGGATCCCTGGTGGCCTTCAAAGCCAAGGTATGTAAGCCGATCACGTGCAATCATGTCCCTCCCTGGCTCCCTGCTGGATTGAGTAGCTTTCTTTGTGTCTCTTTCAACTGCTACATCCAACTGTAATAATCATCCGTTTCCCCTACGATTCATCATGTTCATGTCATCATCATGTACCATTATTGAACTTGGTCGAACGAGTTTGCAAAGTGAGTGTTTTGTGGTCTCTTTTTTTTCAGGACTACAACGCATCCATCGAGTTCTACTGGGCTCCTCTGTTGGTGGAGTCCAACTCCGACCACCCCGTCAACCACCGCCTACCGGAGAGGATCGTCCGAGCCAGCTCCATCCAGAAGCACGCCGTGCGATGGAGCGACGCGGACATACTCGTCTTCAACTCCTACCTATGGTGGCGGAGGAAGTACATGGACGTCCAGTAAGCGCACCTGTCTTTATCTTCCGAAACATATTTGTCACAACTTGGTCTGTTATCTTGGATTTTTAATGCGGATATAAACACAAACAGATGGGGCGCATTCGATGACGACGGCGGAATCCAGATCCGGAAGAAGGTTAAGATGCTTCGCAGTTACGAGCTGGCACTCCGCACATGGGCGGAATGGCTGGAATTCCACGTCGACCGATCCAAGACCAAGCTCTACTTCATGACCATGTCGCCGACGCATCTCCAGGCCGACGAGTGGGGCGGCGATCCACGAAAGAACTGCTACAGCGAGGAGGAGCCAATCCCGGGTGAGGGTCATCGTGGGCGGGACACGGACGGGAGGATGGCGGAGGTGGTGGAAGATGTCGTGGATGAGCTCCGGAGGGATAGAGGGGTGGAGGTCGGGATCGTCAACATCACCGCCATGTCGGAGCAGAGGAAGGACGGGCACCCCAGCGTGTACAGGAAACAGTGGGACCCGCCTACGGAGGAGCAGCGCGACAACCCCAGCTCCTACTCCGATTGCATACACTGGTGCCTGCCAGGGGTGCCGGACGTGTGGAATGAGCTCCTGTATGCACATATGTTAACGAGATGACGAAGAAGGTTATCATTGTTCATTCAAGTTCGGTAGCTAGGCACATGAAAAGAATACCGTTTCTCCTTCTTTGATTTGTTTTCTTTGTTAACATTCTGGCCAACTGTCATGAGAAGAATGAGAAGAAGAGAAAGAAAGAAAAAAAAACTAACTCGTTCGTCCAGATTCACAAAATCATAGCGTTGGGACTTGATTGTAATCACGTTATGGCCGAAGTTTATAGGTGATAGCTAAGTTATTTTGCTCAGATGAAATGGTGTGAAAGGGAAAAGCATAAATTTCTGCCCAAACATCCACAACTCACTTCGCATGCATATATAGTAGAGTTTTTTCTCAAAACACCCCTCACCTTTGCCAATATTCCGTAAAACCCCCTCACTTATCCCAAATCCTCATAACCCCCCTTTCTTTCAGCCTAAATTCCTATCACCCCCTCCCGTCAACTCCGTTAGAAACGGAGCTGCTCCTTTAGCTAGTTTTCTATTCTTGTCAATTGTTTTAGCATACATAATTAGTTATCATTATATAAAATAATATTTAGCTACAAAAAAATAGTATTAAATATTATTTAAATTGTCTAAGTTTTTATAATATTTAATTAAAATAATATTTTTATATTGAGCAATTTAGTTTGGACCCATTCCAGTGGGGTAAACTGTGGCCAGCATTGCATTGTATCATATTAGATTTTGAAAGGGTAGATCTCAAAATTATAATTTTATTCACGTATCAATTTTCATAACAGTCAAATTTTAGCTCCACGTCTATTTCTGAGACCAAATATACAAATCGAATATTTAGACAATCAGACCAAGATACAGATTTCAATCACTTTGAGTCTTATAAATGATCATAATTTTTAAATTGATAAATATATCCATCACATTTCTAAATTTTATAATCTTAACATCTGGTCAAATTTAATAAATAACGTGATGGAACCATTTGTCCTGGTTTTAAGATAGAAAGAGTGATCGAAATTGTATCCCGGTCTGACAGTCTCATTTTTTGACCTGTCGGACTTCAAATTTTGACTGCCTTGGGAACTGATCCGCGACATGATTAAAATATAATTTTGAGCATTACTCTTCCAAAATACAGTATGACACTATAAAATGCTGGCATCTTGTCTCACAGTGGTGGTAATTTTAAAATTGGTAAATTTATCCATCACATTCTTAAAAATTAATATGTAGACATTTGTATCATTGGTCTGATTGTCCCAAAATTTGACAAATTTTATAAATTGATCAAATTGGCTAATTTAAATTTAAAAATGTGATGGAATCATTTATGAGATGGGTTCTAAGATACACAGAGTGACTAAAATTTTATCCTGATTTGATTGTCTGAATATTCGGCCTGCATTTTCTGACCTGAAAAAGACCCCGACTTAAAATTTTAATTGCCTTGGGTTCTGATTCACGACGTGACTAAAAATATAATTTTGAACTCTACCCTTCCAAAATACAATATGACACTGTAAAATCCCGTCTCGCAGTTTACCCTACTGGAGTGGGTCCAAACCGAACTGCTCAATATCAAAATATTATTTTAATTTAATATTATAAAAACCTAGACTATTTAAATATTATTTAATATTATTTTGAATGCAAAATATTATTTTATATAATTACTAATGATGTTTGCTAAAACAATTGACAAGAATAGATAACTAGCTAAAGCAGCAGCTTCGTTCAGCTCTGTTTCTAACGGAGTTGACGGGAGGGGGGTTGTAGGAATTTAGGCCAAAAGAGAGGGGGGTTATGAGGATTTGGGATAAGTGAGGGGGTTTTACGGAATATTGGTAAAGGTGAGGGGGGTTTTGGGAAAAAACTCTATATAGTATGGCATTGTGCGTGCGACCAAGAGAGAAAAGAAAGGTTGATTGCTACCCATATGGCATATGGTAATTTGCGTCCAATAGCCGAAAGGGATCGAGGTTGAAGAGAGACCGAGCGGCAGTTGCCACCTTTGTGGCAACAAGGACTCAAATTTGATGTTGCAGTATGGTGTTCCAAATTTTGTTTCAGCTAATTCAAATCTTACATCTATCCCAAAGACCCATCTATAAAAAAACGAAATGGATGCTTTTAAGGTTGAGATTAATTGAAATTGAAATACCTCTGGAACAACAAAGCTAAAACAGTAAATCCCAACAACAAAGAGAACGATCAAATCCCTCCTCTGCAATATTTGTTACTTTAAGGAGGGGTCCAGATCAAATAGATTACTTTTTAGCTTGCAGAGGAAGTGCATCAACATCTTTGAGCGTGACAATACACCCGATGTCTGTTTTGATACAGATATCACCGATCCTGATGATCTTTGAGTAGCTAGCATTCCCCATCCTCACATTGCCAAAGTTCCCTCTTCTGTATCTTGTGAAGAACTTCTTGTGACATGCAGCATGACACGTCGCTCCCATGTCTATCGCCCACTCAACATCATCCTTGGTATTCAGACACTGCTCTTGGACTGCAAGCACTTCCTCTGCAATAACAGTTGAATTATTCTGCTCATCATCCTCTTGTTCTACGGCTCTTCTACCACAGAAGGCACCAACAACAAATAACTGATGGGATGAACCCAATGGCCTCCCCTATGGTCTTTATTTATAGGCCTCCATCCATGTAGTTGCAACCAGGACTCTTACTCCAAATCCCAGTCTCACTCCTAGTCCAACTCCATGATGCACAAAGAGAACCATCTTCTTGTTTTCTATTGTATTTGACTCGTATTAGGATTGGCAACACATGTCCAATTCTTTTTTAAGTCTCAATCTAATTCGGATGTGGGTCGGACTCCTATTCCCAACAATCTCCCCCTCCGGCCCATAAGGGAGACGTTGTCTTCATCAATCATCCAAAGTATCTTCTGGACTCCATCACCACCTGTGATGGGTTCCGATAGGTGGTCATTCTCCTCAAGCATGTCAGCATCCTGTTGTTTTCATCCCTCTTCTTGAAGTCTCACCTTGACTTCACTTTGTACCCAAACAACAGAGAAGAAGTATCTTGGCCACACTGCTTCTCTCTCCATGCCCACACCTGGAACTTTGTCGGCTCCCCTGACCGGTCAGTCGAGCCCTCCTGGATGAAAGCCATGTTTCTGGCCTTCTGCAGTAAGCTTCAGAAACCTTTTTATGACGCTCCCCCTGTCGATGTAAGTCTACATCAAGAGTCTGATCCTCCAGCCTGGGTGTAGCAACTACATCTTCAATGTATTGCCCTCCTTCCTCACACGTGTGCTATCTCGAGAAAATATTTGGAGCGACCTTCTCTAACTGGGAGCCGTCACAGTGCATCTCCTGATGCATGTACAAATCCACTTGTCTACCCTTTCTGACATCATTAAGAGAATCATGTAGCTCAGTCATGCGGCTATCTGTAGAACTTCCCCGTAGTCCTCCATGATTCTGTCTTCTTTGAGATGGCTTTAACTTCTTCACTTCCTGAACCTTGTCTTTGTGCACTCTGAATGTGGTTTCATATAGATTGCAACACAGTCTGCCTCGAGCTATCACCAAACACCCTTTTGTCACCTTGCACTTGCCTCCGCCGAACCTGAGATGATATCCGTTCCTATCCAATAAGGAACCAGAAATTATGTTGAGTCTCAGATCTGGAACATGACGAACATCCTTGAGCGTGACAATACACCCGATATCTGTTTTGACGCAGATATCACCAATCACGACGATCTTTGAGTAGCTAGCATTCCCCATCCGCACATTGCCAAAGTTCTCTCTTCTGTATCTTGTGAAGAACTTCTTGTGAGATGCAGCATGACATGTCGCTCCCGTGCCTATCGCCCACTCAACATCATCATTGGTATTCAGACACTGCTCTTGGACTGTAAGCACTTCCTCTGCAATAACAGTTGAATTGTTCTACTCATCATCCTCTTGTTCTTTGGCGAGTTCTTGTGACACCCTCTTCCAGATCTTGCAGTCCTTCTTGAAGTGTCCAACGTTTCCGCAACAATAACATTCTTTACCCGTTGTCTTTGACTTTCTGTGGTTAGAACCGTGATTGCGACTCTGATTTCTTCATGTGCCTCCAACGAGTAGAGTTGAACCTAAAGAATCAGATCTAGCACATTCCCTCTTGCGGATGTCTTCACTCAGGATCAAATCTCGAATATCATCAAGCCTTAACTTTATGCTTCCTGACGAACTGCTAACTGTTGTCACGGTAGCAAACCAACTTTCGGGCAAAGAGAAGTGTAGGATAAGACCTTTAACTTCATCTTCGAACTTGATTTCCACGGAGTTGAGTTGCGTGATTATGACGTTAAACTCATTGATGTGATCAGCTACAGAGGCTCCTTCGCTCATCTTCAGGTTGAACAAGCGACACATCAAATATACCTTGTTCGCAGTAGTTGGCTTCTCATACATATTTGATAGCGTCTTCAGAAGTCCCGCAGTTGTCTTCTCGTTGGCAATGTTGAATGCAACATTTCGTGCCAATGTCAACATGACCACTCCAAGTGCCTGATGGTCAAGGAGATCTCAATCCTCCTGCTTCATGTTTTCAGGTTTAGTCCCCTCCAGAGGTTGATGAAGTTTCTTCTGGTACATATAGTCTTCAATCTGCATCTTCCAGAAGCTGAAGCCCTTGCCATCAAACTTGTCGATGCGCACTTTCCCGTCTTCAGACGTCATTGTCACTTCCACTTCAACCTTCCAACCTTGCTCTGATACCACTTGTTGCGAAAAAGTGGCAATACTCTGCAAGACTCAATGCGCGAGATTTAACGTGGAAAACTCTCCCCAAGTTAAGGAGAGTAAAACCACGGGGCAATATCGGACAACAAGCACTATGTAATCAAGAATGACAACTCACACCGCCCAGATTTAATCACCCCTAAATCTGAGTAGCTCCCCCCACACGAGAACAAAGATAAGGAAGAAGAGAATCACACTCAAGGTGTACAAAATCTCTCTCTTAACTTTATCTCCTCACGATGCCGTTGTCGCTGTTGGGGATTGCTTGTTGCCGCTATGGTCGCTGATCGATCGTCTCCACCGGTGACAAGGTCGCCTACCTCGTCGTTGCCTGCAGTACTCGTTCTAGTTGGCTCCTCCAACTAGGATTTCGGCACGCTGCTGCAAATCGAAAGCTCTCTCCGCCTGAGAGAGGGAATGTGTGTCCTCCGTTGACCGGACAAACAACCGCCGTAGTCACAACACCAACAACCGCCACTGATTGATGTGTGTCTTCTGCTCTCGGATCCGCCTCCGTTGTCAATGCCCTCTGTTGTATTGCCGACTACCAACCGCTACTTTGCTTCAAAGCAAATTCGTTGGCCCTCTCTTATCCACAAGAGAGCTCCACATGTTGTTCTTGTTCTACGGCTCTTTTACCACAGAAGGCACCAATAACGAACAACTGATTGAATGATCCCAATGGTCTCCCCCATGGTCTCTATTTATAGACCTCTATCCATGTAGTTGCAACCAGGACTCCTAATCCAAATCTCAGTCTCACTCCTAGTCCAACTCCATGATGCACAAAGGGAACCATCTTCTTGTTTCCTATTGGATTTGACTCGTATTAGGATTGGCAACACATGTCCAATTCTTTTTTAAGTCACAATCCAATTCGGATGTGGGCCGGACTCCTATTCCCAACTCAACTCACTTCGCATGCATATATAGTATGGCATTGTGCGTGCAACCGAGAGAGAAAAGAAAGGTTGATTGCTACCCATACGACATATGGTAATTTGCGTCCAATAGCCGGAAGGGATCGAGGTTGAAGAAAGATCGAGCGGCAGTTGCCACCTTTGGCAACAAGGACTCAAATCTGATGTTGCAGTATGGTGTTCCAAATTTTGTTTCAGCTAATTCAAATCTTACATCTATCCCAAAGACCCATCTATAAAAAAATGAAATGGATGCTTTTAAGGTTGAGATTAATTGAAATTGAAATACCTCTGGAACAACAAAGCTAAAACAGTAAATCCCGACAACAAAGAGAACGATAGTGCCATACTCCAGTTTGGTCCCAAAAGAATTATGATCGATCATCGTACATTTATTACAGAGCCAACACAAGCAATGGTAAGGCGGCAAATAGAGGACCACCAGTTCAGATTTGTTACTTTAAGGAGGGGTCCAGATTCCCTGTTTCCTTCTTGTTATTTCCTCCCGGCTAAAAGTCTTGCAGTTTCCTAATATATACCACATCCTCGTATCTTATATTTAACGGAAAAATGAGTGCTTTTGGTTTATAAAACAAGAGTTGAATACCTATAGAATGGTCGATTACAAATAAATATCTTTTGAAACAATTTCTACCCAGAGTACAACCTATTTTATAACTAGAGTTGGCAAAAGCTAACTCGACCCGAGAAATTCGACCCGCCCTACCCGCAATCCGAACCAATTAAACCCGAAGAAAATAAAAATCCGAACATAACCCGATTCGAGCCAATGTTGACTCGAAAACTAATATGATCCGGAATTGTCAAACTGAAATCCGACCCGACCCGACCTGAAAAAATAAAATAATTCAAATCAAAAATTTATACCAAAACTGACCCAACCTAAACCCGAGTTGGCCTGAAAATATAAAATGGCCCGAAGGGACTCAACCCGATACTAACACAACCCAAGCCCGAGCCGATCTGAAAGAATAAAATAACTCAAATTATCTAAGACCCGTAATGACTCAACCTGAAATGACCCGACCCAAACCCGACCTGACCCGCCCGATTGCCAGCTCTATTTATAACCAATAAGAAAAATATTTGGGTAGTAATTGTGCCTCCAAAACCGTTGTCTCAGGCTTACTATTCCTCGTGTCCCAAAAATTGTTGTCATACATTTAGCTAAAAACACATCACTGCAAAAATTAATAAGGTATGTATACGAGAGTGATTAAATGGGACACACTTGAGACATCAAGTCTGAGGGAGCATAGCAGTTGTCAAATTGGACATCTGACATAAAAGATAAGCCCCCATTATCCCCACATTGTAAAAGAAAAATCTAATTCAAGGTAAAATTGTAGTCCTACTTTGAGAAAGTTTTTGAGTTTTATCTAATTTTATCCACAGTGACTCAATTTAAAATACTTTAGCTTCCTTAGTCATTATATATTCCAATCTAATATCAAATAGTGAATTACATTATTCCAACAACATATAATATAAATCACATCAATTTGTTGCAAAATATTTGTGAGTCTTAATCAATAATCCACTCATTTACTATGAAAGTGAGATGTGTATCATGCTGTCATGAAGATTAATAAGGTTAATATTGTGACCAAAACATATAGCCTAAACTCTGAATAGAAAGTATCAAAATATTCCAAGCACTTCACAAGCGATGACTTCATACATGATCATGTTCTTAATAGAAAGTATCAAAATATTCCAAGCACTTCACAAGCGATGACTTTGTATGTGATCTTGTTCTGATGGACCTGCCTTAGGGTCACTTGAATCAACCTGTCAACATAAAATACTATTAATAAATCTATAAATATTTTGTACATATAATAAAAGTTGCATGAATCCTCCAGAAGAACTCATAGTATCATGTGTCAAAACCTAGAAACATATAATATCAAAGATTTTATTATATTTAGACGGTAACTTGAAAATGTGAAATTTTTCTACCATTTCAAAGTTATTAATAATACCTCATTGTAACCACTCCCTTGAGGTATTTTAATGATACCATAAGCATCATTATCAATACTAATAGAATAGGCAACACTTGCAACCTAAGCAAAATGTCTATTAGACTTTCTAAGAAAATTCTTAATAAGCTAACTAAATGTAGTTACTTACATCCATAGGTTCAAATGTTCGAGAAAGTTGTTGGCTATATTGTGTTTCACCTTCTATAACATGTCCTTGATCCTATAAATTAATTGTAAAAAAATAAAAAATATAGTTAAAAACTTTATGTATAGAATTAACATATTTTATGTTATATACCTTTTGTGTTTGTATCTGTTTATTCTTCAGAGGACTTCTCTTCTTGCAAGATCTTTCTAATGCGCCTAAAAATCTTTTGGAGGACTTCGGTTTAGATGCCTTATGTTTGATTCCTTTCACAAATTTTTGGTTTGGATTACCTTCATGCATTCCATTATGTTGGTCCTCTATAGTATGTTGCTCACAAGGTTCAATGATTATGCCTTGTGTATGGTCACGATTTGACAAATCTCTTAGTTTTGATTCAATAGCTTTAGATATATCTCCATGATATCCCAAAGCAAGTACATATATTTCTTGAGTCAATGATGCTTGTGCGGCTACTTGCATATACATATGACATAATTATTTGTATCTCACTGATATACTTGAGCTCTGATCTAGAGACGTATAACATGAGATGTGGTCTCTACTCATATTTGACTTTGCATTTTTGTCCATCTTCTCATTATGTATATTTCAAGAACCCTTTTGACATTACGAATAGAATAAATTTTCAATGCATGACAACATAAAACTCCAGCAAAAGTAAACTTTTTGCAGCTACATTCAATAAGTCCCTCGTCTGAGTCAAAAGTAACTGTATGAAAAAGAGACTTCTTAGGTGGGACAACTTTGTATGTTGATATCGATCCAACAACACTAATGGGATGCATATCACAATCCTATGTCAACCATAACTCAGACTGAAATATTTTAAATTTTACAGGAGTGTATACTTTACTTGTATGCACCAAAATTTCAACATTTTGTGGTAGTGATGGCCTAGTTTGGTTTGCTTTAACATCAGCTTTCATTTCTTCATAGCGTCTATCATCAATGAGGTCTTCAAAATGTTGAAAGAAACGTAATAAATCATATTGATAACTAATATATCTCTTAACGTGACTATTCATGCTCTCATTGCGTTGTGTGCTAAACATATCAGCACAGAAGGTTTCCCTTCCATAAACTAAGGCCCATTTTTCTTTCAACTGAAATTGTTGATTTAACCATGAATTATCTCCCAAACCATATCTTTCAATCATTTGGTTCTAGGATTGTAAGAAATTGGCCTCTTCATCATGGTCGTAAATGCAACTGCTAAAATCTTTAGAAAAACTTTGATACTTTTCAAACACATCACTCAAGTGTTTAGCTGTATTCTGGTACATATTCCAAACGCATAAACGATGAAATGTTTCTAGCTATTCAGAAGACAATGCTTTTGCCATTGCAGAATCTTGATCTGTGAGAATAGTTTTTGGTTTCTTCCCCGTCATTGTTTGAGAAAATGTTTTAAACAACCAAGAAAAAGTTTCAGAATACTCATCATATAATAAGGCAGTCCCAAAAATAATACTTTTCCTATGATTATTCACACCAACAAATAGTGCAAAAGGTCTCCCATCTTTATTTTTTATATATGTCGTATCAAAACAAACAACATCTCCAACTTAATTGAAGTCTAGTTTCATTCTTTCATCTGCCCAAAAAATATTTGTAATGAGATCATCAACATCAACCTGAATAGCATAAGAAAATTTTGGATCAACCAGTTGTCGATTTTATAAATATTCCAAAACACCACCAGTATCTCCCCCCATCATTTGCATTTATCTTCTTTTAGATAGGTAATTCATATAATCTTCTAGGATGAATCCTAGTTTCTCTCTACCACCAACTCTTTTGGCCATAAGAGATATGCTTGCTTTGGGTGTTATGCCAGATTGATCAGCTAAATCTGCTTCGATGGTATGTGAAAGAGTCATTTTCCTATGAGACCGTAATATAAAAGTTTTACGAGGAGAAATTAGATTATGTGAATGTTCTAAAACAAAGCTGACAAGCTGATACTTTCCATTACCTTGTCTCTGAATTTTTATATGAGCTAAGCAACCACACCTACTTTCTGGATGAGGATTTTTTATATCGGTAAATCTCTTATCAAATCCTCATTGACCTTCACTAGAGAAACAAAAGGTACTATCCACCAAGACACAATACTTGTGTTTGTGAAGCTTACTTCTTCTAATGCTAAAGCCTACAAGCTTAGCATATTTATTATAGAATGTATAAGCATCGGGCTCATCCATATCAAATTCCATACCTATTTTTAGAATATTGTCCTGATCAATTTTAGCATGAATAGCTACAATGTTATTCAGGTTAGGAGTAGTTTCATCAGCCACTTTAGAAGGATCATCATACCTTCCTTTTTTTGGAGGCGTATTATGTTCTACATTGTAATTTTGAGTGATTGTGCCCAAGTGACTATCCTCCTCAAAGTCAAAAGTACCAACAGATTTATTATGATCCATATTTTTTTCCTATTACAAATAAAAAATTACATGATATCAATACAGGATCTACACAAATAATATATGTAGACAATACAGAATCAAGACAAATAAAATTACTCATATCTTAATTCAAAGAAGAGAGCGACATAAATTTAGTCAAGATGTAATCTTTATGTTTAAGAATAAATTCAACCCTCTCATAGTTGTTCTAGTCATCATATGTGGTCGAACATGTATACATATTCATTAACACACAAAGATCAAACACACAAAGATCGTATTTTTATGCAGTATTGTATTACTTTTAGTTTTAAGACCTTGATGTATATTGTTAGTTAAGTTTGTTTATACGTCGAACAGTATATTAGAACACCATCCTTGCACGTATAAACTGATACAAGACTTTAATTTACATAAGGGAGAAGACGAAGATGTTTAAGAGATTCAACCATGAATTGTCAACATGACAAATGAATTATTAAAAAAAGAAAAAAAAATTATAAACAAACCAGAAAGTTTTTTTATTTGACAGGAAGAAAGTTGTTCAGTTGCTATGCGATGATGGAACTTTGTTCTGCTCTTGCTAGTTTGAGACTTTGAATACAGAAAGAAAGTTGCTCCATTGATGAAGCATGGTCGACGATATATTTTCGATTACCAAACTTGCGTTTTATAAAAGCAAGACACTCATTTTTCCTGTTAGGTATAGGATAACCGATGGATATTAGGAAACTGGAAGACTTTTCCAGTTTGATTCTCCACTCCTTTGAGCAAAAATTATGTATACGTGGTCCCCAAGTCTTTCGCCAATTCGACTTTAAATAAAAAATAATGAAAACTACAGCTATCAACGTGGAAGAATCCTATTAGTCGGAACAGGGAGGAAACATCAAAAAGGAAACACGGAATCTGGACCCAATATACGCAAACCATAACTGAGGTTTTAGCATATATATATATATATATATATATATATATATATATATATATATATATATATATATATATATATATATATATATATATATATATATATATAGAGAGAGAGAGAGAGAGAGAGAGAGAGAGAGATAGAGAGAGAGAGAGAGTCATGCTAGAATACACTTGAGTGTACGGATCGCACGAATACACTCAAGTGTGTTTGTATATCAAGACTATTTTTTGTAAAATGTAAACCGTTGATCTTCACCATCATACTATAACTAGGCTACACACAAATTTTGAGCTCATTTGGATGAGTGTAAGTCCATCATCCAAGGGCAACAAAATCAATGCGCGAAACTAATTTGAAATGCATAATTTTTGCGGTCTTCATAACATGAGCTATACATATCCAAATGTGCTCAAATTTTACGTATGCGTTGTTCACAAGTTGTTTAAGAAGATCAACAGATTAGATTTTCAAAAAATATATTGCATCATGAAAAACTGCTTGAGTGTATTTCGCTCCGGATACACTCGAGTGTATTCTAGCCTGATTATATATATATATATATATATATATATATATATATGTATACATACACACACATATATATGTATATATACATATATATGTGTGTATATATACATATATATGTATATATATATATATAGAGAGAGAGAGAGAGTCAGGCTACAATACACTCGAGTATTCAGAGCATAATACGCTCAAGTAATTTTTCATGATGCAATATTTTTTTCAAAAATCTAATCCGTTGATCTTCTTAAACATCTTGTGAATAGCTCATACGTAAAATTTGAGCACATTTAGACATTTATAGGTCATGTTATAAGGACCACAAAAATTATGCATTTCAAATTAATTTCGCACGTCGATTTTGTTGCCCTTGGATGAGTCACTTACAGTCATCCAAATGGGCTCAAAATTTGTATGTAGCCTAGTTATAGTATGACGGTGAAGATCAATGGCTTACATTTTGCAAAAAATAGTCTTAATATACAAACACACTTGAGTGTATTCGTATGATCTGTACACTCGAGTGTATTCTAGCCTGACTATATATATATATATATATATCTTTGTATATATATATATATATATATATATATATATGTATATATATGTATATATATATACATATGTATGTATAAATATATGTATATATATGGATATATATATATATATATGAAAGTCTAAAGGCCCAAGAAGATGAGACGAAGGAAAGGATATAGAAAACATGGGAAGAATAGGGGATCAAGGGTGGTGTGCTACAAACCGTAGGATTTATAGGGACTATATGGTCTGGAACTGTGAGGGGAAGATTTAGGAGAAAGATTCAAGGGAAAATGTGGAGAATTGATGGAGTGAGCTATCGTGAGAAACTTGGAGTAGGGAGTCAGGTTTCTATTTGGTCAGGGAACCAAGCGAGCAGAGGTTGGAGATGAAAGTGTCATCATCTGATTTAGATCCAATAGCCCAAAAATGGTGAGGGTTTTGGCAAGTAAAAGAAAAACCAGTATGACATGAATAAAATCAAGTAATTTTTGGAAACCAATTAAATGTGTTGAATATTTAGTACTTAGAATCAATTTTTCTTTCCTCATTTATTTGAGGACCCGAACATATTCGATTGATGCCAAATTTGGTATCTAGGCTAATAAGGATATGAAGAATATGATTTTGGCATTAGTTTATACTTTTGAATTTGTTAAATAATTTATACAATATTCCTGACCTTATGTTATCTTTTCTTTTCATAATGAAATTAGGATAGTCAGGATTGTTCAAATAATGTGAAACATGGCACTCAAGCTATTTGAGACCCAAGGAACACGGTTCTTCTATTAGATTTGGGTTTTGAGATATCCTTGTGTAAGTTCCAATACAATTAGAGTTTTAGGCTCATCATCATTATTATAACATGACATCATTACCATCATTATTTATTATTTAGAGTCTCATTGTCTTTTACATTATTACCAAAAGAGTTTCCTCATTATTATGCATGAATTTCCATATTTTACTTATTTATCCTATTTAATCCATTAATTCAATATTTACTTAGATAATGGTACATTATCCATATCCATAGACATGGAAATACCAATTGTTATCCTAATCATGTATTAAGAGCATTATACTTCTTAATAAACATACTTTAGTCCATATGTGCATGTTGGTTAGCAAGGAAACATATTTGACATATTTTATGTACTTACTCATATGTTAGCATTTATACATATTATTTTGTTAGTAGGTGATGTTAATTATACAACCTTATGCTAGTCAATATTCTATATTTGTTTTCAAGCCTATATATGTTATGGGTTACCATTGAGTTATTCATGCTATATGCATTAACTATATACATTAAAGTATAACTCTATCCTTATTTGGTAAAATCTAATGATTCTATAATACTAATCTCCTAATCATGGACTACAGTAAGATCCTTGCTTTTGGTATGTTATAGCTACTCTGGTATAAACACAGAGCACACTACACTATTGTTTATCTTTTGACATGTGTACATGGTAATGAAAATTGTTGGTTCAAATTAAATGGTTGTGACATGTGGCCTTAATCTGGTAGGATGTGTAGGCTACTACATACTCACACGAGACTAAAAAATCCTAAGGCAGAACCACCAGGGGTACCCAGGGTATAGGATTCCATCAGTGAAGGTGGGGACTCTACATAAATCAATCCATAGATCATAGTATTTCTAAAAAAAACTAGGGTGAGATTATAGTCACCCTAAAAACCACCAGGGTGAAAGACATGATCATACACACAAATTCTAGGTGGATAGTTAAATAACCAACTTCAAAATGAGGGCGGTATCTCCTTACACAACCCACAAACCATCAACATAGTAGAAGAAAGGATTGATAATTAGATGAGGCAAGATTGAACAACATGGTTGTCAAGGAGTTGAAGAATCTGAACTAGGGGAGTTCATATTAGCATCAACTTCCAAGTTGATCATACCCATTAAAGTAGTACCTTCATCATCCATGAATATTGAGAAATATCTTAGAGTGGTCTTCATCTTGAGTGTGAAAGAGGTAGCACATAAAGAAAGATATGAGCTAGGCAGCAAAGACTTTATATATGCTAACCATAATAACATTTTTGGGAAGATTTTTATCTTCAAAAAAGTGAAGATTTTGAACCAACCATAAGTTCCAATATACACAAACCCGCTAAGGTATCAGAATTGGAATCAAAATGTTGGTCTAGCAAGTCTACTATTAAAGTGTGTGTATAATGCTATCATAGTTCACATAAAGAAAATCTTCATTTGTAAAGGAAAAAGAGACACCAGATTTCTTAAACAAATAGTCAATCAAGAAACACATGATAAGTGTTTTCATCATTGTTTTGACAAAATAGTAAAATATATTTTTTGGCTAATAAAAGATCATTTCCTTTTTTTTATTTTTTGTGAAGTATTTATAAGATGTAATGGTGGTAATCTAAACAACTAGCAATGTACCAAGAAAAAATATCTTATATATGTACAAGAGTTACATAGACCCAATTAAGAAAGTGACATATACACAAAAGTTTCCAAAAAATCAAGGATTGATCCCTCATATAGCTATTTTCTGAAGAAAAGTAATCAACTCCACACATCTTCTAGCAACAACATTCTGCTCAAAGATTACCAAAGAGATTCAGAATTAGACAATGCAATATAGGGTCCTCATCCAAGATACGAGATATCACAACAAGAATAGATCAAAGAGAGAATAAGAAATTATAAACATAGCTAAGAGAGCAATCTATAACTTCCCTATAGAAACTGGAAAAGCTAGAAAAGAAGACTAGAGATCACCATAGAAATACCAGATACACTCCAAAGCTAACTACCAGAATTAGTATCTTTCTAGGAGATAAAGAGAGTCAGTTTTAGACCTAACAAAGTTTAGGAAAATCTTATAAAATATTTGTTAACAAAGGATAGCATAATGCATGCGTGTATACGAAGTATCATCTAGAGAAAAACCCAATAATACCAGACTTAATAATACTCCAAAAAAATTGGAGGAGACCTTTTGATGCATCCCTATTTTAGGGCTTCCTCTTGCATATTTTTGTATCTCAATGACATCTAAATATAGTAGAATGCAAGTTAAATTCCCCAATATGCATATTATTATCAAATGCACTTATGGACATTCTTTGCATACTTTTCAGGTACTTGGACCATGATATATATGGATGAGAGAGAAGGAAGGAGTTATAAGAATCCTCCACTAATGGAGGGGTCCAACAAAGACCCCAAAGCTCCCTCAACCTACCCCTAATGGCCAAGGGTCGACATCAATCAAAGAAGTCCATTGATCATGAAGATTCAAGTTGATTTTTCTACTAAAGATCCCAGTACAGCTGTGATGCCAAGGAATGACCGTGTTGGCCAATGACAAAGTTATAGAGAAAATCTCAAGAATTGCAAGCTACAGAAACATCGCCACCACGGCCGTGCTACCCAGCCCAGCTGTGCTATCAAGCCCCCAAAACGGCCTTGCTGCCCAGTACGTTCGTGTTGTCAGAAGTCAAAATGGGCATGCTGAAGGGAATGACCTCACCTCCAACTCACTCACCACTGTCGTGCTACCCAACACGGCCGTCCTGCCTAGCCTCCACCACGGTCATGCTGCCCAGCACGGTCGTGCTAACAGCCTCCATTTTACCACCTCAACCTGTGATTTTCCACTTTCTCAGAATGACCATTCCACACCACCACGGCCGTTCCTACCCCTACCCACCACGGTTGTGTTGCCCAGCACAACCGTGCTACCACGTAAAGCCTAGCATTATCTGCACTATTTTTCCAACAATACCCCTACTTACCCTAGTGATTCCACCACCACCTATATATACATGGGTGGTGGACACAGCACTAGGTTAGATGTCATTACTCCTCTCTACCCACTCTTGAGCATTCATTGCACTCCCCTTGCATTTATGCTCTCCACCCACCATTTCCACCATAGAAACCTAGTTTTCTAGACTTTCTACCATAATCCCCTTCATTTCCATGCCCATCATCCACCTCGGAGGAGGGAGGTCGCCCTATAGTATCTAGGAGGTGAAGAAGGAGGATCTACTTCGATCTCCATGGAGTATTATCCCCTTCTTCACATTTCTTTTATATTTTCTTTGAGCATGTCTAGCTAACCCCCTAGTGGTGGGCTGTTTGGGGATAAAATGTGACTTTGATACCATGTTGGGGGAAAATAACTTGTAATGAATATAATTTCATTCTATGATGATTGCTTCTCGCTTATATCTCATTTCCCATTATGTTGCATGTGGTTTTTGCTTTTAACATAGATTACTTACTTTGTGATGGTTGATGAGACTTAGCTTCTTAGAGAAATTGGAATGTATGTGGAAATCTTAGGAATGGCTCCTAGGTCCAATTAGTGGACCCCTAGCTAGCCCCCTTTGTTCCTACATACATATCTCTTCTTCTAAAAGTGAGTGTGAGATCTAAGTAGCTAGGTTGTGTGATTGGTGCAATTGCCTAGAGCTTCCTAAAGGCTAGATGTCAAGTAACATGAGGTGAAATACCCTCATCTCTACTCTGATTCCTACCCTTGGCTCTGAATTACCCTAATACCACTTACCCTAGAAACCTAGATTTGCTAAGTCTTACTAGAATTACACCTAACCCTAGTTCTCCAACTAGTAGTATAGGTTATATTCTAATAACACTTGCCTTGTTGTTTGGTTTGGTAATCTAGATTGAAATGTGAGATTTGCATGCTATGTTGACTTCCCCTAACTAATATCAAAGTGAATTCCCAAATGGCCCACCTATCCAATCCATTGCTTAAAACCTAACTTGTCATCTTAGCTTGTTAATGCTAGTTTAGCTTAATTGCATTTGTTCACTCTAGCTAATTGATTAGCCTTGTTAATTAGGGTCAACCTAGATTCTTGCTTTCTCTAGTGTTTAGCTTAGTTCTTAGTTGTTAACTACCTTGCTAGAGTAGTATAGATCATCTTGCTCTTATTTAGTTGATTACTTAATCTAGTTGCTTAGTTTGATAGCCTAGCTTGTTTAGAGTAATCTAGAGTATTGGTTAACTTAGTTTCCTTCTTGCTCTATCTTGCTTGCAATTGTAGTGTGATCAAACCAAACCCTATTTAAAACCCTCAAACCCTAATCTCCTCTTTAGGAACATAGAAAACTCTAACCTAGGTCTAGTGCCCCCTCTCTCCTTGAGGATGGACCCTAATCTTTCCCCTAGCCTATACTACAACATGACCCCGTGCGCTCGCAAGAACGTGTGATTAGTTGAGCCTGTGAGTTGGACTAGGTCCACATATAAAATTTGAGAGATCAGTGTGTTTTTCCTTGGGGTTGCATCTAGCCACCTTTAGTTGGTTAGTGTGTGGCCCTGAGAAGAATCGCACCAAGCTTTATGGCACTGTTGCCAAGGAGTGAGGAGCTCGGTCTAGATAGTTAGTGTAGCTTAGCCTTTCCTACTGCCCTCATCATTGATATTCGTTATTCTTTATTAACTTTTACATACTTTCATTCTAACTTAGTTTTTATTTCTTATTTGTGTATTGTGCAGGTGACATCTATGCATGCATCATACACATTTGACTTGTACCGACCTGGTGTTATACGAGCCCAAGATAGGTAGAAGGAGATGCCAAAACCATCGCACCCAACACTGAGAAATAGAAATGGATGATCGTAAGCTGAAATACCTCATGGAGATGCTCAACCACAACCCAATCGTCCTCTCCCTGAATACTTCACCCTGGGGAACTACAACTCCCCCATTGCCACCCTTGTTGACCAAATGATGGGTCAACAATTATCCATTCCACCCTCACTTCTTGGACTCCTCTAAACTTACAATGGGATGGAGAATGAAAACCCTTACCACCATATCGATGCCTTCCTTGAAACATGTTCCACCTTCTCTGCCCCCGCTACCACTGATGACTCCATCCGGAGGACCCTCTTCCCATTCTCTTCAAAAGAAAGGGCTAAGGAATGGTACATCTCAAAACTGGAGTTGGTGATGTGGAACACGGTAAAGAATGAGTTTCTCATGAATTTCTTCCCCATTGCCAAGCTGACCCAAATGCAAAGATGTATCGCCGTCTTCTCCCAGAAAGAAAATGAACCTTTCTACGAGGTGTGGGAAAGGTTCCAAAAGCTCCTTCGCGACTTCCCCCATCATGACGTACCCTTGTAGCAGCTGGTCCAAGCTTTCTACACAGGGCTAGTGGAGTTGAGCCAGGACAATGTAGATTTGTCATGTGGAGGCACCTTCACGGCAAAGCCACCTGAGGAGTCATGGCCCTTGTTTGAGCACCTTTCTGAGAATTCTCGCTATCATATTTCTACAAAAGGGGAACATTGTGACCGGAACTACATCCCTCCACCTCCTCCCTAGTTCCATCTCAGACCACAACCAACCCTGACATGATGAAAATGATGGTGGATATGATGAATATGATGAAAAACCAAGTTGGTGGCTCTTCAAGTCAATCCACTATGGAAGTTGAAACTGAGGAATAAGAAGTTCATGCTTTGCACACCTTTGGTAACTAAAACAATCAAGGCCCGATGTCCAATTCATATACTCCTGAGTGGAGAAATCATTCAAACTTCTCATGGAAACAACAAAATGAGGAGGGGAAAGAGCAGCCAAGGCAACATTAAGGAATCAAGTATAGCTCCAAGTTTGAGGAGGAAGTCCTATGAAGGCTAAGGAACCTCAATGAAATGAAGAAAGAGGTGTCCTATCAAGGGCAAAATATTAGCCGCCTTGAGAAAAGACTTGATGAAATCTCCCTTTCACTTGCCTGTCATGAAGAGGGGAGGCTCCCATCTCAACCTATGGCCAATCCCAACAATGATGGTGGTTATGTGAGCACTACTCAAGGTACTTATGTCCCACCACAAGGCCAAATACCCCCACTTCACCAATACCAAGAACCATCACATACATATGATCCTCCACCTCACCAACCCCCCTACAACTACCAATATCCTCCACCTCACTCATACCAACAGCCCCCTCTGCAATATCACCCAAATCCACCAAAACAAACACCACAACAACTACAACCCAAGCCATAGTTTATCCTCCAAAACCCAAATCCAAGGCCACCAACACCTCAGCAGACACAACCAAATCCATAAGCTTCCTCCTCCTCTACCCATGAGCATGTGAAGGTAGTGACAGTTTTGAGGAGTGGGAGGACCTTGGAGCAGCCCCGATATATTGTTGTTGACAGTGCAGCCAGTGAGGATAGAGGTGATACTGTGATTAGACATGTTGATACTAAGATCTATATTGATGATACTATGACAGTGACTAGGGTTGATACCAAGATTCCCGTGATTCTAGTTGATGATTCCAATGATCTGAGCTAGTTGGAAGCCCAACTCCCCCCATTTCCTGATGCTCTTGAGGAGCCCTCTGCTGAAAGAGGAAAAAAGAAACATAATGAATATATCATGGAAACTTTCAAACAAGTGAAGATAAATATTCCTTTGCTTGATGTGGTCAAGCAAATCCCTTCCTATGCCAAGTTTCTAAAAGATTTATGCATGTTTAAAAGGAAAACAACTGGGAGAAAGCCAAAGAAAGTCAAGCTCACCGAGTAAGTGAGTTCAATTTTACAACAAACCATGCCAAGAAAGAGGAAAGACCCTGGTGCTCCCATCATTTCATGTTACATTGGAGCACACTGTATAGACCAAGCCTTTATAGATTTGGGTTCTAGCATGAAATTGATGCCATATTATTTGTTTTCCAAGCTCCAAATGGGACAATTAGGTCTAGCTCATTGCACTCTACAATTGACCGACCGATCGATGAAAATGCCTAGAGGGCATGTTGATGATGTGCTAGTTAGACTTGAGATGAGACTTCTACATTCTTCCCCGCTGACTCCATTGTGCTAGAAATGGAAAAAGATTGTAGAAGAGTGCCTATTATCTTGGGGAGGTCCTTCTTGGCTACATCTGATGCAGTGATCCATGTGAAAATTGGGACCATGTATGTGACCTTCATGCACATGAAGATTCGGTTGAACATCTTCAAATCTTTAGCTACAGCCGAGGTGAATAGGTGACACAGAAGAGGATGGTTATCTTGTTGAATGCCTTGAAGAGATTGTAGAGGAGTGCCTACCTGCGTGGATCCAGACTACTACTCAAGGTATAGGTTTAGAGCATATGAAAAGAGTCCAAGAGAATATCCATGGTCACAAGATCAATAACAAATAAAATACTTCACATGAAGAATATTTTCCAAAAGAACAAGACATGGTGTAGGCTAGTGTCCATAGGACCAAGAGAAAGAAGAAACATAGGTTAATTTCTCAAAGGGAAAATAGGAGATGGAAACATACCTCTTTTCAAATTCAAATGATCCAAAGTCCAAACTAGGACCAAGCCTAGGCCTTCAAAGAACCATTAATCATATAGGTAGATTTTGAGTTAATTTCACACTTATTATTAAACCCTAAAAACCACTTTTTTCCTTTTATGTGAATTAGGTTATGAAAACCATACCATATTTTAGGTTATATTATTCTGATTTCAAAACAGATTTTATTATATTTTTCTTATTTATGAATTATTATCTATTAATTTTGCAAGTTATTATCTACTTGGATTAATCCATTGAAAAATACCCTTTATAAAACATTGGATTTAGGTGACAAAATTAGTACCATTAGATAGGAAATCTTTTTCTGAATCCAACAACTATTTATTTGTAATTTTTGGATGAATAGAGAATTAGTTATGAATTTTACAAATTCTGACCAATTAGAAAAATCCAAAAATATAAGTGAACGGAGAAAACCTGTGAGAGAAAGATATTGGGCCCATTGACATGGACCAATTACCCGAGGTCATCTCACCATATCAGCGGCCAGAGGGGCGCATGTCAAAGCAAAAGAAATGAGGTGAAAAGACTAAAATGCCCCTGGTGATAATAAAAAGACTAAAGAGGGCAAAATCGTAATATGGCGGTGAGTCATCTTGTAATGACCACATTTGTGCTAAATTGGTAAACTAGGGTTTACCTGAATGATTACATGCTTGATTAGATTGAACATCGTTTAGACTTGATTAATTATAGTAGATCAATTGTGATGTTTCAAACCTAAGAAGAAACTCTAACTATGTTTTTAGTTTGAAGAATTAGGCTTTGAGATATGTAAACCCTAATCGGCAAAAAATAGGGTTTGATAGTACATGAATATGGAATTTGATCAGGATAGCAGTGTTGTAAATGATTTTTCATATTTTCTACAAATTTTTTATTTAATTGAATTTTAGATATTATATGGATAAATCAATCATGCATATTGGAGAAAATTTTTAGAGTTTTTTAGTGTTCTTTGAATGTGGTTCTCGGTCGAACTATACTTTGACCAAAATGCTAACAGAGTGCTTTTTAGTAGTGTAGTGTTTTATTTTTAGTTATTTATTGGTAACTCTAAATCATTTGAAATTTGAAATGGAGATCTGAAACTCAATCGTAAACAACATGTAAAATTTCCTATTTTTTAGATGCATTTAGACCTTATCAGTAGACAAATTACAGTAATATTTTTATGACAGAAAATTCAGCTAAAATAAGAAAAAGTATAGTGAGGGGTCAATGTACAATTGACCCAAGAAGATCAATTTCTCTATATGATCAACCTAACACACAAGGAGCTCTCATAATTCGTGATTCAAACCAGAGAAACAAAATCCTAGAGAAAGAGGGAGAGTTAGGGTTTGAGAGGAGAAATTTATGGAGATGCTAACCTAGGGCTTTGCAGTTCGAGGAATGATGAAATCATGTAAGTTTAGCTTCTTTGCATAACCTTTCATGGTGAATCTTCTCTCACATGTCAAAATTCCATCCCTCCCCTGTTTGGATTCGAAATAATATCAAATGAAGTCCTTTTCTCATTCTTTCTTCATAATCCCTCATTTCTAGGGTTTCTGAGTTGAAAGGAAGAAGAATCGGGTGAACTGCTAGGGATTTGATTTGAGATTGAGATTTTCAGGGATGAGCAGCATTTTAAGGTGTTTTCACACCTTAGGGTTAGTGGGAACTTCCTTTAAACATTTTATTGCACGAAAATTGGTTAAATCATCCATAATCTTTAATTGCTTAGTATGCGACTACAAACCCTGAATTGTGTGTTTGATCTAAGTTGTTGCAAAATGATATGAAATGAATTTTTCCTCTGTTTGGATGAATTTCATATGATAATTTCATATTAGAAATGTATAAAATACATCCTAATGAGAATTCCCTAAGTATTCGCAAAGGTTATAAGAGTAAACTAAAATATAGAGAATTTGTCTGTGACTGAAATTGTTGTATAATTAAATAGAGAAATTTGTTTATCTGGATCCCCTTGGTTATGAATGATTGTTTATCTGAATGTGTAGTACATATATGTCAGATACTATTTTGTATTTCATGTGATGTGAGTAGTGTTTTCTTGATATTTTCGTAAAGAGGGTGAAGTTGTAACGTCCCCGAATTTTCACCTTCTCAAAACCCATGGAGATGAGAAGACAAAATCTGAAAACGTTAAGCAATTGTATCACAGTGTGTTGCGGAAGCAATATGCGCATACATGAACATACAACCATAACATACACCATAAACAATCTCAACATTCAACATGTATATTACAAAAAAAAGACTTATTACAACATGAATTACAATTACATATTGAAAGATGATTTGACAAGTCTATGAACATGTATGCTAACAGGATCTTAGACAATAGGTACAACCTGTACAACTGCTCACTCCCATCTTTTTCCTCCCATGCTATCTCTGAACCTAAAACATACGTGAAACAATGAATCAACACACAAGGTGTTGTGCACGTGGGTAGAAAGATACCTACTAATATGTTTGCATAATTGAAATAACTTGAGAAAGAAAGATTAAAAGAAAACATTGTTTAAAGCGATAATTAGGTGAACATTCCTTTTATTGCATTCACTTTGATGTGGTTGTACTACACATACTTGCACTTGACTTACATCTAGTGTGGGCAATATAGTATCATCATACATCTAACATGGGACAAGGAATCATACATCCATGTTAGGCAACATACATCCACACCAGGCTATGTGCTCTAGTAGCTGCAACCCATCAAAGTGAATGCAATAAAAGGAATGTTTACCTAATTATCACTTTAAACAATGTTTTCTTTTCATCTTTCTTTCTCAAGTTATTTCAATTATGCAAACATATTAGTAGGTATCGTTCTACCCACGTGCACAACACCTTGTGTGTTTATTCATTGTTTCACATATGTTTTAGGTTCAGAGATAGCATGGGAGGAAAAAGATGGGAGTGAGTAGTTGTACATGTTGTACCTATTGTCTAATATCTTGTTAGCATACATGTTCAGACTTGTAGAGTTTTCATTCAATATGTAATTGTAAATCATTTAGTAATAATTCATATTGTATAAATATGCATGTTGAATGTTGAGTATATTATGGTTGTATGTTCATGTATGTGTATTATGCTTCCGCATCACTCTCTGATATAATTGCTAACATTTTCAGATTTTATCTTCTCATCTCCATGGGGTTTTGAGAAGGTGAAAATCCGGGGACGTTATAGTGGTTAATATCGATCCTTCTGGATCTATGCTTCTTAGTGATAACTCACACTATAGGGTGAAACCCTAATTTAACATGTGGGTAAGCCCTTCCCAAGAAATGAAATCCTAGCATGAAATTGATCATATAAGTAATGATTTAAGTAACTTATGACATGAAAATATTGTATCACCTCATATGATTTAGTAGTGTGAAAGATGAAATCTTGAAAAATTCCTTCTAATCGGTATGAACAAACCCTTATCCTTAAGGTACTAGGAGGGATGTAAATTCTAAAAATATGAGTGTCATGTTATCACTAGGACACTAAGTGATATTTAAATCTTTATATGGTAAGGGTGGGTACACCCTAGATGCTTAAAATCCTAAGATAACAATTTAGGGTGTATGCATAACTATGATAACCTTGACACCTTAAAATGGTGACCTAGACAATCTAGAAACTCCTTCAGATCACATTAAGTATGAAACTAGTTGAATTTCGAGGACAAAATTCCATATAAGGTGGGGTTCATGTGATGATCCTGGTTTTGGGGTTTAGATACAATATGGTATTGGAGGAACATGCATGCTTAATAGATGAAAAATACCAAATTGCGGAATTGTTAACTCAGTTATGGACAGTTTCACCCTAATTAGGTCATTTGATATATGATAGAGAACTGTAGTGCCTAATTGAATTCAGTTATACATGAAAAGCCTTTATTACTCAACTGAGTATTTATGAGACAAAACATCCAATTAGAGACCTATTTGGCAGGTGAAGGATCCTTCAGAGGAATTTATTAAGGTGATTAAATAATTTTATACATGGCTCATACTAGGCATAGAGAAAGAACAATTGATAATGAAGGCATGGTTAAAAGTTTCATAACCATTGAATGATCCACATGAGAGATATTGATGGTTGAGTTTTGATTAAATGAATAAGGTTTAAATGATTTAGACCTAGGTTTGATTTCCTTACCACGCAGCCAACTCACGAACAAATGGATGCAACTCTAATATTTATCACTTGGCTGGGTGAGGTGGCATCTTAGTGGCCTGGGGATAGATCCAATGAGTTGGCGATTGTCACCTACCTCCGTTTCAAGTGGAGAAACTAGTGTCTAGGAGACGAAGTCATGAGGAGTAACGAGGAGGCTGTTAGAAGTTTAAGCAACATCTTTGGATCCACCATGCCACCAACATCTAACCAACACCTGTGAGACCTGGCTTGTGAGATATGATCGTAATGAGGGACATCATCACCCTCGACCTCCTCTTCCTTCTCCTTTCCCCATTGCTTCCAGCAGTAGACAACCCTAGAGATGAAGTAAACTAACCAGAAATGTGGAATTTTCACCTCCCCGTTCTCTTTGTCGCATCCATATTTCCAGCAAGCTAGACGAGGAGGATTAGACTTACTTTTCTGAACCCAGTCATCCCAGTCATCCCCGTAGTTTGCTATTGTGGTTCATGTGCACAAACAACCTTTGTTTACCAGAGGAGTAGGATGAGATGAGGAAGGCTTCTAGGTGTCTACCAGTTACTCTCCATCATGGCAGTAGCTGGCAGTTGACATCTCCCTTGGATCTGCAAGGAGGAGCCATAGATGCTCGTGGAGACAGAGCATTGAGGAGGAGCAAGGCGCTTTCTGTAACATCCCTGACCTAGGTTATGAACTAACCCCAGGTGTTTTTCTTAATCATGTGATTAAATGTTTGTGGTTATCTATTGATAATGTAATTAAAGCTTCTGAGGAACATATATTTTCCTTTCTGTCCTTTTTAAACAATATTGTAATATTATTTTGTTAAAAGTGGACTTATGTGCAAATTACCCAATTAGAGGGGTTAACTTGTAAATTGCACATGTTTAGATGTTCCTATGATGATAATACATCATAAGAATGAATTTGATGAATTATTATGGCTTCTCCAAGCTTGGGCACCAAAATACAGCTTGTGGAGCAATCCTTGTGCTTTAAACCCTAGTTTTGGTGTAAAGGGCAATTTACCCAAAACATGGGGTGCAACATGTAAAATATACCTTCTAGAGTATCTTTTATGACTCTTGGAATTAACTAGAGTAAAAATGATGAAGAGGGCGCTTCATTTGAATAATCAAATAAGAAGGATAACCCTTATAATTAAATAACCAAGTTATAAGCAAAATGACCCTTTTATGTGTGCAACTTAGTAAGATGTTTGGCTTCTTTTCCTCTAAAACTTGGATAAAGGAGGGGTTTTTCTTAAGTAAAGAAGGGAGGAACGTGGCTTAGGAAGGGAGGAGGATCTAGTTGATAAATAAGAAAAAGATTGTCCTTATCTTGGAAATATGCCCAAAGTATATATACACATCTTCTTTACTAAGCAAGGGATCGTTCCCTTCACTTCTCTTCTTATCTCTTTGCCTTGACTGACTAAGAAGGAGCTCAGGATCAGAGGAGAACGGCCAAGTAGAATTGGGTAAGCATTGATTGCCATCTAGCTTGGAATCATGGAGGAAATCATGCTACAAGGTTGGTTTGTTAGTCTTTCTTACATAGTTCTTCTTTCTAGCCATCTTCTCCATCCAATTCTTGAGGAAGGAACCTTGGACGACCTATGTAGCTAAAGCCACCATTAAAACTACGAATCTTGGAGCTCTAGAGCTGATCCTAAGGCGGGTTTTATAACTCTAAAACTTAAATCTTTGATTATGCATATTCTTTCTATACAAACGTTGCTTGTTTCCCTTCCTTAACCACTTCTATAAGTTCTTGCAACTAAGACCATGAAGAACAGACCATGATCTTGAGGTAGAAGGAAGGGACATTAATTTCAATGTTCACTTTTGCAAACAGTCCCCCACCCCTTGGCCAAATGGTTTGTAAAACCGTTTGGAGCAAACGGTTTCAAAACCGTTTGAAGGGCAAACAGTTTCACAAGGTCGGTTGGAGAAAACGGTCTCCAAGACCATTTGGTTGAGTTGACCAAGCATTGAACGTTTGGGGTTCTATTGTATACATTATGGAATAATCACCCACCAAGAATCATTAACAAATTCCAAGTAAATCACCAATTTAAGACACTTTAGTCACCTAAACCCTAATCGGGTCTATTGCTGATTTCAATGATGCAATCATATTGAAGTTTGGGTTGAGTGGCCCAAACGGTTTCAAAACTGTTTGGGGATCACTCAAACGGTCTCAAGACCGTTTGGTGACCACCCAAGACCGTTTGGAGGTCTAGGGTCAAGTGGGGTTGACCAATTGAAGGTCCAATCATAACGAGTTGTTGAGCAATTAAGTGTTGATTTGGTGACAAAACCTAGGGTTCAACCCTTAAGTAATTGACTTAGTTTTTGATGACATCATGGGAAAACTATCAAAAGACCATTTGGAGGATGTCCAAATGGTTTCAAAACCGTTTGGAGGTCACCCAAGACCGTTTGGAGGTCTAGGGTTGACTATGGTTAAGTAGTTGAAAATTGGAAGGTAATAAGTTGATATATAATTGATTAGTGACCTAATGATCAAAACTATGGTTCAAACCTTAATAGATTGAGTTAGTTTTTGATGTGAAATTGAGAAAATGGTCTCAAGACCGTTTGAAGGATGTCCAAATGATCCCAAGACCGTTTGGGGTCAGGTCATGACCCAATTGAGTGATGGTTCACTGGGTTCAACATCAATTAGGCTCATGTTGATACATGTTGAAGGATGATTGATTCCAAACCCTAATCCAATCAATCCAAACCCTAAATTGGTGACCAATTGAGGATCAATTGAGGGTCAAGTCAGTAGAGGGTTGACCTAATTAGCCCAATTGATAAGTGGTTAACAAGTGCATGGTTGATTGAGGGGTTCAACATTGAAAACCCTAAAGCGATTGGAAGAGTTGATACACTTCTTGGTCCATGCGGTTTTGAGGGTGTTTGGACCAAAGTGGTCATGCGGTTTCAAACCGTTTGTTGACCATGCGGTTTCAAGGCTGATTTGTCCATGTGGTTTCAAAAGTCAATGAACGGTCTTGATGGTGTATTTGTTCATACGGTCTTGAAAGTCAAAGGTACCAAACGGTCAACCATTCCATGCGGCTTCAAAACCGTTTGGAGGTTGAAAGTGCAAAACCGTTTGGGATCTCTTAAGGTCAAAAATGCTTAATACTTTGAAGGCTTAGATGGTTCAATGGTTGATTAATCTAAACTCTAATGATACCTAAAGTCATTAAGGGGTTAAGTAATTAGTAGATTAACACATGTTATGGTCAATAGAGAAGATTACTAAGGTACCCTTAAAGGTATAGTGTGACTAATACCCCTTGATCAAGCAAACCCTAATGACCATGATGGTGATGACTTGACTTATGTCAATCAAAGTTGAGTTGACCTAACCTAATCAAGAAGTGATGTAAACATCATCTATTAGTAAGAGGAGAGAGAAGACTCCTAATATCAATGAGAATCAAATAATATACCTTCAATATGTATGAATATACACAATTAGGGTATGATCCTTCATAAGGAGATCATGGAAACCCTAATTATGGAAATTAAGGAGTCTTAAATTAATTTGAAGGTATTATTGGAAGTAGTCTTCATACATAATGATGGTATGACCTCAATTCACTATAATGTGAATAGTAAACCCTAATTCTAGGGTAAATCATGTAATGAGAAATAATAAACCCTAATTCAAGGGGAATGTCATGATGAGAAATAATAGTCCCTAATGGTGGGATATTAATCATAAACCTAATCTTGGGGAGATGTGATATGAATAGAAATCCTAATTGGAGGGGATGTCATGGGGAACCCCTATTAGGATGAATAGTAAGCTTAATTTATGACTTATTAACTATGAAACCCTAGAGATGGTTTACTAGATAGTACATTAAAGTGAGGTGTAGATAAATCAATTAAATAAGATGATTATGTTATAAACATATAGAATAGGGTTAGTGAACCCTGTGAATGATAAATATGGTAATTTCAATAAATAAGGATTTAAGAGGTAAGATGCCTAGATCCAAACATCTCTATGAATGAGTAATAACTTTTACACCTTACAATAATAATGGGCATGAAACTCTTAGAAATGATGTATACTAAAGCATGATGTAGATAACACCCTGAATATGGAGATACCTAGAATAGTTGATGATGGTTTATCCTACATCAACAATGCTTAAACCTATATCATTAAAGATAATTGGATAATTCTGATATATGATACATGCACCATATGAGGAAAGTAACAAGTTAGTGGATAAAGTATTAAAGAAAAATATCTTAATACTGAGTTAGTCAATTATCTCAAGTAAGATGGTAATAAGAAGAAAGTGATACATCAAGATATGATAGATATCACATTCGACAGTCCAAGGTAACATACCTTGATGAACCTCTAAACCATTATACTTAAACAAGAGACACAAAGTGTACATGATAAGTAGTTGTCTATGATAGAGACATAATGGACTCAATGTACTCTATAAGTGTATATTAATACATCTTGAGGGTGGAGTAAGCCAAATCAATGAGAATGATGTAATCATATCATGATATGAATGAGAAATGGGCTAATACTTAGAATTGATGATCATTAATGATATCTAATGAGTAAAGTAATCGAAATCAAACACTTATAATATCTTTGAATGGTCCCAAGGGTAGTGGAGTATTATATTAGGGTTGAACTGATAATGTGAATAGGAAACCCTTATTAATGAAAGGTAGGGTACTTTAACCCTAAGTTTGGGTTATGCTTTTAAGTATGAAACCCTTTGAATGAATTATAATATGAGGAATCCTTATGCCTTATAAGTCAAAGGGGTTTAATAACCCTAATTGAGTTGAATAAACCCTAACCCTAGAAATCAACCATGGTGATGAAACATGGTCATGGTATGATGTTAATAGCATGACCATGCTATGGAGCACGACCGTGGTAGCTTCCCTTTGCACGACCATGGTGTTCTACGAATAAATTGAAAAGAATTGGTATTGTACTGATATTGTTATATATGCATGTCTTTAATTATATTAGTCATGCAGGTTGTTAGCAAGAGGTAATCATAGCCATGTAAGAGTTATGATGTTTTATTCATTGAAAGCATGTTATAAGCGTTATGAATAATGATATACTATGTTGTCTGGTTTAAGAGGTAACATATGAGAATGATGGGCTGTAAGAGCCTTGAGTAATATTTACATTGTTACAATTAAGGTCATGCTATTAGATGACTTATGATGATTTAAGGGTTTGAACACCTGTGTTCTTGAACCATAATGATGAGATGGTTATGAAATGATAACTGATGTGAAATAAACTTGATACATTTAGTATTCTTCTTCTATAGCAGATGTTTTAATTGTTTATGTTTGAAAACATGCTTGATGCTAAAAGAATGCTAAAATGTACTTAAATAATCAAGTATGATCATATCATGTAGGGCCCTGACCATAGATCCATCATTGTCAGAGACCAAATGATGGTGAAATAGGTTTTCCTAAGGGAACTCCTGGAACATATACTTTTGAGTATATGGGGGATTATGGACGTGAATATCCTTACGTCCTAATGTAGGAATTGATGTAGGATGTATCTTTAACCCATCAATCCTTCATTACATGTCTATGTCGGGATGATGTATCATTAATCTCCCGAGGGAATCATTAATGTCGCATCGATGAGAGATAAACAAGAGATCCCTCATTGACGAAGAGAGTACAGAACGCCACTGTGACTCTAATAGCGAAGTTTCCAGAATACCCTGGATAGCTATCATAGCAGAGACACAAGATGTCCTACATGTAAATCCTCACACTGACTGAGGAAGATGAGGTCATAAGAATCCGACTCTTTTGATGACCTATGTATGGTACCGACACGATTTCGTAATGGTCGGTTGGAGTATGAGCGGTATACCTCATCCCCGCAGGGCATAATAATGTTTGGAAAACATAATCAGTCGTGTAGCATAACTACTTAGGTTGAACTATGAGAAACAATGATTGATGTTACATTGTTTATAATGTTCTAGTTAAATAACTAGTATACATGTTTTTCATGTTCTTTAATGAGATATGTTTTGATATCCAATTAAGTTATAATTGAAATGTTGCTCTACTTGACATTAAACCTGTTGTTAAATGTTAATAATTATACTACTTATTGTTATTCCTTATTGCAATAACAAAGCTTCTGGCGGAGAGTTATAACTCTCACTGGGACAATTATTCAATTGTCTCACCCCCGTGGGATTCGAATTTTTAGGTAGACAGTGAGGATGAAGGAATCCATCTAGAGATGAGCAACAACAGCAGCAGCAACACCAGCGGCAGCAGTGAATCTCAGGTGGAGACACTGATTGTCAAGTCTTGTAGATAGTAGGTCCTATGTGTCGTCTCTGTACTCTCAGGTCCTAGGAGTCAGTAGATCTAAGGTTTTTGGCGTAATGCCTCGAGATTTTTGTATCTTGCCTATATAGGTAACAGGGCAATGGATGTATGTAATCACTTGAGATGTGAATTTACAGAGATGTAATGTCAAACCATGTTGTAAATAGTTCATCTTGTTTTCTTATAAAAGAGTTTTATGGTTTAAAGATCTCTTTCCAAAAAGTTTTACATTTTTAGTGATTTTGATAATTTCGCTGCTAGTTAATCACTTCCGCTGAGTTTATATCGTGATTTATCGATTCGATCGCAACAATTTAGTGGTATCAAAGCTCTAGGTTCGCTGAGTCTACCGAGACATAGGACTAAGGTAGTAGAGTCTGTTCTAGTGTCATCCAGTGTATCTGATGGTATCTTCTGCTCACATAGGAGGAGAAGAACTTGAAGATGACTGGATTAGACGAGGAGTTTGCTGCAGAGAGCAACAATGCTACACCAAGAAGAGGTGCAAAGGAGCAAGCAAGAGAGGGACAATTACTTGAGATCCCCCTAGATAATCCAACCATGATAAGGAATCCTTCCTTAGGAATCACTGTTGGGGAATTTAGGGCAACCATGATGTATCTAGTGGATCAAGCACTAGCAATGCAACCTAGGTTACCATGTCCTAATGATGATGTTTTGGATATCAACAGATTATGTAACCCATAACAATAAGTTGAAGCAATGGTAAATGATGAAGTTTTGAACTTAGAATGAGTATGTGCTCAACCTTAGCCTGTTGAATCAATATATAGTAATGTAGGGGTTAGAATACAACGAGAAACTAGGATCTACCATAGGTGTAGGAAACCTGGACATATCAGACCTAATTGTCCAGAAAAGAAATATAAAGGAAGAATTGAGAAAAGGCCTATCCAAACCCAGGAGCAGAGACCTGATAGTTCCAAAAGGAAGAAGTTTCTGGTGTCACCAACACAACCAAGACCTAGTGCACCAAGGCAATGATTATCCAGAAAGGGTAAGGAACCCTTTAGACCACACCGGGCACCCAGAACTTGCTATCAATGTGGACATGCAGGGCATCTGGTAAGAGATTGCCCAACCAAAAATGTTATGGCAAATCAACCTCTGAGGCAGAATCAGCCTGAGACAATGAATAATCCTCGAGTCATGACAGGTTAGACAAAATAAATGGTATTTCTTATATGTCTTTTTATGATCTCTTGGATAAAACTGAGAAAGCAATTGATTGAACTTTCCTTGATTAGTCCTATAAAGACTTATAATGTTGTATAAAATAGATATTTCATGTTGCATGCTTACCTTCATAAGAAGATGAGGTATTAAAGAATTGGTCTGTATAGAAAATTCAGTAAGATTAATACTTATACTTGTGATGATAAGAAAAGAGAAGGAATATGGTAGTATACAAGTGCATATTACCTTATCTCAGTATTTATATACCCTGTCCAGGTATACAGTTTCTGATGATAAAGTAAATGTGGAAACTCTTAGATTGTTATATTTTTGATTGCTATGATCAAGTAGTCATTCTGAGACAATCTAATGAGAATCATAAAATAAGAAATATGAGAATAAGGAAGGTCAACCCTGATCAGTAAAGGTTGTAAGAATAATAATGAAGATGTTTATGTGATGAATACTTATAAAGGTATCAGTTTAACATGGACTTTGATTCTAAAATGAGAATATATGTAATAAGTAATGTCCCAAGATGAAAGGAAGAAAGAGATGTAATGTGTTGATAACACATGTGATAGGTACCAAAATAAGAAGGCAATAATATATCAAATGAATTATATTAATTACCTAGACTGGTCAACTATGAAATTAAATTAGACATATAGAATAATATGAACATCACATGTTAGGGGTTTATGTTTTTCATAAACATATCTTTCTCTAAGACATATGTCAAATAAATCCTTGTTTGATAAGTAACTTTTCCCTATGATAAGAGAATGTACAACTAATGAGATAGTTAGTGCAAATAATAAGGAAAGTTAGTATGGTGTTATCAGATGTGATGATGCAATCAAGGTATGGAAGCACTTATATAGTCTCAAAATAAATAACAGAGTATGAATGTGATATTAAGAAAAGTTGATCAAAACTTTATAATATCTCCATAATAACAAAATGTTATCTAAGGATGTAATGATAGTATGCTTAAATAATATCTGCTTTCCCTTTTCTTTCTGGGATTTCGAGGGCGAAATACTTGTTAGGGGTTTATAATTTGTAACATCCCTGACCTGGGTTATGAACTAACCCCAGGTGTTTTGCTTTATCATGTGATTAAATGCTTGTGGTTATCTATTGATAATGTAATTAAAGCTTCTGAGGAACATATATTTCCCTTTCTGTCCTTTTAAACAATATTGTAATATTATTTTGTTAAAAGTGGACTTATGTGCAAATTACCCAATTAGAGGGGTTAAATTGTAAATTGCACATGTTTAGATGTTCCTCTGATGATAAGACATCATAAGAATGAATTTGATGAAGTATTATGGATTCTCCAAGCTTGGGCACCAAAATGCAGCTTGTGGAGCAATCCTTGTGCTTTAAAGCCTAGTTTTGGTGTAAAGTGCAATTTACCCAAAACATGGGGTGAAACATGTAAAATATACCTTCTAGAGTATCTTTTATGACTCTTGGAATTAACTAGAGTAAAAATGATTAAGAGGGCACTTCATTTGAATAATCAAATAAGAAGGATAACCCTTATAATTAAATAACCAAGTTATAAGCAAAATGACCCTTTTATGTGTGCAACTTAGTAAGATGTTTGGCTTCTTTTCCTCTAAACCTTAGATAAAGGAGGGGTTTTGCTTAAGGAAAGAATGGAGGAACGTGGCTTAGGAAGGGAGGATGATCTAGTTGAGAAATAAGAAAAAGATTGTCCTTATCTTGGAAATATGCCCAAAGTATATATACACATCTTCTTTACTAAGCAAGGGATCGTTCCCTTCACTTCTCTTCTTATCTCTTTGCCTTGACCGACTAAGAAGGAGCTCAGCAGTAGAGGATAACGGCCAAGTAGAATTGGGTAAGCTTTGATTGCCATCTAGCTTGGAATCATGGAGGAAATCATGCTACAAGGTTGGTTTGTTAGTCTTTCTTACATAGTTCTTCTTTCTAGCCATCTCCTCCATCCAATTCTTGAGGAAGGAACCTTGGACGACCTGTGGAGCTCAAGAAACCATTAAATCTACCAATCTTGGAGCTCTAGAGCTGATCCTAAGGCGGGTTTTATAACTCTAAACCTTAAAGCTTTGATTATGCATCTTCTTTCTATACAAACGTTGCTTGTTTCCCTTCCTTAACCACTTCTACAAGTTCTTGCAACTAAGACCATGAAGAACAGACCATGATCTTGAGGTATAAGGAAGGGGTTTTAATTTCAATGTTCACTTTTGCAAACGGTCCCCCACCCCTTGGCCAAACGGTTTGCAAAACCGTTTGGAGCAAACGGTTTCAAAACCGTTTGAAGGGCAAACGGTTTCACAAGGTCGGTTGGAGAAAATGGTCTCCAAGACCATTTGGTTGAGTTGACCTAGCATTGACCATTTGGGGTTCTGTTGTACACATTATGGACTAATCACCCACCAAGAATCATTAACAAATTCCAAGTAAATCACCAATTGAAGGCACTTTAGTCACCTAAACCCTAATCGGGTCTATTGCTGATTTCAATGATGCAATCATGTTGAAGTTTGGGTTGAATGGCCAAAACGGTTTCAAAACCATTTGGGGATCACTCAAACGGTCTCAAGACTGTTTGGTGACCACCCAAGACCATTTGGAGGTCTAGGGTCAAGTGGGTTTGACCAATTGAAGGTCCAATCATAACGAGTTGTTGAGCAATTAAGTGTTGATTTGGTAACAAAACCTAAGGTTCAACCCTTAAGTAATTGACTTGGTTTTTGATGACATCATGGGCAAACGGTCTCAAGTCCGTTTGGAGGATGTCCAAACGGTTTCAAAACCGTTTGGAGGTCTAGGGTTGACTATGGTTAAGTAGTTGAAAATTGGAAGGTAATAAGTTGATATATAATCGATTAGTGACCTAATGATCAAAACTATGGTTCAAACCTTAATAGATTGAGTTAGTTTTTTATGTGGACTTGAGAAAACGGTCTCAAGACCGTTTGGAGGATGTCCAAATGATCCCAAGACCGTTTGGGGTCAGGTCATGACCCAATTGAGTGATGGTTCAATGGGTTCAACATCAATTAGGCTCATGCTGATACATGTTGAAGGATGATCGATTCCAAACCCTAATCCAATCAATCCAAACCCTAAATTGGTGACCAATTGAGGATCAATTGAGGGTCAAGTCAGTAGAGGGTTGACCTAATTAGCCCAATTGATAAGTGGTTAACAAGTGCATGGTTGATTGAGGGGCTCAACATTGAAAACCCTAAAGCGATTGGAAGAGTTGATACACTTCTTGGTCCATGCAGTTTTGAGGGTGTTTGGACCAAACGGTGTTTTAAGGTTTTTGGCTTAATGCCTTGAGATTTTTGTATCTTTCCTATACAGGTAACAGGGCAATGGATGTATGTAATCACTCGAGATGTGAATTCATAGAGATGTAATGTCAAACCATGTTGTAAACAGTTCATCTTGTTTTCTTATAAAAGAGTTTTATGGTTTAAAGATCTCTTTCCAAAAAGTTTTAAATTTTTAGTGATTTTGATAATTCCGCTGCTAGTTAATCACTTCAGCTGAGTTTACATCGTGATTTATCGATTCGGTCGCAACACTTTTGATACCTCACTGGTGTTAATCTACCTCGATGGCACCATGATGAACAAAGGAGCCGCATAGCGCACAAGAAGTTGTCAGACTCTGAGATCGTGAAGGAGAGAAGGAGCAGATCAGATCCTCACTGGAGGAGAGCAATGTGGCAGCACTCTCTGGATGAAGAACCGAGAACGGCAGTGCCAGAACATCACCGGTGGCGAGCCTGAGCAGATCGGAGATTGAAGCATCACATCGGCAGGCATTTTCCAGGAGGCGACGTGCGCAGGCGTCTAGAGTAGCAAGTCGGAGAGATGGGTGGCGTCGGGCGAGAGTTGGAAAATGTAGGGTCAATGAGGAATGACTTGGCGGTCACACACTTCCCTACGGCGGCGGCTTATGCCCTACGACCATGCTATAAAGCTCGATCAGCTTGGGGATGGAGCAACCAGTGACGAGCTTGAGAGGGTGGCACTGAAATAGTTGATCCACAGAACCTCTTCGGTGTAGCACGTCATGACGAGGAGGGCGTTGGAGATCGACCCCTCACCGGGAACCCACGTCAGGATGTCACGATGGCGGCGCTCGCACATAACCTGGGCGGACGTGTTCACAAGAGGAGACAGAGAAAGGAAAAGGGCAATGGCCGATTAAACCTTGAATCGGGTTGAAGATCAGAACCGGCGGCTCACGTTGCCCGCCACATGGCATTACCCGATTGGCCTTTCAAGGTAAATATCTCAGAAATGCTCAGATCTCAGTTAAATCATAGTAATTAGTATGTTTACTAGAAAAATACAAATAATATACCAAAATTCTCAGAAAAAATGCCTACTTTATTATATGACCCTTAGATCAGACCTTTGAAGCAATATTATTGTGCTTTTCCATTCATAAGATGATGCTTCTTTTAAGATTATTTAAATAGTATAATTAGCATATAGTGGCCATAAAACCTGGAAATATTACTTTTGAACACTAATATCATTTGGATACCAAATACAACCTTTGATATTAATGAAATGTCCAAATATTAGGTCTTTTGATATTAGAATGGAATTAGATGCTTTTAACCTCATATTAATTCTAGAAAATAGACCAGTCATCAGAAAATTACAAAAATTGGACCAGACCTCTAAAATGATACCCTAGTCAGTAGAAAAATATCAAACACATGTTTAGATCAGTTTGAACCAAGGTTTGGCCTAAACCCTAATTTGGACCTAAAATACCAAGAATATGGTGTACCTATATTAATGATGAATAATTTCTTTATATCAGGTCATGGACAAAGTTCTAGATGATCATGGATATGATTAGAAATATCTGAACTCAGGTACGTGGGATTTATTAAGTATAAGATTAGTTTTCTGGTTGCCTATGATATGTAATATCTTGAATGCTCGTATTTGGATATGATTGCTTGGTTGAACTAGTATGAGTTATACTTCGCCAAATCTAATAGATCATAAATGAGTATGATGGGTTGTAGCTACTAGAGCACATAGCCTGGTGTGGATTTATATTGCCTAACATGGATGTATGATTCCTTGGCCCATGTTAGATGTATGATGATACTATATTGCCCACACTAGATGTAAGTCAAGTGTAAGTATGTGTAGTACAACCACATCAAAGTGAATGCAATAAAAGGAATGTTTACTTGATTATCGTTGTAAACAATGTTTTCTTTTAATCTTTCTTTCTCAAGTTATTTCAATTATGCAAACATATTAGTAGGTATCTTTCTACCCATGTGCACAGCACCTTGTGTGTTGATTCGTTGTTTCACATATGTTTTAGGTTCAGAGATAGCATGGGAGGAAAAAGATGGGAGTGAGAAGTTGTACAGGTTGTACCTATTGTCTAAGATCTTGTTAGCATACATGTTCAGACTTGTAGAGTTGTCATTCAATATGTAACTGTAAATCATTTTGTAATAATTCATATTGTATAAATATGCATGTTGAATGTTGAGTATGTTATGGTTGTATGTTCATGTATGTGTATTATGCTTCCGCATCTCTCTCTGATATAACTGCTAACATTTTCGGATTTTATCTTCTGATCTCCATGGGGTTTTGAGAAGGTGAAAATCCGGGGACGTTATAGAAGCCCTATATGAGTGGAAAGTTGGAAATTTGTGAATAAATATGGTGAAATCCATTTGAAGTGTTTTTTTGTCATCATAGACTCTATTTATGCAATGTTATTCTTGATTCATAATATCTCAATGAATGGCATGGAAAACCCTAATTTAGCCCAATTCGAGGATTTCATACATATGTTGATTGTATATGACTTGTTTAAAGTAATCTATATTTAGTGGATGTTTATGACATATTAAATCCTTATGAGAGCCATGTGATAAGTGAATGAGGTAAATGAAACCCTAAGGATAGGGTGTTCAATGAATTAAGCTTTTTGATTACCATGTTCTCAGTATGAGATGCACAACCCAGGATTTGGGTCGATGTGTACATTTTCCAAGAAAGTGCAAATAATTTATGGGTGCAGATGACGATTACTCGTATGCTAAGTAATTAGCTCTCATCAGTATATTAAGATTTTTAATTGCATGATTCTAGTGTATAAGCACCAAATGGACATGCATTATGTTTATTTAAGTATTTCAGTCTGTCTGCATGTATAGTATGTTGATTACTCATTATATTATAGTGTTTTGAGTATACTGCTCAGCCAAGTTTAGAATGATATACATGTTGTATTATAACTTCAAATAAGTATATGTGATACCATAGAGATACCAGAGTCAAGTATAAGTTAGAGAAAGGTACAATGTAGAAAGAGATTTCTAGCAATAATCAAATTATAGATTTAAGGGCCCTGACACCGTAGAACCCCTATATGAGGTCTGCGCCTTAGGGGTAAAACAACCTAACCCTGGAAGTGTCCAGTATACGGGGGTCAGAACATGCTATCAGGTGGCACGGGGAATGAAACCCTAGTGGAAGTCTCCTTAAATTATAGCTTGCAGTGTCCAACATCAACCAGAAGTCCTGGTGGCACTAGAGTATAGAAAAGTGTGTCCAACATCAACTAGAAATCCTAGTGGAACTAGAGTACAGAAAAGCCAATAGGTGGCTTGACTCTCTGCCTGTGTGCTCAGGTTAGAGGAGTCCAGTTGATGACACAATAGGAGTGTCGAGGCCAGAGAGACAACTTCCCTGTTGTAGACCAGGAGTGTAGTCAGACTTAGCTATCCCGGGGTGTCGGCTAAGTCTTGTACAGTGAGATCGTAGTTCGCTACGAGTCTTCATATGTATAGTACTCTACATATGATCAGGGCATAAGCTAAAATATGTTCATATAGGTTTAAAGAGTTTCTTATAAGGAAGAAAGGCTAAGAACGATTTGAGTACAGTTTCCCAACAATTATTCTTTGTATGTTTCTGAATTATTAGTTATCGTTGAAAATAATCAAGCATGCTTATATATTGATTCACTCTTGTTGATATCTAGAGTATCCTGCCATATTTTTTATTGTCAATGATCAATCTCTTTAAAGCTTATTGATGTTATAATTGATATCAATTTCTCAAAAGTATATCTGTAATTATATCAGTGCTTTAGACTATTTCTTTGAAGTACTCATTCACTAAGCGAGTAGGCTCACCCCTCTACTCACAATTTTTAGGGAAACCACGTGGGCTTGAAGAAGGTAAAAGCATAATAGTAGATCTACCACATGAGTTAAGTATGAGATTAGTTAAGTTCAGTCGGTCCATGTCACTCTAGGTCCTAGTATAGATGTGAGAGTGTTGTAAGTGATCTTTTGTATCTTTGTTTCCTTAATAAGAGAGAATGTATCTGATTATCATGTCGTATGCACCTGAGAATGAATGTATGGATGTGCACCATTTATGTTGAGATCATATTAAAGAAATCAATGTTTAGATTCCCTTGTGAAGTTAGTTTATGTGGTTCAATGCGAGAAAACAAAGAGTTTGAAAAAAGAAGAAAAAGTTAAGGGTGATCTTTGTATTACGTTAAATCCTCAATTTATGCCCTAATCTCATGATTAATGGAAATTGTGAGATTGGGGTGTAAAACATCTTCCTTGTTGAATCCTGAATACGAATAACTCCATGATTCAACTCATCATAGATGAGGATTCAAGTCCAAACTACGAATGTCAGAAGGCGATGAGGTGATCATCGACGGATCAACGAGACTTAAACGAACTCAGTAACCTCAGAAAAGAGATACCGGGAAGAACAAAAGGTCAAGCTCCATGTTCATGGTCGGCAAGACAGTAGGAGCAGAGCATGAAAAGGGGAAAAGGAAGGAGCTGCCTTGGGGACCAAATTGATATGCTGGGAAGCTTCGCCGATGATTAAGAAGTAATTCCGCTCTTCCACTTCCCAGCGTGATGACCCCTGATGATGTGATGAACCAGGTCACAGTGGCACAAAAAGATGGCCTATGGGTTAAAGTACACAAAGCTGGAGGAGTACAAGGAATCACCATGAAACAAATCATGGTGATGTGTCGAAGGTTTAGAACCAGTTTCCTAAAGGGTCGAAGGCTTCTATTGGCCTAGAGAAGGAAGACAAGGGGAAAAGAGGGCATGAACAGGGAACTCATCGCTGTGTTGGCAATTTGGGGATTTCGAGGTATAAATACCCTAACAATTGGGATCACATGGTGTGGGAAAGCCAAGAGAAATTATAGGAAAAGGAATCAAAGAAGAAGATAGAGAGATGAGGGAGGAATCGAAGAAGGAATTGAGGAAACGAGGCTTCCTGTTGTGAGAAAAAAAAGGGAAAAGAGAAAATGGAAGATAGGAGATGGTTGTCAACCATCCAATTCAAGATCTGATGGCCTAAAGAGGCATGCACATCACTAATAAATACATTTCTAAATTGAATTGAACTAAATTTCGAATTCATTAAATTTCCTTTTTCTCTCTGTTTATTTGAAAGTGCAAACGAAACCCAAATCAAACAAAAATTGAAACTTGGCCTAATTTTGATATGAGTAATCCAAATATGAAATTAATATGCCTTTTGAGAACTTTGGATGTGTTAAATAAATCAAATCTTATTTTTTCTTTCTTCCTTCATTAATGACTTTAAGATTCTCCAAATTTTATGAAACTTCGCCCACAAGTCATAATTAATATGTTGGATACAAATTTGCCATCAATTTTACATGTTGGAGTTATTGTACACTTATTTAATATTTTGAAGGTTCTACACACTTTCTCTCTCCTAATTACATCTTTTAATCAAACACTTTACAAATTGGATGAAATTTCATCCAAAGGCTATATTTATTATGTAGATTACAAATGAAAGATTATTTTCCTCTTTCGAGGTCATTTATTAATTTATTTGTTATATTGAGGAAAACTCAGATCTTTCTCCTTCCAAATTGAATTAAATTAATTATTATGTGAATAATGTGAAACTTGACTTCCAAGGAAATTGTGACCCGAGGAACACGATTCTTAACTTAGATTCCACTTTTGGGATTTCTTTTAAAGAGTTATGTCACAGTTAATATTTGTGGCCATTATTTTCACATTATTTCATTATTATCACTATTGCTTATTCAAAAACTTAATATTATCTCCAAAAGAGTTATGTGTGGTTATTTTCATGGAATTTTATATAATTACTTCATTACTTCATGTGACATATTTTATCTATCCATTAGAGGCCTAAGACTTAATGTGAGAACATTAGGGTGATTTATACATGCATTAGCTCGTTATTGTTATACTAAACATCATTTAGGTCTAAATGTTAACCTTGTTTGGCTAAGTCCAAAAGGTCAAGTTCTAGGGTAGGGTTCAAGATCTAGTATGTTATAGCACTCCACCCCTTAAATGGATTTCATCTTCAAAATTTATTGATCCAAACATCAAATAACCAACTACTCTCCACCCCTCAAAAGGTTCAACCTAACAAGTCAATCTAATTAACATTTATGCTTACCCACATATCTTTTGGTTGTGAATGTTTTATAGTTTTATGTTGTTCATGTTTCCAACTAATAATCCATAACCAACTAGGGATGACTTTTAGGTCCTTGTGTCTCTAACCTATCAACCCTATGATCAAAAAGTCATAGGGTACAAAGGGTAGGTCCACTACACCTTTATCACATATTCCTAGTCACTTCATCATAGCCAAAACTATTGTTAAGATCTTATTCTAACTAATTCTAGGGTTTCACTGTCCATACCTCAAACATCTTCATGATGACTTAGTTCAAGAAAACTTCGATAAAATCTAGAAAATTGTGTACATATAATAGTATATTTGAAAATAACTTTTGGTGATGAAATCTATTCGAGATGAAACAAAATATGGATCCCAAATCAATTGCGGAAACCAAGTCACAATTTTCCATAACAAGACATCTTCATCCTGCTAAAGCCTCATGAAATAATTGCATCCTCAAGTCAAACTGCATAGCATCAAGAGATTCAAATCATAATCAATCTATCTGATAGGGTAAGATCAACAAAAACCTCATCACATTATTAGTATAGATCAATTCTAGGGTGAACATCTCATCTAGGGGGTAACTATGTAGGGTAAGGTTTCTAACTAGGGAAACAAAATTGAAATAGTCAGATTCCGACTACCATGGCTCTAATACCATGTTGTAAGGAGTAGGACCCACAGGGGATCCACTCCCTACTAAAAACTTGAAGAATAGAACCTCCAGTCCAAACATACCCATAAGGCATCTTGGAGTGGGTGTAAAATGTTCAAATCTTATTTAATGGTAATCAAAACAACCAAAGTATAGCAGCAGAATAAAAATCATGACTATTATCAACTTTTCCAAGAGATTACAAAAGTACATCTTAATCTCCCACATAGGGTTTACATGATACAACATAAGGATCCAGATCGAGGGATATCTAAACTATAGAAATTTTGACTGCAATCTTTAACTCCTTAAGCTATGTCCATAACTTTATGCCATGTCCTCCTTGTCCTTCACCTAGGGTTGGAAGTGTACCCCAGCAAGAAGAGAAAAATAGAAGACATCAGTAAAGGTTGGTATGTGCATACTAAAAAGGAAATTGAGTAATATATGGAATAAAGGACAACAAATATAAAAGGCTTTCCATCGAAAATATAAGGACTGCCCAATCAGTCATAAAAGAACTAGATTTGCAAACAAGAGATAACAACAAGAATTACTTTCCATAAATAAACAATAAATTTGTGCCACATAAGCACATATCATGAGATTAGGGCACATAACCCATAATTGATAAACATCACCCTGCATGTATGTGAGATAAACATAGCCCTAGAATAATATAAATAAGAGTGGCGACCAAGCCTCATAAACTAGAAACACGATAGAGAATGGCACATAACCAAACTCCCAATAAATATAAATGTGGGTCAAACCTCATAAATTTGAAACTCGGGTATGGGGCACATAACCTCCATCCCAACAATAAGAAAGGGCACATAACCCAAAAACCGATGCAATTACACTACTCTAGTGCTAGTGAATCACATAGGATGTTAAATGTAGAGGCAAGTAGAAAGTATAGTCAGATTATACAAACTAGTCACCATAAAAGTGGCCAACATATACATCCACCTCATAAGTGGGCAAAAGACATCACATATCATCATATAGAGTTCCATCGTGTAAAAAGCATATGAAAAGAGTCCAAGAGAATATCCATGGTCACAAGATCAGTAACAAATAAAATACTTCACATGAAGCATATTTTCCAAAAGAATAAGACATGATGTAGGCTAGTGTCCATAGGACAAAGAGAAAGAAGAAACATAGGCTAATTGCTTAAAGGGAAAATAGGAGATGCAAACATACCTCTTTTTAGAGTCAAATGATCCAAAGTCCAAACTAGGTCCAAGCCTAGCCCTTCAAAGAACCTATTAATCATATAGGTAGATTTTGAGTTAATTTCACATAATTATTAAACCCTAAAAATCACCTTTTTCCTTTATGTGAATTAGGTTATGAAAACCATACCATATTTTAGGTTATATTATTTTTAGTTCAAAACACATTTTATTATATTTTTTTGACTTATAAATTATTATTTATAAATTTTGCAAGTTATTATCTACTTGGATTAATCCATTGAAAAAAACGTATATAAAACATTGGATTTAGGTGACCAAACGAATACCATTAGATAGGAAATCTTTTTCTAAATCCAATGAATATTTATTTATAATTTTTGGATGAATAGAGAATTAGTTATGAATTTTACAAATTCTGACCAATCAAAAAATCCAAAAATCTAAGTAAACGGAGAAAACTTGTAAGAGAAAGAGATTGGGCCCACTGAATGGACCAATCACCTGAGGTCGTCCCACCATGTCAACGGCCAGCAGGGCACATGTCAAAGCAAAAGAAATGAGGTGAAAATACTAAAATGCCCCTGGTGATCAAAAAGAAAAGAAGACCTGAGAGGGTGAAACCGCATGAATCCCAAATGTGAAGAACTCTAAGATTCAACTAATCACAAATCAAGAATTGAGTCCAAACTATGAATTCTAGAAGGCGTTGAGGTGATCATCAATGGATCGGAGAGACTTAAACGAACTCAGTAATCTCAGAAAAGAGGTGTTGGGAAGAATAAAAGGCCAAGCTCCATGTTCATGGTCAGTGAGACAGCAGGAACAGAGCATGAAAAGGGTAAAAGGAAGGAGCTTGCCTTGGGGACCAAATTGATATGCTGGGAAGCTTTACCAATGATCAAGAAGTGATTCTGCTCTGCCTCTTCCCAACACGACGACCCCTGATGATGTGATGAACCAGGTCACGACGGTGCAAAAAGGTGGCCTATGGGTTAAACTACTCAAAGCTGGGGGAGGACCAGAAATCACCATGGAACGAATCCTGGTGATGTGTTGAAGGTTTAGAACCAGTTTCCCAAAGGGTCGAAGGCCTTTGTTGGCTAGGAGAAGGAAGACAAGGGGAAAACATGGAATGAACAGGGGATTCATTGTTGTGCTAGTGATTTGGGGATTTTGGGGTATAAATACCCTAGAAACTGGGATCACAGGGTGCAAGAAAGCCAAGAGAAAGTGTAGGAAAAGGAATTAGAGAAGAAGATAGAGAGTTGAGGGAGGAATCAAAGAAGGAATCGAGGAAACAAGGCTTCCTATTGTGAGAAAAAAAGGGATAAGAGAAAGAAGAAGGTAGGAGATATCTTTCAACCGTATGATTCAAGATTTGATGGCCCAAATAGGCATCTCCATTGACTGACTAATAAATATATTTCCAAATCAAATTGAACTAAAGTTCTAATTAAATAAATTTCCTTTTTCTCTATCTTTATTTGAAGATGCAAATGAAATCCAAATCAATCAAAAGTTGACACATGGCCTAATTTTGATATGATGAATCCAAATATGAAATTAGATTTACCTTTTGAGAACTTTGGATGTGTTAAATAAATCAAATCTTATTTTCTCTTTCTTCCTTCATTAATGACTTTAAGATTCTCCAAATTTAGTGAAACTTCACCCACAAGTCATAATTAATATGTTGGATATGAATTTGCCATCAATTTTACATGTTGGAGTCGTTTGTATAATTATTTAATATTTTGAAGGTTCTACACACTTTCTCTCTCCAGATTACATCTTTTAATCAAACATTTTCCACATTAGATGAAAATTCACCCAAAGGCTATATTTATTATGTAGATTACGAATCGAAGATTATTTCCTCTTTTGGGGTCATTTATTAATTTATTTGATATATTGGGGAAAACTCATATCTTTCTCCTTCCAAATTGAATTAAATTAATTATTATTATTATGTGAATAATGTGAAACTTGACTCCCAAGGAAATTGGGACCCAAAGAACATGATTCTTAACTTAGATTCCAATTTTGGGATTTCTTTTAATGAGTTATGTCACAATTAATATTTATGTCCATTATTTTCATATTATTTCATTATTATCACTATTTCTTATTCAAAAAATTAATATTATCACCAAAAATAGTTATGTGTGGTTATAAGAATGGAATTTTATATAATTACTTCATTACTTCATGTGACATATTTCATGTGTCCATTAAAGGCCTAAGACTTAATGTGAGAACATTAGAGTGATTTATACATACATTAGCTCATTATTGTTATACTAAACATCATTTAGGTCTAAACCTTAACCTTGTTTGGCTAAGTCCAAAAGGTCAAAGCTCTAGGGTAGGGTTTAAGATCTAGTATGTTACAATGTTGAATTTCACTTTGATGACAAGGGTGTTGAAGCCTTCAACCACTTGAAGCACAAGCTCATTTCTGCTCCTATCATGCAGCCCCCGGACTTCTCTTTGCCATTTGAGATCATGACTGATGCATCGGACATGGCAGTGGGGGTTGTGTTGGGCCAAAGAGTTGGTCAGATTCCGCACACCATCTATTATGCTAGAAAGACTCTAGACGAAGCACAAAGAAACTACATGACTACAGAAAAAGAGTTGCTTGAGGCTATCTTTGCTCTTAACAAGTTTAAATCATATCTTTTGCACAAGGTAGTGATATACATGGACAGTGTTGCATTAAAGCATCTCATGGAGAAGAAAGATTCAATACCAAGATTCATCTGGTGGATTTGTTGCTTCAAGAATTTGATATTGAGATTGTGGACAAGAAGGGAGTGGAAATTCTGCCACCGACCATCTCTCCCAAATTGAAGCACCCTTTGATGATACAAGTCAAATTAAAGAAACAATGTTACATGAACAACTCTTCCTACTCTCATCCACTCAAAGGTCATGGTATAAACATATAGCTAATTTCTTAGCTAGTGGAAGGATACGAAGCGAATGGACAAAGGGAGAAAAGCAAAAGGCTATTTTCTATGGTAAAAAATTATGTCTGGATGATCCTCACCTATTCAAGTATTGCCCTGACCAACTCATCAGGAGATGTGTCCCAGAGATGGAGCAGCAAGAAGTTCTATCTATGTGCCATTTCAGAGTATGTGGAGGTCATTTTGGTGGGAAACGCACGGTTGCCAAGGTTCTCCTAAGTGGATTTTATTGGCCCTCCCTGTTTAAAGACTCTCATGAATTTTGCAAGTGATGTTTGAAGTGCCAAAAGGTGGGCACTATCTCAAAGAGGGACATGATGCCTCTATCACCCATTCTTGTGGTGGAGGTGTTTGATGTTTGGGTAATTGATTTTATCGGTTCGTTTCCTCCCTCTTTCAGATATGTATATATTTTGGTTGCTATGGATTACGTGTCAAAGTGGATTGTGGCTATTGTAACTAGAACCAATGCTCACAAAGTGGTGTGTGATTTTGTGAAATCAAATATATTTAGCAAGTTTGGTGTTCCAAGAGCCATAATTAGTGATGGGGGAAGTCACTTCATCCATCACACTTTTGAAGGTTTGTGAAAGAGACACTGAGTGAAGCATCATGTGGCTACTACTTACCACCCTCAAATGAGTGGCCAAGTTGAGTTAGCCAATCGGGAGATAAAGCTCATTCTAGAGAAGATAGTGATACCGAACCGCAAAGATTGGTCACTACATCTCAATGAGACTTTATGGGCTTATAGGACAACATATAAAGCCTCGATTGGCACCACACCATTCAAGCTTGTTTCTGGAAAAAGTTGCCATCTATCAGTTGAGATGCAACATAAGGCATTGTGAGATTTGAAAGCCATGGATATGGATGGAGACACAGTCAGGTTGAAAAGAAAGTTGTAGCTGCATGAACTTGAGGAAATGAGGCATGAAGCCTATGAGTTGTCCAAGAGCTACAAGGAAAGGACAAAGTTTCTTCATGATAAGTTGATCAAGAAGAAGAGATTCAAACCCGAAAAATGGGTATGCTTATATAACTCAAGGATGAGGTTCTTTCCCAGAAAACTACAGTCTAGATGGGAAGGACCTTATCTAATCAAAAAGTTATATCCATCTGGGGCTGCGTTGATTTGTGAGAAAGAAGGAATGAAAGAATTTAATATGAATGGCCAAAGGCTAAAAGTAGGTTCAGACAAAGCCAACCAAAGTTTTTATATCATGATGTTAGTTGAGGAACACCAATTTGATGAAGAGATGTGCTTTAATGCACATGAGAGGGATATTTACTTCAAGGATGCTTTCAAAATTCTATGAGAGTGATCGACTTCAAGAATCAATAAGTCCGGCTGAAGGTGTAAAATTTAGTGCTAGTGGGAGGCAACCCACCTAGATGTTGGGAACTTTTTCACCCACCCTTCACTTTTTTTATACTTTTACTTTGTTTTCACATAATTCCAAGAACACACACACATTTGTGCTTGATATTTTTGTTTTAGTTTTGATGATTTGATAGGTGAGATAGGTGAAAGTTGAGAGATAAGGTGCATTTTAGTGAAAAATGATTGATACAACATCAAGTGGGTCAATTAAAATGATAGGAGTATGAATGATGGAATGATTTGATGATTTTGGAAGATTTTTGAGCTTGGAGGACCCAGCACGACCATGCTGGCATGGAATGGATGTGCTGGCATGTTGCATTTCAACATGGAAAACTTGAGTTTTGGGCACGATAGCATGACCGTGTTGGCCACCACGGCCGTTCTAGAATCTCGCCATAATGGCCATGTCGGCCAGAATGGTCGTGCTGGTCCAAGCCCATTACTTAAGTTACTTGATTTTGCCTGAGCTAGCATGACCAAATCATCATTCTCTTGACCCATAATGGTCGTTTAGCATGGAGAGGCAAGTAGGGATAGCTCTGTTCTCCCCCAAATCAACTCATATTTCTCCCAAACTCCAGATTTGAGTTCCCTATAGTACCCAATCACCTTCCCCAACCTCAATCTCCATTTTCCACCCTCTATTACCGTATATTTCTCCATATTCAAGAAGATTCCACCCCTACAACCTGAAAGCATGTTTTTTTGCTATTCTTGCTTGATTTCCCCCAAAAACCCTTGTAAAGATAAAGAGCACGGGCAAAGCAATCAGGAAAGGGGTGGAGAAGACCATGAACATCCTCACCAGAGGCAAAAGCTGTACCAAGCGGGCCTCCAATTTATCTCAACAGTCCCACAGTGTGTCGTCACCTTCAAATCCAATTTTGCAATCTATCTGAGGATTGGCATCGACGAGTGCATCTCAACACCGATCCTCCTCAAGTGGTCATATGTCGGATCCAAGCTACAACAACCCCGATGAAGAAGAGGAGGAGGAAGAAGAAGAGATGGAGAACATCGTCAATTTGGTGGACATTGATGCACTAGCCCGAGAGAGGAGGGCCAAGAAGGCTATTGATGTGTCGGCTTCACAACGACCTCCACGCTCGACTCATACGAGATGCTCGACTTCATCGGCACAACCCCGTGCTGCTCAACATCCCATTAGGTGTCCATTTGTGATTGAAGAAGAAGCTAAAGATGCACCCATTCAGATGGTTCCCTTGAACTTGGACACAAGTTCAAGGTCACACACATATGAGGAGGAGGAGGTAGATAACACCGAGAGTGAGGAGATGGAAGATGATCCAGTAGACTTTTTGTCCAAGCTGGAGGAGGACAGGATGAAGTGGGTTAGTAAGCAACTTGAGGAAGCTGCTTATGGGAGAGGCATAGCAAGGAAAGTGTTCACAAGACCCCTCCACCCCGAGTGCTTGATAAGGAGGCTGATGCCCACTAGATATGCATGTATGGCTACCATGCAAGCTATAGGGATCAACTACGTGTTTAAGGATAAAATGCTAAATGTGGGCTCGATAAGATCTTGACTGAGGTTGAAGAAACCTACTTGGAGTTGACTCATGAGTTCTTTGCAATATTATAGAAGGTACAATACCAAGGTAAGGATGTCATCATGTTCAAGATGAATAACTCAATGCATGTTCTTAAAGTTTCCCATATCAATGCTATCTTTTCCCCTAAATAAAAAATGGTAAAGAGTTTCAATGAGGGAAGACTTGACAAGAATGGGAGAGCACATTACTCTAATATGTGGAAGGCTATCACCGGTCAAGCAACTTTTTCTATAGGAAAATCCAAGACCAGCAAGATTTAAAATACATTCATGAGATACCTACAAAATGTCTTAGAAAACACCTTGTTTAGCCATTATGACAATCAAGGTTGTTGTTTGTGAAAAGGTTTGTTTGTGATGGCCACAGTAGCAATTAGGGGATTTGTAAACATTGGAGCCATGGTGATTGACCACTTGAAGAAAATCCTCTCTAAGAGTAAAAATCCATTCATCATGGGGGAATTATCACCACACTGGCAAAGTTAGTAGGTTTCAATCTAGATGGGATTACCAAGGTAGAAGGAAGAAAATATGTTGAAATAAACTATCTTGCTAGGTCTCAAATGATCTCCCTCAAAGATATCAAGATCAGGTATGTTCTGAACCCCGGGTACCCTGGAATCACCTTGGAACTCCCATACATACCACCCCTTGCTCATGGATGTGGGACCATCAGATAACTTTTAAAAGTTGATATCACAGTATGAAGAGGATCATCTAAGAGAGGGGTTCAGAACACCAAATGTGGACTTACCAGAAGAAGGAGAGACAAATGTGCCAGAGCAGTAGCACATTCTTGAGCAGCCACACCACACACGATCAAGATTTGAGGATTTTGATGCATAGCCACCTCCAACAAATGCATATGACATGTCAATCATTCATGCACAGTTGGAGGTGATTCAATAGACACATCAGGCCATGTGGTTAGATCAAAAATAGATGCATCATCAGATCAACCACATGTACCAGTATCTTCATGCGCAAGTACATAGGAACCCCCAATGGGGGGAGGATTTCAAGGGAGGACTATCTGGTTACTAGGAGACATACCACTGCCACAGGAAGACTATTGGGGCCACTATTACCAGCATCCACCCCCACAGGCCGGCCCATCACAAGATCCCACACCGCCAGAGAAGTGACATCTACCCTTTCATTCCTAATCTTTAGTTTCATGCTGAGGACATCATGATTCAAAAGTTTGGGGTGGTAGGGCGATATGCCCTCTTTCTTAGCTTATTTTGTTGATGTGTGTCTCACCCGATCCCTATTCATTTGACATTTCTCTTTTTAGTATATATTTCCTTTTGCTTGCATCCATGCATTCATGTAGTTCATTTTCATGCATTTTTGTGTATTTTTTCAAAAAATTGCTATTTTTTCTCTTCCATGTCATGCATTGCTTTCTCATGTAGATTTTGATAATTTTTTTGTGTTTTTAATTAGGATTTGCTAATTTATGTCTTAATTTCCCTAAAAGTTATGTTTTGATGTGATTGAATGCAAATTGGCACCATTTTGGCCAATTTTACCCAAATTTGAATGTTCTTGCCTAAAAGCATGTTTTAACTTAACCTCCATTGTTTGAAATGAAAATGTTGGTCTTTGAAAAATGCATGTTATTTTCTTAGATTTTATTGCTATGTGGTCTTTATTGTTGACTTTTTACATGTGCATCACCTCTCTCAAGATTGTGAATGTTTTGGTTGAATTTAATTGAGCAAGCTATGAACGCTTAGAGCATATGGAATCGCATGATATAAATGTGAATCTCATGTTGTTCAACCATGTGGTCTGATGTCTTTTGATGAAGTGTTTGATTAGTTTTCATACATGATATTTTATTTTGAGGACTAAACTAATGACCCCTCTTTGACCTGACTCTTCTTTCACCATCTTCATATCTCTCCGCCTCATGAAAGGATTCTTTAGTGCACATATTTAGCCTTGGCCACCTCCAAAAGTTTGGAGTGGCCATATCTACATCTCCCCGTTTCACTCTATCCGCCATATGCCCTACCTACACCAAGGGCAAAAGAAAATAAAAGAAAAAACTCAAAAAGAAAAGAAAAAGATGCTCATGTTTAAGAGCATCTAAATAAAGAAAAGATAAGTGTGTAAAAGCACTCCAATATCTTATTGCAATCCTTTCTTCCATTTTCATACCCATTGAGATAGAACACATCAAACCTAGCTCACTTTACCCTTTCTACAACCATGTGGGTCATTTGGTGTGGTGTGAAACATAAGATTGAATGCATGAAAGTGAAACAACACTCCTAGTCATCATTGATTAATGCCAACATGAAACGGTCTACCCGGAATTACATGAAGGACGTATCGAAAGCTTGTGTATTCTATACTCTATATTTGAAGCTTGTATGCTCAATGCTCATTTCATGATTGGTTTGTGAAAGGGGAGAGGAGAGAGGTGGAACACATGCACTTAGTCACTTTTAAGACAATTTAGTCAATAATCATCTTTTGTAATGCTTTTGTCACTCTTGTTTATTGAAAGAAAATTGAAGAGAGAGATTAAGTTGAAGCATACTTGAGGACAAGTATGTTTTAAGCTTAGGGTGGTGATGCAGTCCTATTTTAGGGCTTCATCTTATGTCTTTTTGTATCTCAATCACATCTAAACATAGTAGAATGCAAGTTAAATTCCCCAATATGCATATTATTGTCAAATGCACTTATGGACGTTCTTTGCATACTATTCAGGTACTTGGACCATGATTTGGATGAATGAGAGAGAAGGAAGGAGTTCTAGGAGTCCTCCACTCATGGAGGGGTCCAACGAAGACCCCAAAGCTCCCTCAACTTACCCCTAATGACCAAGGGTTGACATCAAGCAAAGAAGTCCATTGATCAAGAAGATTCAAGTTGATTTTTCTACTAAAGATCCTAGCACAGTTGTGGTGCCAAGGAACGGTCGTACTGGCCAATGTCAAAGTTACAGAGAAAATCTCAAGAATTTCAAGCTATAGCAACATCGCCAGCACGGCCATGCTACCCAGCATGGGTATGCTATCAAGCCCCCAAAATGGTTGTGTTTCCCATCACGGTCGTGCTGTTAGAAGTCAAAATGGGTGTGTCGAAGGGAACGACCTCACCTCCAACTCACTCATCACAGCCGTGCTACCCAGCATGGCCGTTCTGCCTAGCCTCCATCATGACCATGCTATGCAGCACAACCATGCTACCATCTTGCATTCTACCACCTCAAGCTATGATTTTTTTCATTTTCTTAGAATGATCATTCCACACCACCACGACCCTATCATTTTCTGCACTATTTTTTCAGCAATGCCCCTAATTACCCTAGTGCTTCCACCACCACCTATATATACATGGGTGGTGGACACATCACTAGGTTAGTTGCCATTACTCCTCTCCACCCACTCTTGAGCATTCATTACACTCCCCTTGCATTTATGCTCTCCACCCACCATTTCCACCTCATTTCCACCATAGAAACCTAGTTTTCTAGGTTTTCTACCATAATCCCCTTCATTTCCATGCCCATCATCCACCTTGGAGGAGGGCGGTCGACCTAAAGTAGCTAGGATGTGAAGAAGGAGGATCTACTTTAAGCTCCATGGAGTCATATCCCCTTCTTCTCATTTCTTTTATCTTTTCTTTGAGCATGTCTAACTAAGCCCCTAGTGGTGGTCTGTTTGGGGATAAAATGTGACTTTGATACCATGTTGGGGGTAAATAACTTGTAATGAACATAATTTCACTCTATGATGATTGCTTCTTACTTCTATCTCATTTCCCATTATGTTGCATGTGGGTTTTGCTTTTAACATAGATTTCTTACTTTGTGATGCTTGATGACACTTAGCTTCTAGGAGAAATTGGAATATATGTGGCAATCTTAGGAATGGATTTTAGGTCCAATTAGTAGACCCCTATCTAGCCCCCTTTGTTCCTACATACATCTCCCTTCTTATACAAGTGAGTGTGAGATCTAAGTAGCTAGTGTAAGTGTGATTGGTGCAATTGCCTAGAGCTTCCTAAAGGCTAGATGGCAAGTAACATGAGGTGAAATACCCTCATCTCTACTCCCATTCCTACCCTTGGCTCTCAATTTTTATGGTACCACTTACCCTTTAAACCTAGACTTGCCAAGTCTTACTAGAATTACACCTAACCCTAGTTCTCCAACTAGTAGTATAGGGTATATTCTAATAACACTTGCCTTGTTGTTTGGTTTGGTAATCTAGATTGAAATGTGAGCTTTGCATGCTATGTTGACCTTCCCCCAACTAATATCAAAGTGCATTCCCAAACGGCCCACCTATCCAATCCATTGCTTAAAACCTAACTTGTCATCTTAGCTTGTTAATGCTAGTTTAGCTTAATTACCTTTGTTCACTCTAGCTAATTACTTAGTCTTTTTAATTAGGGTCAACCTAGATCCTTGCTTGCTCTAGTGTTTAGCTTAGTTCTTAGTTTCTAATTGCCTTTCTAGAGTAGTGTAGATCATATTGCTCTTGTTTAGTTGATTGCTTAATCTAGTTGCTTAGTTTGATAGCCTTAGCTTGTTTAGAGTAATCTAGAGTATTGGTTAACTTAGTTTCCTTCTTACTCTTTCTTTCTTGCAATTGTAGTGTAATCAACTCAAACCCAATTTAAAACCCTCAAATCCTAATCTCCGCTTTGGGAACATAGCAAATGCTAACCTATCTCTAGTGCCCCCTCTCTCCCTGAGGATTGACCCTAATCTTTCCACTAGCCTATACTACTTCACGACCCCGTGCGCTTGTGGGAATGTGTGATTAGTTGAGCCTATGAGTTGGACTAGGTCCACATATAAATTTTGAAAGATCCATGTGTTTTCCCTTGGGGTTGCTTCTAGCCACATTTAGTTGGGTAGTGTGTGGCCCTGAGAAGAATTGCACCACCTTTCTCTATCCTCACATATTCTAATATTTATTTTTCCCCATAAATTATAGAGAGAACACATGATATATTACCTATATTTCTTATTAGGAATAAAAATAATATCTTGCTAGGAAGTAGGAGAAATATCAATATCAGACTCAAAACCCACTAGCTCCCAGATAGCTTTAGTAAAAGAGCATGAGAACAAAACATGATCAGTACTTTTATAGCCATTTTTACAAACAAAGCACATGGAAGCAGTATAAGTGTCTCTTCTTCTGGTATATTTGGTTGTAGGTAACTTATTGAGGGAAGATTTCCACATGTCAAACTTTTTTTTTGAAATCTTCCTTTCAGAGTCCAACTGAAAATGCCAGGCTTCAGGTTATGATCTCTAATAGAGTTCCAAATTATCTTTTATCTTTGGGTACCTTCATCCACATAAAGTGATTCTTCATACATTATAGGATGAGGAATATCATGCAAATAGCTTAGTAATTTCCTATTATTTCTATTACTCAAAGTAGCCCAACTTCCATTAGTAATGATTGAACTAATATTACTACACAATAGATAACCAAGATTCAAAGAAGAATCATTTCCAACAATCTCATGAAGAAATTTGCATTCACTAGTCTAGGGATCTTGCAAAAGTGTGTTATGAAACCATCGCCAATGTGAAATTTAGAAAGACCAAGAAGGTTATCTCTACTATTTAAAATTCAAGTAAACATCCAAACATGGAAGAATTAGTAGAAATTGACTAAAGTAGTTGTCTTGTGGAGGTATTTCTCACTCACCCATTTGACCCATAGAGTGTCTTTTTTATTAGAAATATCCAAGTTGTTGAGAATCAAGTATGCATGATAAATATCATTAATTTTTCTAACACCTAAACCTCCCTCCTTCAATTTATAACATGAATTCATTTGAACATATGGATCAAAGGCTTATCTTCATTCGTCTCTAAATGGAAATATTAACATAGTTTCTCAATGTCCTCCATGTTGGATCTAGGAATGTGGAAAGAATTTCACTGATAGAGAGAAATAGAATTAAGGGTTGAAAGAATAAGTTCCAAACTACCTGCCATAGAAAGAGTCTTTGATTTCTAACTTTCCAGGTTTACTTTGACTTTATCCACTAGAGGGGCACAAGCACTTTTTTAAATCATCCACGTCACTATAGGAACACTTAAGCATTTATAAGAAAGTCTACGTTCTCTGAATTTAGGATGTGACTAATATCTTTCATAGGATACTCTTTTACTAAGAATAATTTTACTCTTGGTGGCATTAATTTGCATACCAAAAGGGTTTCTAGAATTTTCAAAGATATCTAAGATCTATTATGCATTTAGCTTATTGGCTTCAAGAAATATCACCAAGTCATCACCAAATATCAAATGAGAAAGAGCCAGACTCTTTGAAGCTTTGATTGAATTGATAGCAAAAATTTTATTAGTTTAATCCATATGAACATAAAAAGATTACAAAATAGTAACAAATAGATAGGGGACAATGGGATCCTCTTGTTGGATTCCATTTGTGGGTTTGAAGGAAGCAGTAGGCTCCCCATTGAAAATTTGACAAGAAATGGAATTGAAGATACTACAAACCCATTTTAAACAAATAGAAGGAAAACCCATTTTAAATATAATTGAGTATAAGGTCCCAATTGTTAATGTCATACACCTTAGAAATGTCGATTTTAAGGCACATTTTACTACAAGGGGTATGTTTGTTAAAGTCATGCAAAATTTCATTAGACAAAAGAATGTCATCTTTAAAACGGTTACCCTTTAACAACATAGATTGATTAGTAATAATAATATAAGGAAGAAAATTTTGGATCCTAATTGTAATTTTTGAGATAATCTTATAGACAACGTTGCACAAGGCATAGGTCTCCAATTCTTAATATCATAATTATCCAAACCTTTAGGAATGAATTTTTCTTTGTCATTGATGCCCCTTTGAACTAGGATCTTGTATTGAAGCATTTGAGATCTACATTTTTTTCTTTGTTTATCCATGAACTTCTATTCATGCTCTGATTTGTTGGTTGATACACCTGAGAGAGAAATAGAAGTGTTGTTTCCCTCTTTGAGAAGCCTACCATTAGAGGGAAAAATTCTAGATAGTCTGTGAAATATTTTCTTCAATGATACCCCATGTCTTCTTAATAAAAAGGGCATTGTAACAGCATGCCCCTAGGCCTTGTCACAATTTAAGTTATAAACAATATCATCAACTTCTCTTTGAGTTATTGGAGCAATCAAACTATTTTTTTATCATTTTATAATCTAGGACCCCTCCACGCATGGAGAGGCAAGTAGGGATAGCTCCGTTCTCCCCCAAATCAACTCATAATTCTCCCAAACTCCGGATTTGAGTTCCCTATAGTCCCCAATCACCTTCCCCAACCTCAATCTCCATTTTCCACCCTCTATTACCGTATATTTCTCCATATTCAAGAAGATTCCACCCCTACAGCCTGAAAGCATGTTTTTTTGCTATTCTTGCTTGATTTCCCCCAAAAATCCTTGTAAAGATAAAGAGCACGGGAAAAGCAATCAGGAAAGGGGTGGAGAAGACCATGAACATCCTCACCAGAGGCAAAAGCTGCACCAAGCGGGCCTCCAATTTATCTCAACAGTCCCACAGTGTGTCGTCACCTTCTAATCCAATTTTGCAATCTATCTGACGATTGGCATCGACGAGTGCATCTCAACACTGATCCTCCTCAAGTGGTCATATGTCGGATCCAAGCTACAACAACCCCGATGAAGAAGAGGAGGAGGAAGAAGAAGAGATGGAGAACATCGTCAATTTGGTGGACATTGATGCACTAGCCCGAGAGAGGAGGGCCAAGAAGGCTATTGATGTGTCGGCTTCACAACGACCTCCACGCTCGACTCATACGAGATGCTCGACTTCATAGGCACAACCCCGTGCTGCTCAACATCCCATTAGGTGTCCATTTGTGATTGAAGAAGAAGCTAAAGATGCACCCATTCAGATGGTGCCCTTGAACTTGGACACAAGTTCAAGGTCACACACATATGAGGAGGAGGAGGTAGATAACACCGAGAGTGAGGAGATGGAAGATGATCCAGTAGACTTTTTGTCCAAGCTGGAGGAGGACAGGATGAAGTGGGTTAGTAAGCAACTCGAGGAAGCTGCTTATGGGAGAGGCATAGCAAGGAAAGTGTTCACAAGACCCCTCCACCCCGAGTGCTTGATAAGGAGGCTGATGCCCACTAGATATGCATGTATGGCTACCATGCAAGCTATAGGGATCAACTACGTGTTTAAGGATAAAATGCTAAATGTGGGCTCGATAAGATCTTGACTGAGGTTGAAGAAACCTACTTGGAGTTGACTCATGAGTTCTTTGCAATATTATAGAAGGTACAATACCAAGGTAAGGATGTCATCATGTTCAAGATGAATAACTCAATGCATGTTCTTAAAGTTTCCCATATCAATGCTATCTTTTCCCCTAAATAAAAAATGGTAAAGAGTTTCAATGAGGGAAGACTTGACAAGAATGGGAGAGCACATTACTCTAAGATGTGGAAGGCTATCACCGGTCAAGCAACTTTTTCTATAGGAAAATCCAAGACCAGCAAGATTTAAAATCCATTCATGAGATACCTACAAAATGTCTTAGAAAACACCTTGTTTAGCCATTATGACAATCAAGGTTGTTGTTTGTGAAAAGGTTTGTTTGTGATGGCCACAGTAGCAATTAGGGGATTTGTAAACATTGGAGCCATGGTGATTGACCACTTGAAGAAAATCCTCTCTAAGAGTAAAAATCCATTCATCATGGGGGAATTATCACCACACTGGCAAAGTTAGTAGGTTTCAATCTAGATGGGATTACCAAGGTAGAAGGAAGAAAATATGTTGAAATAAACTATCTTGCTAGGTCTCAAATGATCTCCCTCAAAGATATCAAGATCAGGTATGTTCTGAACCCCGGGTACCCTGGAATCACCTTGGAACTCCCATACATACCACCCCTTGCTCATGGATGTGGGACCATCAGATAACTTTTAAAAGTTGATATCACAGTATGAAGAGGATCATCTAAGAGAGGGGTTCAGAACACCAAATGTGGACTTACCAGAAGAAGGAGAGACAAATGTGCCAGAGCAGTAGCACATTCTTGAGCAGCCACACCACACACGATCAAGATTTGAGGATTTTGATGCATAGCCACCTCCAACAAATGCATATGACATGTCAATCATTCATGCACAGTTGGAGGTGATTCAATAGACACATCAGGCCATGTGGTTAGATCAAAAATAGATGCATCATCAGATCAACCACATGTACCAGTATCATCATGCACAAGTACATAGGAACCCCCAATGGGGGGAGGATTTCAAGGGAGGACTATCTGGTTACTAGGAGACATACCACTGCCACAGGAAGACTATTGGGGCCACTATTACCAGCATCCACCCCCACAGGCCGGCCCATCACAAGATCCCACACCGCTAGAGCAGTGACATCTACCCTTTCATTCCTAATCTTTAGTTTCATGCTGAGGACATCATGATTCAAAAGTTTGGGGTGGTAGGGCGGTATGCCCTCTTTCTTAGCTTATTTTGTTGATGTGTGTCTCACCCGATCCCTATTCATTTGACATTTCTCTTTTTAGTATATATTTCCTTTTGCTTGCATCCATGCATTCATGTAGTTCATTTTCATGCATTTTTGTGTAATTTTTCAAAAAAATTGCTATTTTTTCTCTTCCATGTCATGCATTGCTTTCTCATGTAGATTTTGATAATTTTTTTGTGTTTTTAATTAGGATTTGCTAATTTATGTCTTAATTTCCCTAAAAGTTATGTTTTGATGTGATTGAATGCAAATTGGCACCATTTTGGCCAATTTTACCCAAATTTGAATGTTCTTGCCTAAAAGCATGTTTTAACTTAACCTCCATTGTTTGAAATGAAAATGTTGGTCTTTGAAAAATGCATGTTATTTTCTTAGATTTTATTGCTATGTGGTCTTTATTGTTGACTTTTTACATGTGCATCACCTCTCTCAAGATTGTGAATGTTTTGGTTGAATTTAATTGAGCAAGCTATGAACGCTTAGAGCATATGGAATCGCATGATATAAATGTGAATCTCATGTTGTTCAACCATGTGGTCTGATGTCTTTTGATGAAGTGTTTGATTAGTTTTCATACATGATATTTTATTTTGAGGACTAAACTAATGACCCCTCTTTGACCTGACTCTTCTTTCACCATCTTCATATCTCTCCGCCTCATGAAAGGATGCTTTAGTGCACATATTTAGCCTTGGCCACCTCCAAAAGTTTGGAGTGGCCATATCTACATCTCCCCGTTTCACTCTATCCGCCATATGCCCTACCTACACCAAGGGCAAAAGAAAATAAAAGAAAAAACTCAAAAAGAAAAGAAAAAGATGCTCATGTTTAAGAGCATCTAAATAAAGAAAAGATAAGTGTGTAAAAGCACTCCAATATCTTATTGCAATCCTTTCTTCCATTTTCATACCCATTGAGCTAGAACACATCAAACCTAGCTCACTTTACCCTTTCTACAACCATGTGGGTCATTTGGTGTGGTGTGAAACATAAGATTGAATGCATGAAAGTGAAACAACACTCCTAGTCATCATTGATTAATGCCAACATGAAACGGTCTACCCGGAATTACATGAAGGACGTATCGAAAGCTTGTGTATTCTATACTCTATATTTGAAGCTTGTATGCTCAATGCTCATTTCATGATTGGTTTGTGAAAGGGGAGAGGAGAGAGGTGGAACACATGCACTTAGTCACTTTTAAGACAATTTAGTCAATAATCATCTTTTGTAATGCTTTTGTCACTCTTGTTTATTGAAAGAAAATTGAAGAGAGAGATTAAGTTGAAGCATACTTGAGGACAGGTATGTTTTAAGCTTAGGGTGGTGATGCAGTCCTATTTTAGGGCTTCATCTTATGTCTTTTTGTATCTCAATCACATCTAAACATAGTAGAATGCAAGTTAAATTCCCCAATATGCATATTATTGTCAAATGCACTTATGGACGTTCTTTGCATACTATTCAGGTACTTGGACCATGATTTGGATGAATGAGAGAGAAGGAAGGAGTTCTAGGAGTCCTCCACTCATGGAGGGGTCCAACGAAGACCCCAAAGCTCCCTCAACTTACCCCTAATGACCAAGGGTTGACATCAAGCAAAGAAGTCCATTGATCAAGAAGATTCAAGTTGATTTTTCTACTAAAGATCCTAGCACAGTTGTGGTGCCAAGGAACGGTCGTACTGGCCAATGTCAAAGTTACAGAGAAAATCTCAAGAATTGCAAGCTATAGCAACATCGCCAGCACGGCCATGCTACCCAGCATGGGTATGCTATCAAGCCCCCAAAACGGTTGTGTTTCCCATCACGGTCGTGCTGTTAGAAGTCAAAATGGGTGTGTCGAAGGGAACGACCTCACCTCCAACTCACTCATCACAGCCGTGCTACCCAGCATGGCCGTTCTTCCTAGCCTCCATCATGACCATGCTATGCAGCACAACCATGCTACCATCCTTCATTCTACCACCTCAAGCTATGATTTTTTTCATTTTCTTAGAATGATCATTCCACACCACCACGACCCTATCATTTTCTGCACTATTTTTTCAGCAATGCCCCTAATTACCCTAGTGCTTCCACCACCACCTATATATACATGGGTGGTGGACACATCACTAGGTTAGTTGCCATTACTCCTCTCCACCCACTCTTGAGCATTCATTACACTCCCCTTGCATTTATGCTCTCCACCCACCATTTCCACCTCATTTCCACCATAGAAACCTAGTTTTCTAGGTTTTCTACCATAATCCCCTTCATTTCCATGCCCATCATCCACCTTGGAGGAGGGCGGTCGACCTAAAGTAGCTAGGATGTGAAGAAGGAGGATCTACTTTAAGCTCCATGGAGTCATATCCCCTTCTTCTCATTTCTTTTATCTTTTCTTTGAGCATGTCTAACTAAGCCCCTAGTGGTGGTCTGTTTGGGGATAAAATGTGACTTTGATACCATGTTGGGGGTAAATAACTTGTAATGAACATAGTTTCACTCTATGATGATTGCTTCTTACTTCTATCTCATTTCCCATTATGTTGCATGTGGGTTTTGCTTTTAACATAGATTTCTTACTTTGTGATGCTTGATGACACTTAGCTTCTAGGAGAAATTGGAATATATGTGGCAATCTTAGGAATGGATTTTAGGTCCAATTAGTAGACCCCTATCTAGCCCCCTTTGTTCCTACATACATCTCCCTTCTTATACAAGTGAGTGTGAGATCTAAGTAGCTAGTGTAAGTGTGATTGGTGCAATTGCCTAGAGCTTCCTAAAGGCTAGATGGCAAGTAACATGAGGTGAAATACCCTCATCTCTACTCCCATTCCTACCCTTGGCTCTCAATTTTTATGGTACCACTTACCCTTTAAACCTAGACTTGCCAAGTCTTACTAGAATTACACCTAACCCTAGTTCTCCAACTAGTAGTATAGGGTATATTCTAATAACACTTGCCTTGTTGTTTGGTTTGGTAATCTAGATTGAAATGTGAGCTTTGCATGCTATGTTGACCTTCCCCCAACTAATATCAAAGTGCATTCCCAAATGGCCCACCTATCCAATCCATTGCTTAAAACCTAACTTGTCATCTTAGCTTGTTAATGCTAGTTTAGCTTAATTACCTTTGTTCACTCTAGCTAATTACTTAGTCTTTTTAATTAGGGTCAACCTAGATCCTTGCTTGCTCTAGTGTTTAGCTTAGTTCTTAGTTTCTAATTGCCTTTCTAGAGTAGTGTAGATCATATTGCTCTTGTTTAGTTGATTGCTTAATCTAGTTGCTTAGTTTGATAGCCTTAGCTTGTTTAGAGTAATCTAGAGTATTGGTTAACTTAGTTTCCTTCTTACTCTTTCTTTCTTGCAATTGTAGTGTAATCAACTCAAACCCAATTTAAAACCCTCAAACCCTAATCTCCGCTTTGGGAACATAGCAAATGCTAACCTATCTCTAGTGCCCCCTCTCTCCCTGAGGATTGACCCTAATCTTTCCACTAGCCTATACTACTTCACGACCCCGTGCGCTTGTGGGAATGTGTGATTAGTTGAGCCTATGAGTTGGACTAGGTCCACATATAAATTTTGAAAGATCCATGTGTTTTCCCTTGGGGTTGCTTCTAGCCACATTTAGTTGGGTAGTGTGTGGCCCTGAGAAGAATTGCACCACCTTTCTCTATCCTCATAGATTCTAATATTTATTTTTCCCCAAATATTATAGAGAGAACACATGATATATTACCTATATTTCTTATTAGGAATAAAAATAATATCTTGCTAGGAAGTAGGAGAAATAGCAATATCAGACTCAAAACCCACTAGCTCCCAGATAGCTTTAGTAAAAGAGCATGAGAACAAAACATGATCAGTACTTTTATAGCCATTTTTACAAACAAAGCACATGGAAGCAGTATAAGTGTCTCTTCTTCTGGTATATTTGGTTGTAGGTAACTTATTGAGGGAAGATTTCCACATGTCAAACTTTTTTTTTGAAATCTTCCTTTCAGAGTCCAACTGAAAATGCCAGGCTTCAGGTTATGATCTCTAATAGAGTTCCAAATTATCTTTTATCTTTGGGTACCTTCATCCACATAAAGTGATTCTTCATACATTATAGGATGAGGAATATCATGCAAATAGCTTAGTAATTTCCTATTATTTCTATTACTCAAAGTAGCCCAACTTCCATTAGTAATGATTGAACTAATATTACTACACAATAGATAACCAAGATTCAAAGAAGAATCATTTCCAACAATCTCATGAAGAAATTTGCATTCACTAGTCTAGGGATCTTGCAAAAGTGTGTTATGAAACCATCGCCAATGTGAAATTTAGAAAGACCAAGAAGGTTATCTCTACTATTTAAAATTCAAGTAAACATCCAAACATAGAAGAATTAGTAGAAATTGACTAAAGTAGTTGTCTTGTGGAGGTATTTCTCACTCACCCATTTGACCCATAGAGTGTCTTTTTTATTAGAAATATCCAAGTTGTTGAGAATCAAGTATGCATGATAAATATCATTAATTTTTCTAACACCTAAACCTCCCTCCTTCAATTTATAACATGAATTCATTTGAACATATGGATCAAAGGCTTATCTTCATTCGTCTCTAAATGGAAATATTAACATAGTTTCTCAATGTCCTCCATGTTGGATCTAGGAATGTGGAAAGAATTTCACTGATAGAGAGAAATAGAATTAAGGGTTGAAAGAATAAGTTCCAAACTACCTGCCATAGAAAGAGTCTTTGATTTCTAACTTTCCAGGTTTACTTTGACTTTATCCACTAGAGGGGCACAAGCACTTTTTTAAATCATCCACGTCACTAGAGGAACACTTAAGCATTTATAAGAAAGTCTACGTTCTCTGAATTTAGGATGTGACTAATATCTTTCATAGGATACTCTTTTACTAAGAATAATTTTACTCTTGGTGGCATTAATTTGCATACCAAAAGGGTTTCTAGAATTTTCAAAGATATCTAAGATCTATTATGCATTTAGCTTATTGGCTTCAAGAAATATCACCAAGTCATCACCAAATATCAAATGAGAAAGAGCCAGACTCTTTGAAGCTTTGATTGAATTGATAGCAAAACTTTTATTAGTTTAATCCATATGAACATAAAAAGATTACAAAATAGTAACAAATAGATAGGGGACAATGGGATCCTCTTGTTGGATTCCATTTGTGGGTTTGAAGGAAGCAGTAGGCTCCCCATTGAAAATTTGACAAGAAATGGAATTGAAGATACTACAAACCCATTTTAAACAAATAGAAGGAAAACCCATTTTAAACATAATTGAGTATAAGGTCCCAATTGTTAATGTCATACACCTTAGAAATGTCGATTTTAAGGCACATTTTACTACAAGGGGTATGTTTGTTAAAGTCATGCAAAATTTCATTAGACAAAAGAATGTCATCTTTAAAACAGTTACCCTTTAACAACATAGATTGATTAGTAATAATAATATAAGGAAGAAAATTTTGGATCCTAATTGTAATTTTTGAGATAATCTTATAGACAACGTTGCACAAGGCATAGGTCTCCAATTCTTAATATCATAATTATCCAAACCTTTAGGAATGAATTTTTCTTTGTCATTGATGCCCCTTTGAACTAGGATCTTGTATTGAAGCATTTGAGATCTACATTTTTTTCTTTGTTTATCCATGAACTTCTATTCATGCTCTGATTTGTTGGTTGATACACCTGAGAGAGATATAGAAGTGTTGTTTCCCTCTTTGAGAAGCCTACCATTAGAGGGAAAAATTCTAGATAGTCTGTGAAATATTTTCTTCAATGATACCCCATGTCTTCTTAATAAAAAGGGCATTGTAACAGCATGCCCCTAGGCCTTGTCACAATTTAAGTTATAAACAATATCATCAACTTCTCTTTGAGTTATTGGAGCAATCAAACTATTTTTTTATCATTTTATAATCTAGGACCCCTCCACGCAAAATTTTTAGAACACTTACTACCATTATTAAAGAGACCAGAATAGAATTCGGTGACATAAGTTTTACTTTCATCCATAGTAGAACACATTGATCCATTTGTCTTCACATTTCAAAATGGTTTCTTTGATGTCTGAATTTCACAAAAGAATAGAAAAACCTTGTATTCTGATCTCCCTCTTTCAACCATTGAATTCTAGATTTTTGTTCTGAGAAGACTTCTTCATTTGATTCATCAACATGCAATCTTTCATCACATCACATATATTAGATTAGCTTTAAGAAGATTATCATGAGGATGGAGATCATCCTCAATCTATGCACATATATTTTGGTATTTCAAACTTTTCACTTTGTCAAAAAAATTACCAACCTCACTTTGATTCCAAATCTTAAGGTTACTTTTTAGAATCTGAAACTTCCTATAAACTATATACATTACACAACCTTTAATATCAGTCTCCCAAACGTCCTTATAATTTCAATAAATTCATTTTGACATGCCCATGCATTGATAAATCTGAAAGGGGATTTGACAATTCATGGATGACTAATGTTAAAATAGATAGATATATGACCAGTAGAAATATTAAAAATTAGTTCTCTAGAACATTCATCTATATAATCAAATAACTTAGAATTGTACAAGACTTTGACTATTTTTGAGGTAAAGAAGTTAGCACTAGATTGATGGTGTCCCAAGAAATGAAAGGACCTTTTAAATCAATTTCAAACAGCCCAAAAGTTTAATAAACTCATGTTGAGGTCGTCCACGAACTAATTGGAAGATGAAAGACTACCTTCCTTTTCACAATATTTTCTCATTGCATTAAAATCACCAAGAATCATCCATGGTTGATGAAAGGGATTATAAGAGACTCCAATATATTTCAAAATTGAAGTTCTATCAAAGTTGTTGTGGCCATATAGTATAGTAATGAGAAACTTTTGGTTGCCTATAACTACTTCAAGCAAGATGTGTTGATCTGACTCCAAGATCTTACCAATATCACAATCTATAGACTTCTTGAGAATAAAAATTCTACTAAGTGCATGAGAATCTATATTCAAAATTAATTTGTATTGAGAGAAATGTTTACAAATGAAATTGTTAAGTTTTCTTCTTCTAAATTTAGTCTCATATAAAATTATTAATTAGCTTCTCATACTTCTTAACTCCTATAGGATGCCTTTGACTTTGTTATTCGGGCATCTAACATTCCAAGAGGAGATTATAAATATTGTATTCATTTGAGAACTTGGGCCATTGAGCTATGATCCTCAACTTCATTATAATCCCCAAGTTTTAGGGCCAATTACTCATGTGTGAGAAAGTAGAGTTGACAACTTTATGTGAAATCCCAAAAATTGTTCTTTTTATTATTACTGGAGGACACGTAATTCTTCATTTATCTTAGAATATCCAATTCCTTTATCTACTCTAGATACTTTAGCCCCTTCTATTGGCAATTTTTTGGATATCTGAAGTGAAGTAGTAGGAATATATATACCCTCCAAAAATTGAGAGCTAATACGTCATAAAATGGAATAGAGGATTTAACAACTAAGGCTAAAGAAGACTAAACTATCTTCAAAGGACGACTAGGAGCTTTATGTCTAAATAACCTGCATTTCTCACTGACATCTAGGAATCATTCATAATCTAAGAAAATCCTCTAGTTTTCACCATCATCACTTTGAAGGTCAATAACAGTCACAAAAATAGAGTCAACATCCATGAGAACATGTATCTGGTCATATTCCAGTTGAGAGAATTTTTAGTGGATCTATCCATACAGATAGGAATGCCTAAAAATAAACCAATTATCTCAAATATTCTAATATCCCTAACTTTCAGATATAGTTCACTGATATATATATCCACACATGAGCATTCTTCAAACCAATTTTCTTGATGGGACGATTGAGATGTCATCTCATGAGTATCATTGGTAGTTGTTTGACATACCATAGACCATGTTCAAGAGAAAATTCCATATCTAAAGGATTCAAAGATATAATTATGAGCATCCCACTTTCTTTGTTGATAACCTCACTCAATTTATCCTCTTTTGTCCTCAATTTCCATGATAAGACATTTATGTCAGATATAGAAACCAAGAGATCAGTAAGATTTGAATATGTAAAACTAATTATTGAAAGAGTCAAATAAATTATGTTACCGACTTTACTTCGGTCGAGATCAATTTCGACTAAGTTACTACTCGGTCCAAGAGTTATTCGACTGAGATTCTTACAGGTTGCTACATAAAATTAATTTAAGTGATAGTAAATTTATTTGAATCCATGTTAAGATTAAGAAAATTTTGTGAATTACTTCTCCCCCTTGATATAATACTCCCTCTAAAAATGTTAAATATAGCCATGGGAAGAATGGACTTTAAGAAAACATAAATGTCATTCATTCACGATAATCTCAAAAAGAGTGCAATGCTTCAAAATAGAAAGAAATACATAAGAAGTGACATGAATGTAAAGAAAAAATGTACAAACTCTTAACAAGATCAAGAATGAAATCCACATTAGGTTCATGTCCTCTAAACAAAGCATCTCCATATTATTGCACAATAGTTTCCCAAGTTAAATCATTTGTGGTTACCAAAGAATATGCTTCAAGAAAAGTAGGAGCTTAAGAAAAGTTGAAGTGGACGACGATATCTTGAAGTTGGGATTCAAAACATCATTTGTGAGGAAGGTTGGATGATGGTTCCTGTGGTTGTAGATAGTTGAAGTTTGGGTTGTATGGAGGGATGATCCTATGATAAATATGAGAAGGATATTTATTCGGGAAATTTGGTCTTAAGGCTTGCATGCGTTCATTGAGATATGTCATTGCATGTTGTTGATAGTCCATGTATTTTCCAAGTTGAAAGGTAACACCTTTAAATTTTGCAAAGTCATTCTCATGAGTGTAAGAGGAAGGTGGAGGAGTAGGTTCTTGTGGATCCTCTTCTACATTTCTGGACTATTTATGACCAAAGTCAATTCCCACGTTTTCAACAGTTTGAAGATTAATTTTATGGGGAAGATGGTCCTAAGGGTAGTCTAATTCAAAGAGAAGTTCACCGATGGAGTTCAATGAGATGACATATGAAATTAGCAAAAGGTGGTGATCCCTTTTATTCAAGCATTTCATGAAAGAGAAGCTTCACAATATTAATGGGAATTTTCTTGAGAATAGCATAAATGAGGTACAAGAAAAATTGAGAAATTCCAATTTTGTTGGCCTGAGGACAAATATTTGAACAAATAATTAGATTGATGATTCGAGCTCCTTGAGTGAGACAAGAGGCATAGGGAGTTCCCCTTGTCTCGTGATGAGTTGCACCAGGGAGAAGAAGAAATCTTTTGTAGAAGTTTGGGAAAACTTCTTCTTATAAAAAAATTTGACAACTCAGTTAGAGGATTTTTGGTGGTGACATCAATATGGAGTGTAAATTAGTTTGGTTGATGTCTATCAAGGTGCATATAGAATCCCCATCAAAGATAAAGTTATTGCCATTACCATGGAAGAGAAGGAGAAATCATTTTTGTCTATGCAAGTGAGATTATCAAAGAACTTATGAATCGTTCGGGATGACCAAAAACAATAATTTGGGATAAGAAATTCTTCAAGATATTGCACCTTAAAACGGGGCACAAGTTGAATCACCTATGAGAATGATTCTACATCTACTAGTCATCGAGGAAGAGGTGTTCTTGAAGGCAAGGTGAAAAACTTATTGGAACGGAGGAGTTGATGAAGGTGATGTCATGGATGGTCACCAGTTGATCATCTTGCTTATTTCCAGAGAGCTTCTTCTTTCTCCCACCGCATGAAGATGATGCCATTTGAAGTTGTGGTGGAAGAAAAGTAGAAGAATGCTCAAAATTAGAAGAGAAATGAGTAAAGAAGCTTGTACGTGTAGTGCATCTCTTAAAGATGAATGGAAGTAGATAAAAATCACCCAAGAAGGTTTGGGGATGAAAGCTAGAAGTGGTTTGTGAAGAATGGATGAGTTCGGCTGCTTTTATAACCTCTTGACACATCCTCAGTTGAGAATTTTCTTGACCCAGCGCTCCAACAGTCAAAAAAGATGGCTAGTTTGGTCGAGAGGAGCGTTAGCTGAAAATTTTGGTTGAAATTTTCCTTGACCATGGAGTCATCAGTCAAACTTTTTGTGGACCAAATTCTCGTTGGATTCAAATTCAAAACTTGGATCGAGGGACTAGTCGATCAAAATACTTCTCGATCGAGCATTTCCGGTCGAAATGTTTCTCAACTGAAAAAGTTCTTCTTCATTTTCAAATAAAGTGGATTTGGCCAAAGTTATCAATGATTTAAATGGTGAAAATTTTATGTGATAATTAGAGGTATTTCAAAATATAAATAATATAAATTTGAACAGTTAGAAAGCATGAGTGACGTAAAAAAGAGCAATATATAGTATTGTTTATTACTCTAAATTGTTCTTAAAGTAAGGGGATTTTATGAATTAATTTGCAATGAGGTTGTGAAGAAAAGTGTGTTTATGAATAAAAGGTATGCACAGTTACATCAAATTAAGTTGATATAAGACATAATTATATCAAATTAAGAACAGGTCAAATCTCAACAAGTTTCCTTTTTATTTTTAAGTTAGGAATTTTGGAACCCAAACCATATCAAGGGATCCTTTCTTCCAATATTCACATGTAAAAGAATAATGTCCAGGACATTGTCAATAATGACACGAGATCAAGTATATTTCATTTCTCTTTTCAACATTTTGAAAATTTACAACTTTAGTCTTAGGTACATATATAGTTCTAGTATTTGAAGCATATGTCTTTTTGGTTTTTAAGCATGTATGATGATTTATTCTTTGGCATATATCCTAAACCTATACTTCCTATTTGTTTAGAGACATTATCTAAGATTTTATCAAGACTTTTGTTACCTTGCATTAGATCTAGAAACTTGTTTTTGGAATTCAACATTTTCAGCAAGCTTTTTCGTTATATCCAAATTTACTTGAGCAAGATTAGAAAATAAGATATCTCTTTCTTTTATTAATGCATCATGATATGAATGTGAGCATAAAATAGGTTGAGTTTGATAATCATTAAGTTTAGCAAGTATATCAATCTTTTCTTGAGAGAGAAAACTATTGTAATTTTCAAGATCAAGTATTTTAGCCTCATAACTTTGAATAGATTCTTTTAACACACTATTTGAGATTTTTAGAGTATCATTTTCAGACTTAAGGTTATCTAGATTAACATAAAATTTATCAACAATTTTAGCATGTTTCTTCTTTTGTCTTTTGCAATCTATATACTTACCATGAAGTTCTTCAAGAGTGCTAACTAATTCTTCTTTAGATAAATCAAAAATACTTACCTCATTAGTTTCTTCTTCATCTATTATAGCCATGAGACATTCTACCCCATCTTATTTGTTGCTTTCTCCATCGTCAGTTGATTGATCCCATCCAACAAAGTAGGCTTTGTCTTTCTTCTTGAATGAGGACTTTTTGCCTTTCTTGGGTTTTGGGAATTCAAAAACCAAGTGGCCTTTCTTTCCAGATTCAAAGCACCTAGAAGAAGATGAGGGTACAATACAAGTTTTGTTAGATCTAGATCTCTTATATTTCTTACCATCTACAATCAAGATACCTTCATCATCTTCATCACTTGAGTTACTGCTTTCTTGTATGATGTTTCTTGATGACTTTTGGCATTTTTGTAAGAAATATCCTTCCTTCTTTTTTTGTGTTCAACTTCCACCTTTTCTTCCTCATCAAGTGTGACTTCATGCGTCTCCAGATTCCCGATGAGCTGCTCCATCTTCAGTGATGTAAGATCATTGGCTTCCTCAATAGCAGTGACTTTTGACTTGTATCTGGGAGGTAGTGATCTAAGTATCTTGGATACTTGATCTTGCTTGCTTATGTTCTTCCCCAGTGCATTTAGGCCATTACCAATGTAAGAAAATCTAGCATACATTTCTGCAATGCTCTTGTTTGGTTGCGTATGAAATAATTCACATTTATGTTTTAGCATGTTAATTTTAGTATTTTTAACTTGAGTAGTTCCTTCGTGTGTTATATCTAATTTTTTCCAAATTTCATAAGTTGTTTCACATGAGGATATGTGATTGAATTCACCAATAGATAAAGAAGAATAGAGAATGCTTACTGCCTTTGTATTGAGTGTGGCTTGCTTTACCGTATCAGGATTTCATGTTTCTAACTCCATTGTTGGAAGTGCATATGGATGAGATATCATCTTCCATAGTTCAAACTTGATTCCTTGAAAGTAGAACTACATCCTTCTTTTCCAGTAAGTGTAGTTTGATCCATCGAACTCCGGTGGCCTACTCACAAAAGCTCCTTCAAAGTTGAGATGGCTAGTCACGTTCTTCCCATGCCTCAAGGCTTGTTAGGGCTCCTTGGATACCTGCTATGATACCAAATGAAAAGATCTAGAGGGGGTGAATAGATATTTTAGTTAATTTTAAGCAAATTAAAATACTTATCTCATAGAAATTTTAGAGAAGCAAGCAACTACAAGAGAACACTGATATTTAGAGTGGTTTTGTTAAAAGACGTTAGTCCACTACCTGGTTGTTTCCAACCATGATTTCTGAATCATGTATTTTATTCCTTTTATATACCAATGCACAATATACAAAATTTACCAGTGCCTTTTGTAGCGCAAGACGAACCCTCCTTTATAGCTCAATGAGAAACTACACATTCTTTGATGGGCTGTAGAAGGTCACCCTATTCACCTCTTCTTTCACAGATACGGAAGAGCACCATTGCTTCACCTCTTCTCTGATGGCCAGCGGAAGAGCATCAAGTTGAGAAGACTTCTTCTTCATGTAGTTTCCTGGATAGGCTTCACTCCTAGAAGTATCCCAAGAATAATACAACAAATAAGAAATAGAATGGAGAAAGAGAGAAACAAAATAAGCTCACAAGATATACAATCAATCTCTAATGGACAAGTGATGATGATCCACTCTAAAAGTTTTATGCAAGGTAATATTAGGTGGAGAGGATACTATATCTAAGCTAAGGGCTTAGGATGAAATGATGGAAACTCGAAGTACTAGACCTAAGCTCTTGAGAATTATGGCAAGCATGTATAATGCTCAAGGATGTGTATATGATCTCAATTGTTTTTCAATTTGCTATGTTAAAGTGTCTAAGGATCACTCCTATTTATAGGAAATGTTTACAAGTGGTTAGGACAGATTTAGGGAGAGTCTAGAGTGTTCTTAGAGGTCAACTATCTATTTGGACAAAATTCACTAACTAGCCATGACTAATTTGATTGTTATTCTTTTTTGGTTCTAGAACATTTTCAGCCAAGAAATTGTTTGACCGAACACTTCATCTGTCAAGAAATATTTTGAACAAGTTTTGTCTAAGTTTCAAACTGCTCTAATAGCTAAGTATCATTCTAACTACTTGGTCAAGTAGTTAACAGTTTATACTTAATCGACAAAAAGTTTGACCAGACATGTCTCGGTTGACAAGTTTCTGGACCGAGTTAGACTATGTGAATGTGTGGATGTGTGAAAACCTATCCTATGTTTTATCTAATGAAACCTATCAACCCTATAGGCTTCTTATGAGTGTGGGTTAGGGTTTTAGGTGGATTGTATAAGATCATCACTTGTTGTTACATCATGTCTATCAAGTTGTACAAAAACACACGAGTACAATTATATTCATGGTACAAGCTTGATTTGCAAGCATCCAATCATATAAAATTGCATGATCTTTGTAATTGGATCTTAACTAAGTTCCTCGATAACCTGAAATACTTAATACACATGTTAGTAATGTAATTTGGTAAATATTTGCATCATCAAAAATATGAGTGTGTGGCATATCCAAAAATCCAATACTTTGTGCTCTAGCTCAACAGAAAAAATGGCATGCTTTACCACATATCAATCTATAGGGAATTATCCCTATAGGAGTCTTGTAAGTTATGTGATATGCACATATAAAATCATCTAACTTCATCAACCAATCTTCCCGGTCTACCCAACGGTCTTTTCTATGATATGTTTGATTTGTCTATTTGACACTTCAACGTGCCCTGATGTATGCGGGTGATATGGTGTTGCAACCTTATATTGAACTACATACTTTTTCATAGTGCTTCAAATTATCTCCCTAAAATATCCTCAGTCATTGATGATGGTGTGTGGAACATGCATCTTGAAAAGATGTTCTTCTCAAATAGTTTTATCATGGCTTTTGAGTCACAAGTGGACATGGCAATTACTTCCACCCACATAGATACATAGTTGACCGCAACCAAGATGTATAGGTAGCCTCGCCATGATGAAAATGATCCCATGTAGTCAATCCCCTAGATACCAAAGATTTCCACTTCTATCCAGTCAGAAAAAGGCATCTTGTTTCTCCGTGAAATGGTTTTGGTATGTCGGCATTCCTTACAAGTCTTAATATAGGAATGTGTGTCCTTAAACATGGTGGGCCAGTAGAACCCATATTGTAAAATTTGCACAGTGGTCTTGTCTCCACCCAAGTGCCTGTCATAAGGTGATGAATGGAACTCGTACATGAGTTTTGGTACCTCTTCTTCTGGAACAAAATGGCGGTACAGATTGTCTTCCCATTTCTTAAAGAGGAGAGGGTCATCCCAATAGTAGTTCTTTAAGTAAGAAAATAACTTATTCCTTTCATTATAGATTGTGTCACACGATAATTGTTGACATGATAGATAATTACATATATACATGAACCATGGCATAGTAGGTTTGATTGTCTTTTCCATCATAAGAGCTTTGTCTACATAATCGTCATTATCAAGAGTGATTTTTTGTTGGTCACAACAATTTTGGATAAGTGATTGGTCACAATGTTTCTTGTTCTTTTCTTATCAACAATTTCATGGTAAAAATCATGTAGAAGGAGTGTCCATCTCAGAAGTCTCAACTTAATATATTTCTCTACATTAGATGCTTAATGGTACCATGGTCTGTGTACATTGTAACCTTCAATCCAATCAGGTAAGACCTTAACTTTTCGAAAGCGTAAACTATTTCTAGCATCTCTTTTTTAGTTGTGGTATAGTTGGCATGAGCTTCATCAAGGGTTTTACTTGTATAGTAAATAATGTGGTGTCTTTTATCCTTCTTCTGACCAAGCACTACCCTGGCTGTGTAATCACTCACATCGTACATTAATTAAAATGGCAGCTCCCAGTTTGTAGCTTGGAGGATTAGAGCAAAAGTCTATGCATTCGGTAAGATTTCATAAGATTTTAGGTATTCATCATTGAATTCAAAATTGGCATCCTTGACAAGAAGGTTTGACATAGTCTTATATATTTCAGAGAAGTCTTTAATGAATCTCCTATAATATCTTGCATGTCCAAGAAAGCTTCTCACCCCTATTATAGATTTAGGAGGTGGAAGCTTTGAGATAGCTTCCACTTTGCTCAAGTCCATTTCAATTCCATTTTTGGAAATTTTATGACCTAGTACAATTCCTTCTTGTACTATGAAGTGACACTTCTCCTAGTTCAAGACTAACTATTTCTCTTGACAATGTTCCAAAAGTTGAGATAGGTTACTTAAGAAACTATCAAAGTCAGTTCCATACATGAAAAAAATCATCCATGAATACTGTCATAATGTCTTCCATGAAATCTACAAACATAGAAATCATGCAACACTTGAACATTAAAGGTGTGTTATACAAACTACCAACATTTGTCTGAAAGTACATGTTTTGTAGATGCAAGTACATGTTTTTGTCTTTTTTTGGTTGTTTGTATGTATAGGAACTTGGTAAAATCTGGAGTACCCATATAGGAAATATAAATATGAGTGGTGGGCCAAGCGTTATAGATTGATGAATGGCAAGGGAAAATGATATTTCTTTGTTGCGACATTTAATTTTCTATAATCTATGCACATCATAATCTCCAACATTTGACTATTCTAGTTGTAACTTCATCACCACATACTCCTTTTACCACTATCAAGCCCCCCTTCTTGGGTACTACATGGATTAGACTTACCTGAATACTATCGCTAATTGGATATATAATTTCAACATCTCAAACTTTGATAGCCTCTTTTATTATGACTTCTCTCAAGTTTTGATTAAGCTTTCTCTGAGATTGGGCAAGGAGTTTTGCATTCTCTTAGAGATGGATTTTGTGCATACAAACTGCTAGACTTATGCCTCCAATATCTTCCATAGAATATCCAATCACCTTCCTTCTTAGCTTGAGTTCAGTTATTAGCTTTTCCGATTGATCTCTTTCAAGAAAGAATTTAGAATGACATGATTCCTTTCCTCATTATCAAGGAACTCATACTTTAGTCCTTCAAGAAGTTGTTTCAGCTCAGACTTGGGTTTAGGAGCTTCTTTCTCTTTAAGAGTTTTCTCTAGTGAAGCGTATTTTGCCATTTCTATTGTTGTATCATCTTCATCATTGTAATATTCTTCATATTAATTCAAATAATCTAATATCTCAACAACCTCCAGGTCTTCTTCGTCGAGTTGGGGTTGTTAAGAGCTCTCTTCAATGGGTGTACCATAGCATTATGTTCTTGAACTTCTTGACAGAATTGGTTGTAATAGTCTATGAAATAAACTGAATAAAAAAGAGAAGGTCCCCTCATGGATTCTTGAACATGGAAACCAATATGGTTATTTCCTACTTTATAATAATGATTCCCGCTTCAACGTCTATTAGGGATCTTCCCTTCGAAAGTAATGGCATTCCAAATATCACTGGGTAGGTGGGATCTTCTACATTGTTGAAAACAACTATATTTCAAGTAATGAAGAATCTTTCCACGTGAATCAGAACATCCTCCACTGTTCCTATGGGTCTTGTAAAGGAATGATGTGTCAGTTTTGTTGACCTAGAGGTTGTACATTACCTATATTTTGATAATGACTTAACCATTCCATTCATATGTATCTAACATGTGCGTTAAAGATTGTTTGCAGACATTAGGTACATGAAAAGGATCACATATACAAGCCCTAGAATGGGCCAAGTGCAAGCCAAATTGACTACAAGTGTGCAATTTAGGATTTCCATGTAAATCACCCTAGAACATAAATGTAATCACTTGTAACGATGAATATGCTTGTAACTTAGAAGAGAAAAATGTTTGGGACAAAATTCACCAAGTGCTAATCACTTTTATTGCAAATTAGAAAATCCATTTTAGGCACTTGGTCGGTCGAGTTTCCCACCCTGAAACTCGACCGGTCATCCTGAGTCGATTTTCTGAAGATTGCAATCGGTCGGGTTGTGCACTCACAGAACTCAACCGATTGGGTAGTAGGCCAATTCCAGTTGGAATGGTTGGTCGAGTTTCCTCAGGACAAACTCGAGTGATCAATTCAACATCACATTGTCTGCTACCTGATCAGTCAAGTTACACCCATTGATACTCGACCGATTGCACTGTACGGAGTTTGCAAAAAAAGTAATATGACCGCTGGTGAATTGTTTTGGGCAAAAATATAGCCGTTTTCTTGAAGGAAAAATGACCACTTATGCACCCAAGTGTCCCACAACATAAAGGGCCACCCTCAACTATAAATAGAACCCCTTGGACTTCATTCCAAGCTACTCTTCCATTGCAAACTTGGTTCTAGCTTAGTTGAGAGTGTTCCAAGCTCTTGAGCCCCTTTCTCTCTCTACCTTCAAGACAATTTCGTGAGTGAGATAGGTCCTTGTGTATGAGAGCTATCCTTTGTGCTATGTAAAGCTCTCCTTTCTTTCTTCCCACCTCCAAATCAAATTGAAGATTGATTGAAGCCACTTCTCTGAGTGAAAGAGGAGTTGCTGCTGTTCTTCTCCAAGTGAAGGAGAAGATGTGTTGCTGATCTTCAAGAGTGAAGATTGATCGTTGCTCCAGCTCCCTTGGTGAAGGGAAAACGTGGGCAAGCTCTCCAAGTGAAGGAGAGGTGCAAGGCAAGCTCAAGTAAGATAGGTAATTCCTGCAAGGCTGAAGACAAAGGTGAGATTAAGTAAGTCCTTTGTAGAAGGCTGAAGAATCTCGCTTTGTGGGTAAGTCCTTGGATAGGTTGAAGATCTTAGCTTGTGTAATTAAGCCCTTGGTTGTGTGTTTTATGTTTCTTGTAATCTTATCGTGATAAATAAGAGGACCAAGTTGCAAATCCTAGAGTCTAACCAACTCTAGGTAGTGGACTGACATAGCTCCTAAGTTTAGGACTTGGAACCACTCTAAACCACCTGTCCAAGTGCATGATATTCATTATCTCTTATCCTTGCTTTGTATGCTAGAATAGGATATCAAATTGCTGCTTGCATTAGTTTTTACACTTCATTTAAATTGGTGGTCTAATCGATTTTGTGAAGTGTGTGTAGCTCTATTCACCCCCCCCTAGAGCCCATCGATCCAACAAGTGGTATCAGAGCAGGTCTTCTCCAAGCTACTTCTACAAGTAGGAGAAGATGGGCGATTCGGCTCTTGGGTCACTCAACCTTGAAGGAAGCTTCTCCATGAAACCCCCGGTCTTCGACGACACAAACTTCTTATATTGGAAGAGGAGAATGCAATTCTATCTTCAAGGGGTGAGTTTCGAAATGTGGAAGATTGTCCATCTCATGTATGAGGATCCAAAAGGCGACATCACCACATGGACAGAAGCAGAGATGAAGTGTGCTCAACTCAATGCTAAAGCCGTGAGCATCATCTACGCCGCCCTTACACCATCGGAGTTCAACCGCATCTCTTCGTGGGACACAGCGCATGAGATATGGCACAAGTTGTGTGTCACCTATGAAGGGACTGAGCAAGTCAAGGAGGCCAAGGTCTACATGCTTGGTGGTCTTCTTGAGAACTTCAAGATGGGGAAGAATGAGAGGGTAGTGGATATGTATACAAGGTTAAATGTCATCTTGAACAGCCTTGCAGCCCTTGGAAGTGTCATGGATAGAGGTACAATCAATGCGAAGATCTTTAGATCTCTTCCAAAGAGATGGGAGCCAAAGGTCACCTCCATTGAAGAAGTCTACAAGTTAAGCGAGTTATCAACCGAGGAGCTGGTTGGTAATCTTCAAGCCCATGAACCTAGGCTTGACAAGCAAGAGGAAGAGGAGAAAAGAGAAGAGAAGGAATCAAAGAAGATTAAGGACACCACCTTCAAAGCTCAAATTGAAGAAATGGTCCGACAACAACAACTTGCCATGAAGTCTCCCTGCCCTTCCTCAAGTGAAGATGAAGGTGTAAATGATCATGAAGCCAACTACTCAAAAGGGAAGCACTTCAAGAGCAAGCCCTCCTCCTCGACTCCAAGGTGCTATGAGTGTGGTCAAAAAGGCCACTACAAGAGTGACTGCCCAAAGGTCAAGAAGAGCCATCATAAGAGCAGCCACAAGAAGGATGACAAGTACAAGAGAGAAGCAAAGTACAAAAGAAAAGACAAGAAGGAGAGAAGGTCCAAAGATGTAGCTCATGCGGCATGGGAGTCCTCTTCTTCAAGCTCCTCAAGCTCCGAAGATGGAGAATGTCATCTTGCCCTCATGGCCTCTACAAGTGAAGATGTAGTTGAGGTAAATGAGGTAAGCAAAGTAAGTGATATTAGTTTACATGAGCTATCTAAGGAAACTCTTATTGACATGCTTAATGAATGCCAATCATCTTTTGCTAAATGTAAATCTAAAAGGAAAAGATTAGGCAAAATAGTTGATGACCTTTATGCAAAAATTGACATTCTTAATGAAAATGAAAAATTACATCTAGATAGCATAGACTCCTTGCAAGGGCAATTTCTTGACCTTGAACTCCAATATAATGGAGTAGAGGTTGAGAATGGTACATATCTTAAAACTATTGAAAATCTTAAGATAGAAAACCAAAATTGGCTAGATGAGCTTGATACTCTTAAAGTTGAAAATGTTGAACTCAAGCTTATTGACGACGCTAGGAGAGAATAAGTCCATGCTTATCAAAGAGAAATAGTTGTTCTTAAATCTGAAAATGCTAAATTGCTTGCTCAAACAAATGATTTATCTTCTAGACCTATTTTGCCTAGAAATGAAGTTGCTAGCTTAACTCTAGAAAAAGACTCTCTTCTTACTAAAGCCCTCTGTCTTGAGGCCGATCTTTTGCATACTAGAGAAGATCTTGCTAGTTTATCTACTACTGTTGTAAATCTTAGTGATGATAATGCTAAATTAAGATCTACTTTGCAAAGGTTTCTTTCGGGTAAGAAATCCCTAAATGATGTTCTAGAGCACTCTACCAAACAAGTTGGTACTAGTGGTCTAGGATATAATGGAACTACTCCAAAAGGTAAGAAGAAGAAGAAGGGTAAGAAAAAGAGTGTGGAACCTCCAATTTTCAATGGAGAGTCTTCCGGCTCTAAAAACCCCATGGTTTGTATTCATTGCAAATGTGATGACCACTATTCTACCTATTGTCCTTACAAGCCTAAGGGGACCAACCCAAAGATGAAATGGGTCCCCAAGCTAACCCCGGACCCCAAAGTTTGAGGTGGGTTCCGACATCCTCTTTTCTTGCAGGTTAAAAAGAAATGGATTGTTGATAGTGGCTGCTCTAAGCATATGACTGGAGAAATCAGCCATTTCAACAAATTTGTGAAAAAGAAAGGAGGATCGGTAACCTTCGGGGATAACAAGAAGGGTAAGGTTATAGGTGAGGGTGATGTAGGCAATGAATTATGTATTAAAAATGTATTGCTTGTTGATGGCCTACATCACAATTTAATTAGTGTTAGCCAATTATGTGATAATGGTTATCTTGTGTTATTTACTGTTGTAGAATGCTTGCTTCTAGATTCCCTCTCCTACAATGTTATATATAAGGGAACTAGAAATGGTAATCTTTATGTTATTGTTCTCGATGCTCTTAAGCCCATACTAAATAGATGCATAGTTGTGGATAAAAACGATCTTTCGCTATGGCATCGTCGTTTGGGTCATGTGAATTTGCATCAAATGAAGAAATTGAACAAAAAGGACTTGGTTCGAGGACTTCCTAAATTGGATTTTGAAAAGGATGAGGAATGTCAACCTTGTACACAAGGGAAACAAACCAAATCCTCCTTCAAATCCAAAGGAGTCATGAGTACCAAGAGAGTTCTTGAGCTTCTTCATATTGATCTTTTTGGACCAATGAGAACACAAACGCTTCGTGGCTCCAAGTATTGTCTTGTTATTGTTGATGATTTTTCTAGATATACTTGGACTTTCTTTCTCATTTCTAAAAGCGATACACTTGATGTTTTCTCGAGCTTTTGTAAACGAGTTGAAAACGAAGCTTCTTGCCATGTTGTTTCCATCCGTAGTGATCATGGGGGAGAGTTTGAAAATGATCTGTTTGAACGTTTTTTTGAAAAATCGGGTTACTCGCACAATTTCTCTTCTCCTCGCACACCTCAACAAAATGGAGTTGTTGAGAGGAAAAATAGATCGCTACAAGAGATGGCTAGGACCATGCTTCTTGAGTATGACACTCCTAAGAAGTTTTGGGCTGAAGCCGTTAGCACCTCATGTTTTGTGCAAAACCGAGTTTTCACACATCCGACTTTCAAGAAAACCCCCTATGAACTATGGCGTGGTAGGAAGCCATCTATTGATTTCTTTCATGTTTTCAGATGTCCTTGTTTTGTTTTAAACACTAAGGATTCTCTCGACAAGTTTGATCTGAAATCATACAAGGCTTTCTTCCTAGGCTATAGCACTACTAGCAGGGCATATAGAGTATTTAACATTGAACTATCTAAAATTGAAGAATCTATAAATGTTAAATTTATTGAAAATAACCCGGTTAGTAGCAAGCATATTGGTGATGATGATGTTACAGATGAAATAATTCCTATCTTAAAAGATCTCAACATCAAAGACAAAGGCAAGCAGGTTGCAGAAGAAGAAAAGAAGGATCCCACTCCCCGCTTTGCAAAGAATCACCCCAAGGAGTTGATCATTGGCAATCCGTTTGAGAGAGTGATGACACGAGCTGCTCACAACAAAGAACAAGCAGATAGTGCCTTCATCTCCCAACTAGAGCCAAAGAACATCAAAGAGGCCCTTGGTGATGATGAGTGGATCCTTGCCATGCAAGAAGAGCTTGAGCAATTTGAGAAGAACCGTGTGTGGACTCTAGTGCCAAGACCAAATGATAGAAAGATCATTGGCACCAAATGGGTCTACCGCAAAAAGCTTGATGAGCAAGGAAAAGTGGTAAGGAACAAAGCAAGGTTAGTAGCACAAGGTTACAACCAACAGGAAGGTATTGATTTTGATGAAACTTATGCTCCTGTTGCTAGATTAGAATCTATCCGTATGCTACTTGCGTTTGCTAGTTATAAAAATTTCTTGCTTTATCAAATGGATGTTAAAAGTGTGTTTTTGAACGGTACAATCAAGGAGGAAAGTATTTGTTGCTCAACCTCCGAGCTTTGAAAATGACAAATTACCCAATCATGTTTATTTGCTACAAAAAGCTCTCTATGGACTCAAACAAGCACCTCGAGCTTGGTATGAGAAATTAAAGAACTTTTTGTTAGATAATGGGTATGTCATGGGCAAAGTTGATTCTACTTTGTTTCTAAAACACACTTCTAACCATTTTCTTATCATACAAATATATGCTGATGATATCATTTTTGGCGGGACTGATCTTGATCTTTGCAAGGAGTTTAGTTCTCTTATGCAGAGTGAATTTGAAATGAGCATGATGGGTGAGCTGATCTTCTTCCTCGGCTTTCAAATCAAGCAAACAAAGGAAGGAAACTTCATCAACCAAGGCAAATACACAACTGAACTACTCAAGCGCTTTGGGATGGAGAACATGAAGCCGATGGATACACCCATGTCAAACACCGCCAAACTTGATAAAGATGAAGAAGGTGAAAAGGTAGATGAGAAGCTCTATAGAGGTATGATAGGAAGTTTACTTTACTTAACTGCCTCTAGACCTGACATTATGTTTAGTGTTGGATTGTGTGCTCGCTTTCAATCTTGCCCTAAGAAGTCGCATCTCACTGCTGTTAAGAGAATTTTGAGGTACTTATCCAAAACTCAAAATTTTGGTCTATGGTATCCTAAATCAAGGGATTTTACTCTTATGGCATATAGTGATGCAGATTATGCAGGGTGTTTGATTGATAGAAAGTGTACAAGTGGCACTTGCTTCCTTCTAGGACCATGCTTAGTGTCTTGGTTCTCCAAGAAACAAAGCACAGTGGCATTATCAACTACCGAAGCTGAATACATTACAGCCGGGAGTAGTTGTGCACAGGTCCTATGGATGAAGCAAATGCTCCAAGACTTTAACATATTTTTTGATGCTTCTCCTATCTATTGTGACAATACTAGTGCAATTAACCTCTCTTATAATCCTATATTGCATAGTAGAGCTAAACATATAGAGGTTCGCCATCATTTTCTTCGTGACCACATTGCAAAGAAAGATATCTATATCACACATGTGGACACGGAAAATCAGTTGGCGGACATTTTTACAAAACCCCTAGCTAGAGATCATTTTAACTTTATTCGATCTAAACTTCTCATTATTGATTTAAATGATATTTCTATGTGATCTAGCTAGTGATCTCTATCCTATATGCTTGCTCATGTCATTTCTTCACCTTATGTGCCTATACATGCTTGCTTATGCTTAATTTGCCAATCAATATGCCTAGTTTTTGCTTGTTTTGGGGTTTTTTATCGAATTTCGTGTTTTATCGCTAAATAGTGCCCAATGATGAGCATAATGTGCCTAGGTATGTTATTTATGCATAATAGAATAGAAAAATAAAATTAATAGGCATGTATGTGGCTAGAATCTAAGATTTAGTTTGCTAGGTCAGGTTGACCTTCGGTCGAGTTTCACCCCTGAAAACTCGACCGATCAGGAGCCGAGAGTGGTTCTTCAGTGGACCAATCGGTCGAGTTGTCCTGTCTCAGAACTCGACCGATCGACGGGCTGCGCCAACTTAAAACTTAGGATCGGCCGACTGTTTTCCCTTGCAACTAGAAAATAGCCGACTGATTCCTCATCTCTTGGCCCGTGCTCTCCACCCTAGCCCTAACCCTTCCCCGTTCCCAGCCCTAGGGTGCCCTAGCAGCTTGCTCCTGACCTTCCCGGGCGACGGTTGTGTGTTCTTGTTGGGTTTTGAGGTTCGTTTTACTTGTGTGTGCGTTTTTTTCTCTTGATTTTTGCTTCCATGGCTTCCCACAGGAGAAAACAACCCGCCCCTAGCAATGCCCCAGCTTCTTCCTCGACCCAACGGTTGATTCTCTTTGATAACACCACGTTTGTCTCTCTAGAGGCTGTCAATAGGTATAAGGATCTCCTTCCTAGGTCTCCTTTTCCTTTCCGCCCCCTAGTTGGTCCAACTCGTTTTCAAAACCATATCAACTCCATCGCACAGCTTCTTGCACATCACAACCTTTCCACCCTTGCGATCGAGAGTGACTGCTTCAACAATCAGTTAACTAGTACCAAAGCAGTTCACGAGTTCTATGCTAATCTACGCTGGAACTATGATTTGATTGTTCCCCCGCCATATACCGAAATAGTCCTAACATCGATGATCGCCGGTCGTCGGTTTCAACTCTCCGAGGAGACTTTCAATCTCTATCTTGCCGGAGATGAAGAAACCTCTACTTGGCGTCGGGGCTATGACGAGTATTTTGATCTTTTAGACCCGGAAGCCTTTTACAAACATCATGAATTGACTTTACCGGATATTCATCGATATTTGAAAAGGCCTGACGTGGCCTATAAGAAGCGGTCCACCCTTTCCTCCTCCTCCATTGATCTTCGGAAGCGCATCCTAGCCCTTGTGCTTAACTGCAACATCCATCTAAAGTGAAATCAAACGGATATTGCGGAAAACACAACGGTTCTGATGTATTGTTTGTTGAACAACATAGGTGTCAAGTGGGCTCGTTACATTCTTCATCATATGACCTGCTTTGACAAAGGTAAGAACACCAAGGGCACCCACCCTCCCTATCCAGCCTTGATCTGTGGTCTCTTCCAGTTCACCACTGACAAATCACTCTTTTCCGACGTCCATTACCCGGTTGCTCGAAAGGGAGTGTGCATTAGTGAAACCACTCTTCTAAAGTCTGTGTCTGCCCCTGGTGCTTCTGGCTCTGCCTCTACCTCTGCCCCTACTTCTGGTGCCCCTCCCACCTCCACCCAGGCTCCACCCCCGCAGCCCCACCCTCGCCCTAGCCGTGTGTCTTTCAGAGCATCAAATGAAACCCTTCTGGGTTACATGATGCATGAACAGGCGTACAATCGCCAGGTCCAAGATCACCTCCATCAGGATTTGTGTTTGATCATGTCTACCATGAACCTATCATGCTCTTCACCCTACCCAGATTACCAGCCATATCCGGGTAGTGCTTATGCCTCCTATGCATATGAGCATTACTTTCCTGCTCCACCACCTTTTGTTGCCGAGCCTTTCGCTGCTGCTCCACCTCAGTTTCCCTCTGGTAGCTTCACTCTTGCATATCTACCGCTACCTGCTGGCCCCCTGGCCTCTCTGCTTGCCTCCTTGGGGGACTCTGCTCCGTCCTTCCCGCAGGCCCAGGAGCTTCTAGCTCTTGGCATGTCATGGGCTGAGAAGAATGCCCGCTGGCCCGGTCGCTCCTTTGGTCTCGCTGACGAGGAGATGCCCGACCAGGCTGAGGATGCCGATGAGGATGCCGACGAGGATGCTGATGATGCTGATGGTGATGGTTCTTCTGCTGAGGATGGCGATGATGGTGCTGGTTCTGCTGCTGGCACAACTTCCCCGCCTTCAGATGGTGATGAGGACTACAACCTCGGCGATGACGAGGACACAGTTGACATAGATAGCTTAGATGTCTAGGAGGTTGTCTTAGATTATAGTCTAGCATGTCTATTATATATCTTTCTAGACTCTTTTGTATAAGCAACATCCTGGCACATTAGTCTGAGCTGTACTGTTTTCTTATTCTCTGTTTTCTCGCTTTTTATGGTTGTAGTCGCTTATGAGAACATATGTCTGAGTTGGAATATCATTGCTACACTTTGGCTATTTCATCCGTGTTATCTTCTGCTTGGTGTTTTATGAGCTATATTTTGATTCTGACTTGGATTGTATGTTTCTCCTCTGTGGTTGTATGTTATATGCCTTTACACTGTTGTTTATCATCTTTTGCATATTTGTGTGGTTGAGTCTTGGAGAAGACCTAGATTTTGCTCTTCTACACCCCCTTCCTTTTTTATAATGTCAAAAGGGGGAGAAATATCTCATGGTCTGAAACTCAATCATATTGTTTTTATGGTGATAATACTATTGCTTTCTTGCCTAAGTGATCCTTTTCTTGTAAATTTGCTGATTGATCATATGACATGTAAGGGATTACATATTACATGGATTTTGGTTTTGCTATGTATAGAAAACCTAACATGCAGGTGAGAGGAAGCATAAATTGAGGGGGAGCAATTCCAATTGTTCTTATCATGAATCCCCCTAATTCACAAGGCAAAGGTTTAATTTTCTTATCCTTTTCAATATGTTTGAGGAATGGTTTGTCATTGTCAAAAAGGGGGAGAATGTTGACCTAGATGTTGTACATTACCTATATTTTGATAATGACTTAACCATTCCATTCATATGTATCTAACATGTGCGTTAAAGATTGTTTGCAGACATTAGGTACATGAAAAGGATCACATATACAAGCCCTAGAATGGGCCAAGTGCAAGCCAAATTGACTACAAGTGTGCAATTTAGGATTTCCATGTAAATCACCCTAGAACATAAATGTAATCACTTGTAACGATGAATATGCTTGTTACTTAGAAGAGAAAAATGTTTGGGACAAAATTCACCAAGTGCTAATCACTTTTATTGCAAATTAGAAAATCCATTTCAGGCACTTGGTCGGTCGAGTTTCCCACCCTGAAACTCGACCGATCATCCTGAGTCGATTTTCTGAAGATTGCAATCGGTCGAGTTGTGCACTCACAGAACTCGACCGATTGGGTAGTAGGCCAATTCTAGTTGGAATGGTCGGTCGAGTTTCCTCAGGACAAACTCGACCGATCAATTCAACATCGAATTGCCTGCTACCTGATCGGTCGAGTTACACCCATTGATACTCGACCGATTGCACTGTACGGAGTTTGCAGAAAAAGTAATATGACCGTTGGTGAATTATTTTGGGCAAAAATATAGCTGTTTTCTTGAAGGAAAAACGACCACTTATGCACCCAAGTGTCCCACAACATAAAGGGCCACCCTCAACTATAAATAGAACCCCTTGGACTTCATTCCAAGCTGCTCTTCCATTGCAAACTTGGTTCTAGCTTAGTTGAGAGTGTTCCAAGCCCTTGAGCCCCTTTCTCTCTCTACCTTCAAGACAATTTCGTGAGTGAGATAGGTCCTTGTGTATGAGAGCTATCCTTTGTGCTATGTAAAGCTCTCCTTTCTTTCTTCCCACCTCCAAATCAAATTGAAGATTGATTGAAGCCACTTCTCCGAGTGAAAGAGGAGTTGTTGTTGTTCTTCTCCGAGTGAAGGAGAAGATGTGTTGCTGATCTTCAAGAGTGAAGATTGATCGTTGCTCCAGCTCCCTTGGTGAAGGGAAAACGTGGGCAAGCTCTCCAAGTGAAGGAGAGGTGCAAGGCAAGCTCAAGTAAGATAGGTAATTCCTGTAAGGCTGGAGACAAAGGTGAGATTGGGTAAGTCCTTTGTAGAAGGCTGAAGAATCTCGCTTTGTGGGTAAGTCCTTGGATAGGTTGAAGATCTTAGCTTGTGTAATTAAGCCCTTGGTTGTGTGTTTTATGTTTCTTGTAATCTTATCGTGATAAATAAGAGGACCAAGTTGCAAATCCTAGAGTCTAACCAACTCTAGGTAGTGGACTGACATAGCTCCTAAGTTTAGGACTTGGAACCACTCTAAACCACCTGTCCAAGTGCATGATATTCATTATCTCTTATCCTTGCTTTGTATGCTAGAATAGGATATCAAATTGCTGCTTGCATTAGTTTTTACACTTCATTTAAATTGGTGGTCTAATCGATTTTGTGAAGTGTGTGTAGCTCTATTCACCCTCCCCTCTAGAGCCCATCGATCCAACAAGTTTAATCTTCATTCTAGATTTCACCATGCCATTAAGACTTAGACTTTGGTATAATGTAAGTGGCATCAGGATGATGCTCTCTACCGGATCTTCTAACCCTTGTCTCACTTCATTATCCCCCACATTGAATGGGATAGTGAAAGCTCTGGGGTCCTTTTGTTTGGTTGGCATTTTCACCTACACAAAGGCGATGGATATTTTTTCTAGCCTGGCTGTTCCAACCTCATATATGTGTCTCCTCTTTGTTATAAGATCTTTGAAAAACCTTACGTAGGTTGACATATCCTCAATGGAATATAGAAAAGAAATGTCTAGGTGCAACTTCTTTATAGCTTCCAAGAACTTCTCATATCTCTTCTTTATATGAGCTTTAATCAGCTTATATGGGAAAGGTATCCTTGGTGCATCAAGTTCCCTATTTCTAATGGCTTCTTCAGTCGCATCAAGCTTTTTTTTCTGTCAATGGCTTCTTTCCTTCACCTTTTTCTTTTGACTTTGATTTCTTTGATATTTACTTAAATTTCTAATTTCTTCCTCCCTTAAGTCATTTTTAGGTAAGGATACATTATCAAGAACACCTTTAGGAGTATCTTTATTGGACGTCTCCTCTAGAATTTTTCCTAATCATCTAAAAGTATTCATTTTTGTAGATTCAGTACTAGATGGGATCCTCCCTTGCAAATTCTTTGTTGGCTCAAATAATTGTGCAAGTTGCCGATCAATTTGCTTGTTATGGACTTGCATATCAGCCATTTAAGCGGTTCTATAGCACTTTGACTCGATTGTTCATTGATGGTGGCTTGCCTTTTCACAAAGGCAAACATATCATACATCAAGTCTTATTGATTAGAGTTCTTGTTTTGACCTTGGTTTCCTCCAATGAGGTTTTAGTTTTGACCTTGTCCTTGATTAGAATTGTTTCTATTTTGTTGATAGTTTGTGTTACAGGTACGTCCAAAAGGTCCACCCCATCTACCAAGCCTAGGTGGTTAGTTAGCAAGGTTCTTTGGAATGTTTAAAAGTTGGGAATTCTCTATAGAATTCTTGTTCTCATAAGACAACCAAGGGTGATCAGGGCTCTTAAAGTTGACATAGAAAACATTTTCAATGACATCTTTTTTACTGTCATCCTGTAGTTGAGTTTAGATGCAGTTGTCCAGTCTGTGGCCTCCTTATCCATAGGTAGCACACTTCATTACCTTTTCATCTATGTTCTTTCCTTTATTACTAGAATCCTTTAACTGTCAAATGTCAGAAGCCATCTTTTGAATTTGAGCAGTTATAGTCTCCAATGCCTTAGATTCATCTATTGTCCTTTCAGTGGAATCTTTGTTAGATGTTCCTCTATCATGATCCAGTCCAACTTGCATGGAAACCATGTGGACAAAAAGGCCAGGGCGTATTCCATCCATAATCCAATCTTTAGATATGTCCACCGCCTTCTCAGTATAGGGTTTTTGTAAAGAAGGAAACTCAAGGAGTTTGCAGGAAACAAGATTTATTCTTTCTGTTGGATATGGTGTACGATCATAAGATCATTGCAAATTACTACATTCTTACCAGGTTCTTAGACATTAAGAAAATCATGAAGAGAGAATATGGGGATATCATGTGTGGGGGTTTGATTACTCTTATTGCCAAGAAGCTCGAGGTGGACCTAATAGGTCTAGAGGCTTCACCAGGTAGAAACATGGTGGATATTCAATACCTTCTACAGGCTTGATCTCTAGGGTCCCCAATGATGATACCAAGTTCAGATAGTTCTTTGATGATGACCATTACATCAACATTCCAGACTTGGAGAACATCACCTTGACAAATAAAGACAATTGGAAGGTCATTCTTACTGGTTTAGATGATACAGAAGCCTCTGAAGGACCACAAGCTACTAAGGCACCCCCTACAACTCCACCACCTCCCTCCATAGGCACTTAGACGGAGTACTCTTGGGACATGCATGATGTCAATCATCTTTACGGCTATGTGCAATAGTGGTTTGACAAAATGGACGGCCGCCTAGACCTGATGAGTCAACAGTATTCTATTATGCATGATATTGTTCAGTGCATGGATATGTGGCACATTTCTAGGGCCATTATCCAATGCCCCACACCAGCCTACACCTTATTCGTAGCTTGGTTTTACTCCACAGCCCATGCATGTTGATATTCCATATGATGATGGTCTCGTCAACCAGTTCTTCCCTATTGGTCATGAGGGCAATGGCCCTTCCCACTGATGCCATCCATGATAGGTACCCAGTTGCTTCTTCTATAAGTTTGATTGATGCAGTGAGGACACTATAAATTTCAACCTTAGGGGGGTGCAACTGGTCGGTAAAGTAGTTATTTTTGTTGTTTTTCATGTTTAGTTCTTGTTTTTAAGTTCTGCTTTTTCTTTTTCCTATGGCAAATCCAATATGATGTGAGGCTCACTTTGTGTAATGAATTTTTTTCTTCACAAGTGTGAACGATCTTGTCCTCTTTCAATAAATTTATAATTTGAAGGAATTGTTAAAGAGAATGCATGAATCAAATGAAACCCTTTCGCCATCAACATGTGCTTAATTTTGGTTTATACTTGTAGCTTGAACATTCACCTTTCACATCTCTGATTGCTTAAAACATGTAATGGTCTCAATTTTTTATGATTGAATCAACTTTACAACATCAATTAGGATACAGGATTCCCTTGACAAACTCTTAGTGCATATATAACTTCTCTTTTAGTGAAAAAACTTCAAAACAAATGAATGAAATCTAGATAATCTTATAATTTCGTTGACTCTTTTATGTTGTGGAAAATTTTCAAAATTTTTATTGCCTTGTTTCACCCTCATACCCCATAAAAGATGGCTAACTACCCACATATCATGCTAGCCTAGTGTAAGTCTGATCTGGCAATGATGGTTAGGTGGTATATCTCAAAAGAGGGTAAAACACCCCAACAGGCATTCCATGTGTGCATAAGCCTATATTAGCAGTCGAGTGCCAGAATCCATAATCCATTGCCAAATCATCTTTTGGGAAAGAAGAAGAGTACAACTAAGATTATTAGTTCTAATTAAGATTTCATCATTTGCATTCTTTATAGATGAGAATTCGAGTTGTACATCCACTAATTGTTTGTCTTGGTCATCCAAACTCTACTTAGTGTAGTTTAATTGATTCATTCATTAAATTGTGACCACCCATGCTGAATTAAAAATCTCTTTCATGGGTTTTTAAGTTGAATTTATGGCTACAAATATAAACATGTTGATCATGGTTGATATGGTCTCATACTCATCTTTCTTTTCATTTGATCTGTACATGAGCTTCGTAATCCCTTCATACGTGCTCTATGCTCATTTTTCTTGAGGATAAGCAATAGTTTAAGCTTAGGGGGATTTGATGTGTGCATTTCATATTGACATTTTGTACAATCTCACACAAAATTTAGTTCATTTTTCCTTCCATTAGCCTCTATTCATATTTATCTTGCCATATTTTAGTTATTTTACTTACTACATGATGTTGATTGCAGAAATGCTTTCAAAGTGTCAAATTGGAGATAGCCCAACTCAAATCTGACCCCAATGGGACTTCTCCTTGACTTGTAGCTAATTCAGAGTTTATTCTTGAAGAAATACCATTGCACACATGTGTCTTATTTGAGACACAATGTGTTCCTTCACAGAAACCTTCACAGAATGAAGAACATGTTGTGTGATATTTAACACACGGTGTGTGTGTCTCTGGTGGCCTCAACACTAAAATGTAGAGAACACGACACGATGTGTTCCCACAAGGACACGATGTGTCCTTGGGACTGAAAGGCCGACTACAACTTGTTGTCGACGCACATGGCGTGTGTTGAATCAAACACTTTGTGTCACCTAAATTGACTCCAGAAGATTATCACACGACGTGTCCTCTAAAAGACACGTCGTGTCATTATCAATTTCTACAGAAATAAGAGCAACCGCCCCTCATTTTTAAAGGCTAAGACAACACAATGGGTTGTTATCTCTCATCATTTTGAAAGTGTTTTTTGTCTAAGAGAAGTTCTAGAGATAAGGAGGGTGATTTTGGGGTGGAAGAAGGTGGTGTCTTGGCAAAGAACCTCCATTCTACTTCATTTCTTCTCCATTTCTTCTCTAAAGGTGCAGTAGAGCTTACTTCTGTCACTCAAGCTTTCCGGGAGGGAAGATTGTCTAAGTTGGAGCAGCTCCAATGGTGGAATTTTGTCCTCTAGCAAAGTTCTACTTCTCTTTGGCTACATCTTTGGTTCCTTTAGCTTTTTCTTCTCTTAAACATGCATAACTCTAAAATTTTTGCATTGTGTCTGTACATTTCTATTATGGACGAGTAGAACTCTTTTCTTGGGCATGGGAGAATAACTCCCATGCCATTGTTCATGTGAACTTGAAATCTATGTTTATTGCTAGTTAATTTGCTTTTCCATGGATGCCTACGGTGTTTCTTGCTTGTATGTTTGGCTGGCCACCTTTTGTACATGTTTCATACTTACCTTTTGCTTCGGGAGAATGTATGAGGGAGTAGGGAGTAGGATCCATGACAGTATGCTCTTGACCATGGGAGTGGCTTGATAATATTAAGGGTTAAGGTTGTGTTAGACACTAAGCATAGACGCGGGAGTGTTATGCGACGTTGAGAACCATCTTGTGACATTAGGAAATGCACAATGATGACAACCTCCTTGCATGTTAACGGTAATCTTAATTTCATAAGTGCATATGATATGATGGTATGGTAGTGAAATCTAATGCCCAAGCATTTAATTGCTTAACTAACCCTTTAACCTTGAGCTTTTTATTTTTGCTTGCCTCTTAAGTCTATAATCAATCTGAACTTTTGTAACCCAACGTGGATTAATTAAAGTTAACAAATTTGCACCTAACTAGCCTAGCTCCTTGTGTTCGACACTCGACTGCATTGAACCCGTACACTTGTGGGTGATTAGTGAGTTGAGATCTTTCTTTCTAAAACTCCCAATAAGTTTTTGGCACCATTGTTGGGGATCTAAGATAATTTTTAGTTAGAGTAGAAGAGTTAACTAGTATTTGAGACTAAGTCATCATTTTCATATTCCATATTGTGGTACCTTTTAGCTTTTGTGAATCTCACTCAATTCTTGCTTTTCAAGTTGCATGTGTTGTTATAAGAGAGGTCTACAAACATCAATCTTTCTAGACCCAAAAATAGAGCAAACTTTCAGTACTCGTAGGCGAGCAAGGAGGGGTGAGAACTCTTCAAGTTTGGAGGGATCACAACCTTCATTACCACATTCCACACATTCTTCACCTTCACCCGATCCTCTTCAAGAGTCGGAGATGGAGGACAATTGTCCACTCAAGGATTTTGTTGTGTCAGCTGCCATTAATATATATGGTGCCATAGGTCATCCTGCGATATTGGCCAACAACTTCTCCATTAGCCCTAAATCATGCAGATGATACAATAGAATCACTTCGGGGGAACTCATATGGAAGATCCAAATCTTCACATAGTAGAGTTTCTTTAGTACATGAACACTTTTAAGATCAATGGTGTTCCATCTGAAAGATTACGCTTACTCTTTTTCCCATTCACTTTGTGATACCGAGCCAAGGTGTGGCTCTCCTCATTGCCTAAACATTCCATCAAGAGTTGGGATGATCTATTGAATGCTTTTCTAGCTCAGTATTTTCCTCCTAGCAAGACAGCCCAGTTGAGGAATCAAATCACAAACTTTAAGAAACAAGAAGGTGACATGCTTTATGACACTTGGGAGAGGTTTAAGGACCTCTAACTCCTATGCTCTCACCTTGGTTTGACAAATTGGTTGCTTCTACAAACTTCTACAATGGGTTATTCTACAATACCCGCATGACCATTGATGTTGCTGCAAATGGAGCCTTGATGAACAAGTCATATAGTCAAGCTTTCACTATCATTGAAGACATGGGGCTCAACCACAGTCAGTGGAGTTCTGAAAGAACCAGCCAACCCTTCTCTTCTACTAGCTCAAGTGAGAAGTCCAGTGGGAAACATGTTGTTGATGTCGTGGACTTGATTTCAGCCAAACTTGACGCCTTGACTCAAAAATTTAAAAGACTAACCACTCATTCAGTTCAAGCAGTTGAGAAAGTATGTGAGGCTTGTTGAACATTTGAGCATAATTGTGCTTCTTATTTTGCACCACAAATGAATGCTAATGAAGCACCAGAAGAAGTCAATGCAGTAGGAAATTTCAATAATAGACAAGCCTACAATCCATTTTTTGAAACCTATAACCCAAGATGGAGGGACCATCCAAATTTCTCTTACTGAAACAACATTTCACAGAACCAGCAACAAGGTTAAGCTCAAGGTCAACAACATATGAGAAACTATCAACCGATGAATGCCAACCGCCAATAGCCACCGGGGTACAATTCTAGCAACAACAGGAACCTCAATCAATTTTAGCAAGTGACTCCTTCACCGCAAAAATAAAGCTTGGAAAGCCTCCTTGAGACCTCTGTCACCACACAAATCCAGTAGAATGATGAGTTTCGAGCACATGGCAACATATTGAAAGATGCTATGACACAGTTGTCTTCCAAAGTTGATGGAATTGTCACTCACACCAGAATGTTGGAGAACCAGATAGCTCAACAAGCATTAGCCAACCAAGAAACATCTTTAGGTTCTTTATCCAGTAAACCTATTATAAATCCCAAGGAGCCTTGTAAATCTATGACCTTGAGGAGAGGAGTAGTCATAAGAGGATCTACACCGCCATCCAGAGGAAATCTGGAGAGATTGCTGAAAATCATAGGAAGAAATCTGCTGGAAATTTGCATCAAGGTGATTCTTCTAGCAAGTCAAATGCCCCTTTTCCTCATAGGTTTGTTAACATTAAAGATGATGTGAAGTTCAACAAATTTATGGGCATTCTGAACAAGTTGTATGTAAACCTGCCCCTAGTTGAAGTCATAGTTGAAGTGCCCTCCTATGCCAAGTTCTTAAAGGATATCTTAACCAAGAAGAGGAGATCTAGACATGTAGAAATTGTCATGCTTTCTGAAAGGCTAACCTCCATCATCCAGAACCGTATGCCTGAGAAAATAGATGACCAAGGTTCCTTTACTCTCCTTTGAAATATAGGAGACTCTACTTTTGATAAAGGCCTTGTTGACCTTGGAGTTGGCATCAGGTTGATCCCCGTCTCTTTATGGGAAAAGCTAGACTTAGGGGATTAGAAGCCAACATCTATGATAATTCAGCTAGCTGACCTCTCAATTAAACACCCAAGGGGAGTGATTGAGGATGTCCCTATTTAGATAGGAAAGTTCTTCATTCCATGTGATTTTTTGGTCTTGGACATGCATGAAGACCCAACCAAACTAGTCCTTTTTGAAACACCCCTCTTACACACTGTAGGTTGTCTTGTTGATGTTAGAGAAGGAAAACTCACTATCAGGGTGGGAGATGAAGAACTAATGTTTTCATTCTATGATGCCATGAAGGCACCTAGCTCCAAGGAATACCTTTTTCTCATTGACACTATTGATACACTACTTGAGGAAGAAAAGAATTCCGTTGAAACTGCATTAGATGATCTTGAAGAAGATGACACAAGTGCTATCTCAATGAGAAAAGTCCTAAAAATCAGGAGATTCCACCAAGTGAAGACTCAAAGAAGAATGAAGAAAGCAATAACACATATCCAAGCAAACAGGTTGAACTAAAACCCCTCCCATACGGGTTATGGTATGCTTTCTTAGGCCCAAACTCTTCATCTCCTGTCATTATAAATGTTGAATTGAACAATGATCAAGAAGAAGAAAAATTGAATGAACTTAGAAGTTATAAAGATGTGATAGGTTATTCTGTTGATGACCTCAAAGGAATTAATCCATCCATTTGTATGCATAGGATATAGCTTTGGAAGAGAATCCCAAACCATGCATAGACCCCCAAGGAGACTAAACCAAAACATGATGGAAGTTGTAAAAAGGGAAAATTTAAAACTTAAATATGTCGGAATTATTTATCCAATAAGTGATAGTCCTTGGGTGAGTCCTATACATTTTCTGCCTAAGAAAGGAGGAACAACGTTAATTAAAGGAGAAATGATGAATTAATACAGACAAGAATCGTCATTGGATGGCGAATGTGCATTGACTATAAAAAATTGAATAAAGCCACTAGAAAAGATCATTTCCCTTTACCTTTTATTGATTCGATGTTAGAAATACTTTCTCACCACTCCTATTTTTTCTATCTAGACTGGTATAGAGGGTTCTTCCAGATTCCCATCTATCCACCTGATCAAGAAAAGACCACATTTACTTGCACCTATGGAACTTATGCATATAGGTGGATGCTCTTTGGGCTTTGCAATGCTCCCGTCACTTTTCAAAGGTGTATGATGGCCATTTTTTCTGATTACATTGAAAATATTATGGAAATATCCATGGATGACTTTAGTGTCTATTCCAATTCATTTGATGATTGTTTGTTGAATCTAACTAAAGTTTTGCTTATATGCCACCAAGTCAACCTCGTGCTTAATTGGGAGAAATGCCATTTTATGGTGCATACAGGTGTCGTTCTAGGACATGTTATTTTGAATAAAGGGATTGAAGTGGATAAAGATAAAGTGGGGGCTATTGAAACAATGTCGGCTCCAACCAATGTGAAGGAAACTCACAATTTTTTGGACCATGTGGGTTTCTACAGGAATTTATTGAGGATTTCTCAAAGATTGCAAAGCCTCTATGCTCCTTGTTAGCAAAAAAATGTCGAGTTTATATTCAATGATGATTGCCAAATCACCTTCCGGAAGTTAAAAGACGCCCTAGATTCATCTTCTTTTATCCAACCACCAGATTAGAGTTCTCCTTTTGAAGTAATGTGATGCAAGCGACTACACCATAGGAGCAGTCTTGGGACAAAGAAAAGACAACAAACTCCATGACATACACTATGCAAGTAAGACCCTTCATGAAGCAAAAATAAACAATGCTACTATAGAGAAGGAGATGACTGCCATTGTTTATGCATTAGATAAATTCAGACAGTATCTAGTGGGTTCTAAGGTCATTATGTATATGGATCATGCTGCAATAAGGTACCTTATGAGCAAGAAAGATGCCAAACCTCGCCTCATCCACTAGATATTGCTACTACAGGAGTTTGACTTAGAAATCAAAGATAAGAAAGGAACCGAGAACAGTGTAGATGACCTTCTACTAGCATTGAAGACAAAGTTCCTATTGATGACAAATTGCCCTTTGAGAAGTTGTATGTGGTAAACTCTCTTGCTTTGCCATGGTTTGCTGATTTTGCAAATTACCTTACCACCGAATGTCTTCCACCTGATTTCACTTACCAGCAATAGAATAAGTTCCTTCATGATGTTAAATTCTATTATTGGGACGACCCTCTATTGTTCAAGCAATGCATAGATGGACTCATCAGGAGATGTATCCCAAATGAAGAAATTGCTAGTGTGATTTCAGATTGCCATTCCTCTCCTACGGTGGACACTTTGGAGCATACAAAATTGCAACCAAAATCCTTCAATCTGGGTTTTATTGGAGAATTCTATTTCATGATGTGCACACATTTGTCAAGGCTTGTGACAATTGCCAAAGAGGTGGGAGAATTTCAAAGAGGGATGAAATGCCATTGAACTCAATTCTATAAAATAGAAGTCTTTGATGTGTGGGGCATAGATTATATGGGCCATTTCCCATCATCATGTAGCTACAAGTTCATCTTAGTGTCATGTGATTATGTTTCCAAATGGGTGGAGGCAATCCCCACTCAAGCTCTAGATGCAAAGTCAGTCATAAAACTATTCCAAAAGATCATATTCCCCGTAGTTGGAGTTCCAACAGCAATAATATCAGACGGTGGCAGCCATTTTAATGAAAGGAACTTCAATAACCTGCTTAGCAAGTATGGAGTGAAGCATAAGGTGTCCACACCTTATCATCCTCAAACATCAGGTCAGGTGGAGATCTCAAATAGGAAACTAAAGGCTATCCTAGAAAAGACTGTCTCCAGTTCAAGGAAGGATTGGGCACTGAAGTTAGACAATGCATTATGGGAATATAGGATAGCTTTTAAAACTTCAATTGAAACAACTCCTTTCAAACTTGTCTACGGCAAATCATGTCAGTTACCCGTCGAATTGAAGCACAAGGCACTATGGGCATTCAAATTCCTGAACTATGACCTTAAGAAGGCAGGAGAGAAAAGATTGTTGCAACTCCAAGAGTGTTACACCCACATACCACAATTACAACTAATTATTAGATTAGGGCATAAGTTTGAGGATTATACTTAATAGAAAGTTCATTCCCAACTTTTTGTTCCTTTATTTTAAAATCTTTATTTTCTCACATTCAAACACATAAACAAACTTTATAAAGGAAATAAACCTTGATTACTCTAATATGAACTCAACATTAATGATACACATCTAGACATTTACTATGTTCCTCAAACTTCCATGAACATACAACATGATAACCGGATATATACTCTATTTATAAGGAAAAAAAGATACAAATCATCATTTAGAACTCTCTCTCAACACTATACAAGGACCTAGAGTGGCAGGGTCTAATTGAACTTAACTAATCTCATACTTAACTCCTGTGGCAGATCTACGTTGATGCAATGACATCTTCAATTCATGAGTTATCCCTAAAAATTGTGAGTAGAGGGGTGAGCCTACTCGCTCAGTGAATGAGTACTTCAAAGAAATAGTCTAAAGAACTAATATAATTATAGATATACTATTTTACAACTGATATAAATTATAATAGTAGTAAGCTTTAAAGAGACTAATCATTCACAAACATAAACATGGTAGAATACTCTAGACATCTACAAGAGTGAATCAATATATGAACATGCTTGATTAACCATAAAGAAACTAATAATCCAAAAACATACAAAGAATAATTGAATAACTTCACACACTTGGTTAACCTCTCATTCATATTATTATGCATAAGTAGTAATATACAAATATCTAAACATTTTTCTCATTATTCTCTTTGTAATCTTTCATTAACTTTGACTTGACCTGACTATTGAACTGACTACTACTATGTTGGCCAACTAAACATAACCGACTGATTTGACTATTGTACTCTTTATCTAAACTCAATTAACCTTTCTTTTTACTTTACCCCTGAACTCACTTGGATTTTACCATCCAAGCAAAAGAAACTATTGCGTGACTTACCGTACAATTCTTAAGGTAAACCCGGGACCTTAAGACTACTACTAACTACCTCGGTATGCAGTGAGGTTTCCACATCTGGCCTAACGATGGCTAAACAACATTTATAAACTATGGCCCCTTGTCCTGGGTACTTAGGAGGGGTGTCTCTAGGCTAAAAAGCCTTAACTCTACGTAATGTGGTTCCACTAGGGCTGACACGCAAAATAGAGTAACTGTCAGAAGAAGTATGTCCAAAAGGGTTGTATACTTCAACTGGTGGGTACCATTGGATCTCTAGTTATTATTGGATACCCCCACTACTGAAATAGTACCACCAGGATCTCTTGTTATTGTTGGGTACTATGCTACTCAACTAAAGTACCACCGATATCCAGTCAATTGATGTTAGATACTCACTTCCGGGCTACTTCTTCCTATATCTGATAGTCCATAGCATGTTTCACCCATCCTGGTACAGACCTCTAGGGAGGGTTCTACGGTGTTCAAGGCATCTACTATTACTATTTTAATTTAGTGACTACTTGAGATATTGGATTGAATTCATTGATGATACTTAGTTGAATGCATAACATATTGGTTACCCTTATCTTAGGGTTTCTCAGTTTTTACATGTTTAACATACTGATTACCCTTCTCTTAGGGTTTCTCATTTCTCACGCACATAAAAGAATTTGCATATGTTCAAATAGATATCATGTCTAATGATATAAACATTTACATTCAACATTTATCATGTTCATGCAAGGCATAAATGACATCCCTATCTAGGGAAATTCTTTTTCTATTTTCTTAAATTACCATAAAAACTTATGCATTTCATGTCAATTAACTCTGCTAGATATTTCTGCATTACAAATCAAAATGTGAATGCATATAAAATAATATTCTGCTAGAAACTCGAATTATCACATAACTCATTTCAATCAGTCATGCATATGAAACCCTAGTATGAATTTAACTAGGGTTTCCAAGATATTCATTAAAATATCATGCATCAAGAATAACCTTAAATAAATTTATAACAATAAAATAATCACATTAGTTGAATTCATGAATCTATTCGCAAACTTTCAACTTTCCATTCATTTGGGGTTTCACCCTCTTTATTGATATATCAAGCAAACATTGATATCATCAAATGAAATACCAGATCTTATCTGACATATATGTACTACGCATTCAGATAAAACAATCATTTGTAACCAAGGAGATTCAACTATACAAACCTCTTTATTCAATTATACAACAATTTTAGTCATAATCGAAAATTCGAGATTTTGCTATTTTCATATAAACTCTGAAATTACTTTAGGAATTATCATTTAGATAATTTGTATGCATTTCTAGTATGATTTATCAACTGTAATCCATCACAACAGAGAAACAATCTATTTCATATCATCTTGCAAAAGCTAGGTTAAAAGGGAAGTTTAGGGTTTATAGCCGCACACAAAACAAGTAAAGATTATTAATCATTTAACTCATTTTCATGCAATCTACTATTTAAAGAAAGTACCCACTCACCCTAAGGTATGAAAACACCTTTAAAACACAACCCATCTCTGAAAATCTTGAAATCATATCAAAACCCTAGCAAATCACCGGATTCTTCTTCCATTCTACCCAAAAACCTAGAAATGGGGGATTATGAAGAAAGAGTGAAAAAAGGGGAAGATTTGATACCATTTCAAATCAAATCAGTGTAGGGATAGAATCTTGACATGTGAGAGAATATTCACCATGAAAGGCTATGCAAAGAAGCTAACTTACTTGATTTCATCATATCTCAATTCCACCACTTTCCTCTCAAACCCTAACTATCTCTCTCTCAATCTCTAGGATTTTGTTTCTCTAGAATGGATCACAAAATATGAGATCTCCTTGGGTACTAGCTTGATCACATAGAGAAATTTAGGTTGCTTTTGTAATTTACACATTAACCCCTCACTATACTTTTTCTTATTTCAGCAGATTTTTTTATTATAAAAAAGTAACTATAATTCATTTATTTTAGAGGTCAAACATCCTCCAAAAATTATGAAAATTTAGAATGATGTCTGAAATATAATTTTAGAGCTCCAATATAAATTTAAGATCATTTGGAGTTACAAATAATTAAATAAAAATCAAACACTACACTACTAAACCGCACTCTATCAGCATTTCGGTTGAAGTATAATTTGACCAAGAACCACATTCAAAGAACATCCAAATATTTTGAAATTTTTTGCAAACATGAATAATTGAGTTATACATATCATATCCAAAATTAAATTAAATAAAAATTCATAAAAAATATGAAAATCATTTACCACACTGCTATCCTGATCAAATTCCATATTCATGTACTATCTAAACCCTAATTTTTTCCGATTAGGGTTTACATTTATCAAACCCTAATTCTTCAAACTAAAATCATAATTAGAGTTTCTTCTTAGGTTTGAAACATCACAATTTAGCTACTATCATTAATCAACTCCAAACGATGTTCAATCTAATCAATCATGTAATCATTCAGGTAAACCCTAGTTTACTAATTAAGCAAAAATGTGGTCATAAAAATTCTCACCCCCTTAAAAAGTTTTATCCCCGAAACATAAATATGAAAACAAAGTATAATCAAAGTTTCTTTTAGACTTCTGAAATCTTATGTGTCACTATACTCTTGTATTTCATATTTGAATGTTATTTTCAACATTGAGTCATTTGTTTCTCTTCTAATCACAACATTTTTAAGTAAGACTTCTCAATGATAGTCGAAGGATATTTTTTTGTCACAATCAGTAATAGGAAAGAGATAGATAAACAACTTTTTTTTGCCATACCTTGTTGAGATGTTGCCTCAGTTTTGGTAATCTGATCCCACTATCTTAATTCATACACATCAATATGTACCTATTTGTCTACATCACATCAGAGTTATTAAAGATAGTTCACCTTTCTATTTTGAATTTCACTATTTTGTCACTCTAATAGAAAGGCACTCATAAACTACAAGACTAGAAGTAACAATAATTGTATAAAACTGAGTCAGACTACTGATATGAATGATTGAAACCATAAAACTCATTCCAATTTAGTATATTACTCGCACATGTATAATTGAAGTCATATGTTAAAAAAAAATCATCCCTTGATATGCCTTCAACAAACTACAGTTCTTTAAAACAAATTCACATATTGTTGAAAGCCATTTATTTTCTCTACTTTCTCTTCCTATGCATTATAACTTCTTCTTACTTATCCTTCTCATTTTGATCATCTAGAATAAACATCCCTAACATTGAAACATTCAAGGTAAGAATAGATTATTCATCATTCTTTCTATCACTGCAAAAAAGTTTATTTTAGATTACACTTTGCTCATGTTGTACTTCTCCTTTTATTCAAATCACACTTCTTACATTTTAAATCTATTTCTTATCCTTTGTTCATACTCGTTTCCATATTATTTATATATCCTTCACATTTGCAACCTTTAAACCCATGAATACTATAACTAATATTTTCTTTTCATATTGATGATCTCAGGATTTTATTTTATAGAGATGTTCATGGTCAGGGTCAAATCACTACTGACATCCCTTTAGCTATTACAACCCTAAACATTCTAGGGTTTGGTCCTTATCAATAACATGACGTTATTATGAAGTGACTTTACTACCTTAATTTGAAATTCAAACTTTGGATCTCGCAAGTTTACTAAATTCTTCCTTACCTTATCACTTGAATTTCATTTCTCTTATTTGGTCATTCATATAGATTACTTTCTTGATCTACCCTTCTAGGGTTTCATCATCATATTACGTGTCATTAATACATTCAGTAGATGTATCGCTCATGACGGTTGTGTATCATTTATGATTTATTTCCTTATCACTCCATCCCATGTTACACTCACTAAGGAGGATACAAAAGAGAAGCTGATTTTGAGAAATAGAATTATAATCTTCAATTATTCACTTAACACAATTCTCATACTAGTCATCATCAAGGAGACTAGTCTATTTCACATATCCTCACATCTCACAATCTTTCTCTTTTATCATCTATATTACTCCCTCATGTTTCAACCCCTTCTTTATTTTCTATCATCGACTACCTGTTTGCTAGTCTTCCCTATGTCATTATTTAGTTTTACTTATCTCTTATGATCATGGTTCTTACTCTTGTGTATGATTCCATATTCCATGCCATATAAATTTTCTTATCATCCTTTTACTTTTAACTAGTTGAAATTCTAAATCAATATTCTCCCTACTAGATTCATCTTATGCATAATACATTACATGTCCTTCATTTTGAATCAAACGGCTCATGCAGGGGTTAACCGTAGTTTCATTTTTTATCAAGCCTTTATATTCTGAATGCAGGTTTACCTTTATATGAGTTTTTCATTTATTTATTTGCACCTTTGTTCTTGTTTTAAGAACTAGTTCCATTTCATCACTAGGAACCTATTGAACACACTTGATGTCAACTAGGTTGCTACTAAATAGAGACATTGAATCAAAAGCTACTAAGGATGAATACTTTAAACTTTATGATAAAAGTATATATTCCATGCTCCTCGTTGTATCATGTAACCCTTCTTTCTAAATCAAACTCACCATTTCCATCACTTCATTTTTTTCATCTTAGTTTCTTATTCTAGTCTTATAATTTACATGTTTATCTAGTTCTCTTCACTTTTATTTTTCTGAACTTCACTTCTATGTACTTATTGCATACTTAACTTTTTTCTTCTATTTTCCTTTTATTGTAGAATACATAAGTACATTTTACTCAATTATATGATCCATTCATTCTAATCGATTCTTTCTATCTTGGCTTTCCATGTAGTTTTCTCTTATCTTTCCTTGATTTCAGATTGGATAAAGTGGCACAATTAGTTATATAGTTCAGTTCTCTTTATCCATCCTTTCTTCTTCATTTTGTATGTTACATACTAATGTATGTCTCGTATCTATATCCACCTCCTTCATCCCCAACTTAGGGTTTCTTATCTGAGGCCCCAAAGTTGGATATTAGATATCAATTCCAATTGATTCTTAACTATTCTAATCTTTCCCTTATATTTCAACATCTTAGTGTATGTAAATTCTCACTATGATGTGGGTCTAATGTATCCAGAGTCTATTTTCATTATATTGTAAATAGGAGTCGTTAGAACCCAGTAATGCATCCTGCCAGCCAAACCAGGCCGAAGCTGCTGTCCTGGAGCCAAAAGCTACTTAGGATTAATCAACTTCTATATATCTCAAACATATAGAAAGAATATCCACTAAGGGTAAACTCGTTTAAAGATAACTTCTGGTCTAATTGATACAAAGAATCTAAACAATAATTGAATTAACTTCATAGTGTTCAAGAAGCTCAAAGGGCCACATATATTTCTAAGAATATAATATTCAAATTCAAATATATAAGAGCATTTCCATTGATATCCAATCAAAGAAACAATATAAAACAAGAGTTACATCACATTTTATTCTTATGCTAAATTCATTCATTTCTTTTTGGTCTTCTAACCCTAATATTTCTAGGGTTTTTCTCTAGCCCATCCTTCCTCTGGATACCTGGCCAGGGCATCCAAAGAAGAATAGACAAAGTAGCTTGATACTGGTCAACCTAAGTAATCTAACATCGGGCCAGGATAATTAAATGCGCAGACCTCCCAGAGCTATTAACACATCAACTCCTAACGGTCACACTTATAACTCTGGCTTTCTATCCTAATGGTCCCTGACAGCTCAGCCTAAGCTTTGATACTAATATGTTACACCCACATACCACAATTACCACTAATCATGATATTAGGGCATAAGTTTGAGGATTATACTTAATATAAAGTTCACTCCCAACTTTTTGTTCCTTTATTTCAAACTCTTTGTTTTCTCACAGTCAATCACATAAACAAACTTTACAAATGAATTAAACCTTGATTACTCTAATACGATCTCAACATTAATGATACACATCCAAACATTTATTCTGTTCCCCACACTTCCATGTACATACAACATAATAACCAGATATATACTCTATTATTAAGGAAACAAATATATAAACCATCATTTAGAACTCTCTCTCAACTCTATACAAGGACCTAGAGTGACAGGGACCGATTGAACTTAACTAATCTCATACTTAACTCGTGTGGAAGATCTACATTGTTACAATGACATCTTCAATCCATGAGTTATCCCTAAAACTTGTGAGTAGAGGGGTGAGCCAACTCGCTCAGTGAATGAGTACTTCAAAGAAATAGTCTAAAGCACTGATATAATTACAAATATTTAGTTTTGCAACTGATATCAATTATAACAATAGTAAGCTTTAAAGAGACTAATCATTCACAAAAATAAATATGGTAGAATACTTTAGACATCTACAAGAGTGAATCAATATATGAACATGCTTGATTAACCACAAAGAAAATGAATAATCCATAAACATACAAAGAATAATTGAATAACTATACACACTTAGTTAACCTCTCATTCATCTTATTATGCATAAGTAGTAATATATAAATATCTACACATTTTTCTCATTATTCTCTTTGTAATCTTTCATTAACTTTGACTTGACCTGACTATTGCACTGACTACTACTATGTTGGCCAACTAAACATAATCGACTGATCTGACTACTGTACTCTTTATTTGAACTCAATTAACCTTTCTTTTTACTTTGCCCCTGAACTCACTTGGATTGTACCATCCAAGCATAATCCACTACTACGTGACTTACCGTACAAGTCTTAAGGTAAATCGGGGACCTTAATACTACCACTAACTACCTCGGTCTGTAGCGAGGTTGCCATGTCTGGCCTAACAACGGATAAACAGTGTTCATAAACTATGACCCCTTGTCCTGGGTACTCAGGAGGGGTGCCTCTAGTCTAAAAATCCTCAACTCTATGTAGTGTGGTTCCACTAGGGCTGACACGCAAAACGGAGTAACTAGAAGAAGAAGTAAGTCCACAAGGGTTATATACTTCAACTGGTGGGTACCACTGGATCTCTAGTTATTATTGGATACCGCTACTACTAAAACAGTACCACCAGAATCTCTAGTTATTGTTGGGTACTATGCTACTCAACTGAAGTACCATCGATATCCAATCAGTTGATGTTAGATACTCAATTCCGAGATACTTCTTACTATATCTGATAGTCCATAACCTATTTCACCCATCCCGGTATAGACCTCTAAAGATGGTTCTACAGTTTTCAGGGCATCTACTATTACTATTGCAATTTAGTGACTACTTGAGCTATTGGACTGAATTCGTTGATGATACTTAGTTGAATGCATAACATATTGGTTACCCTTATCTTAGGGTTTCTCATTTCTTACATGTTTAACATATTGATTATCCTTCTCTCAAGGTTTCTCATTTCTCGTGCACACAAAAGAATTTGCATATGTTCAAACAGATATCATGTCTAATGATATAAACATTTACATTCAACATTTCTCATATTCACGCATGGAATCAATGACATCCCTATCTAGGGAAATGCCTTTTCTATTTTCTTAAATTACCATAACAACTTATGCATTTCATGTCAATTAACTCTGCTAGATATTTTGCATTACAAATTGAAATGTGTATGCATATAAAATGATATTCAGTTAGAAACATGAATTATCACATAACTCATTTCAATAAGTCATGCATATGAAACCCTGGTGTGAATTTAACTAGGGTTTCCAAGATATTCATTAAAATATCATGCATTAAGAATAACCTTAAATAAATGAATTTATAACAATAAAATAATCACAGTAGTTGAATTCATGAATCTATTCACAAACTTCCAACTTTGTATTCATTTAGGGTTTCACCCTCTTTATTGTTATAACAAGCAAACATTGATATCATCAAATGAAAATCAAGATCTTATCTGACATATATGTACTACAAATTCAGATAAAATAATCATTTATAACCAAGGACATTCAACTAGACAAACCATTTTATTCAATTATACAACAATTTTAGACACATCCGAAAACCCTAGATTTCGCTATTTTCATATAAACTCTACAATTACTTTAGGAATTCTCATTTAGATAATTTGTATGCATTTCTAGTATGAATTATCAACTATAATCCATCGCAACAGAGAAATTATCGATTTCATATCATCTTGCAAAAGCTAGGTCAAAAGGGCAGTTTAGGGTTTATAGTCGTATACAAAATAAGTAAATATTATTGATCATTTAACTCATTTTCATGCAATGTATTGTTTAAAGAAAGTACCACTCACCCTAAGGTGTGAAAACACCTTTAAAATGTAGCCCATCACTAAAAATCTCAAAATCATATCAAAACCCTAGCAAATCACCGGATTCTTCTTCCTTTCAACCCGAAAATCCTAGAATTGGGGGATTATGAAGAAAGAGTGAGAAAAGGGGAATATTTGATACCATTTCAAATCAAATCAGAGGAGGGATGGAATATTGACATGTGACAGAAGATTCATCATGAAAGTCTATGCAAAGAAGCTAAACTTACTTGATTTCATCATATCTCGGATAGAGGAACCCTAGAGCAGCAATTCTACCACTTTCTTCTCTCAAACCCTAACTCTCTCTCTCTCTAGGGTTTCGTTTCTCTAGAATGGATCACTAAATATGAGAGCTCCTTGGGTACTAGCTTTCTCATATAGAGCAATTTAGGTGCTTGGGTAATTTACACATTAACCCCTCACTATACTTTTTTCTTATTTCAGTAGATTTTTTAGTTATAAAAAAGTTACTGTAAATTATTTATTTCAGAGGTCAAACATAATCCAACAATTATGAAAATTTATAATAATGTCTAAAATGTAATTTTAGAGCTCCATTATAAATTTCATATCATTTGGAGTTACCAATAAATAATTAAAAATCAAACACTACACTGTAAAATAGGACTCTTTCAGCATTTTGGTCGAAGTATAGTTCGACTGAGAAACACATTCAAAGAACATCCAAATATTCTGAAATTTTTCACCAACATGAATGATTGAGTTATATACATCATATCCAAAATTCAATTAAATAAAAATTCGTAGAAAATATGAAAAATCATTTACCACACTATTATCCTGATCAAATTATATATTCATGTACTATCAAAACCCTAATTTTTGTCGATTAGGGTTTACATTTCTCAAACCCCAATTCTTCAAACAAAAATCATAATTAGAGTTTCTTGTCAGGTTTGAAACATCACAATTGAGCTACTATCATTAATCAAGTCTAAACGATGTTCAATTTAATCAAGCATGTAATCATTCAGGTAAACCCCAGTTTACCAATTAAGCACAAATGTGGTCATAACAAAGAGCTAGAAGAACTAAGAATGGATGCTTATGAGAACTCCAAGAACTATAAAGAAAAGACTAAGAGATGGCATGACAAAATAATCAAGGTCAAGGACTTCAAAGAAGGAGACCAAGTTCTATTTTTCAACTCCAAACTCAAATTCTTTCCAGGAAAATTGAGATCCAAGTGTTCTGGACCGTTCTTAGTCTTACAAGTATTTCCATATGGGACGATGGAGCTGCAAGGGAAGCAATCAACCTTCAAAGTCAATGGACAAAGATGCAAGTTGTACACCGTCGGAGAAGAAATTGACAAGGGAGCCTCTTGCTCCCTCCAAGATGTTTGATCAACCATTTGAAGAGTCTTACTCCGGACTTTAAGCGGATGAACTTGTGAGAGTTAACCCCACATTAGGATAGATTGTCTTTAAGTAGTTTGAATCAAGAACAATCTTTAATTTCCCAAAATAAACTTGTCATGGATGAATGTAATAATGTAGACACTTATATTTGCATCTCATCGCTTCTACAGGTGTTGATAAGAAGCTGATTTCTATAGAAATTCAAAAAGACATGATGTGTCTTTATTTGACATGTCGTGTCGGCACTCACAAAAGGAATTATCTAAACATATTTTTAAGGACACACGGTGTGTCTCCAAATGACACACTGTGTTGTTATCAGATAAAGAATGTGTTGTTACCATTTGGAACACTACACATTGTGTGCTAATTCATACACAGTGTGTACTTCATACGCAAGACTGAGAAAAATTTCTGGAATCAAACATGTCATGTCTTTATTTGAACACGGCATGTCTTTATTAGTAAAGAAATTTATACTTTGGCTTCTACATTCATACACATTGTGTGCTAAAAAGCACACGTCGTGTCATATTCAGCCCAAGTCTGCTCAAATGATAACGACAGCCTCTGCAAGAAGACACGTCGTGTCCTCTAAGAGAAATGACGTGTTCTTTGATGAGAAAGGGGGTTTTTAGCCCTAATTCCAAGATTTCACTCTCACACTCATTCTCAAAGAGTCGTGTGAACCAGTCATATTCGAGCTGAGCCACCGTGTGTGCCACATCAACTTGAGCCTCTCCACCATCATTCCCTTTGATCAAGCTCAATTTTGTAAACTGCTTTGAAGCCCCCAGCGACCTCCATGGACGTCGTGACCTTCCTCTCTCTCATTCTAAGTAGCAGAGCCATCTAGGCAATCCCTCCACTGCTACCTTTCACTGCCACCAACCTCAACACTCCTGGTAAAGCAAGAAAGATTCATCTCTGTCGTCATCCTCACTTCCTTCTCCATCTATCCTTGAAGATATGACGGTAGCATCTGGTATCCACCATGTGAAGACACTGTGTTCATCCTCCTCCAGCCGCTATTCCACTCCAGGTACATGATGTGTCTCCACATAGTTCTGTCAGCGTCTCTGCCAAAGCACACGTCGTGTCTCCACAAGACACGTCATGTTGAAGGTTGTCTCGGTACAACTCACAAGCAATAATGGCACCTGTGAAACAAACCTCAAACCATAAGAATGGAGAAAGGTCTTCCTCGACCCCAACTTACATCTCCATGACCCAGTTTAGGGTCATCGCAGAGGAAGACCTGACTTACCAGCTCCTCATCTCAAGAAGGGTGCTCTCTATGTGTTTTGTGTGTCAGCAAACACTAACTGCCCTGGGATTCAAAGTTGAAGTCATCACAAATCTGAAGGACCTTGGACTCCACTAGATCTGATGTTTGATAATGAATACTTACCATTGCCTTGTATACGCTATTCTTACTACTCTTAAGATGGAGGAGGACCCACAGAAAAGGTTGTAACCTTATGCAATAATTCATCTCCATCTACTGGGTCAAGGTTTCAACTCTCACTTTCAGACAATTCTGTGAGATTTTAGAGTGTCATTATGAGGGGGCACTAAACTACCTTCTAGACTTTGTCAGTGAAGAGTTTTGGTTTGAGATCACTAATGAGTATCATGACGCCAAAAAGGCCAGGTCATATTCCATCCCTAACCCAATCTTCATATATGTCCACCACCTTCTCAGTATAGGGGATTTTGTAAAGAAGGAAACTCAAGGAGTCTTTGGGAAACAAGATTTATTCTTTCTGTTGGGCATGGTGTATGATCATAAGATCAATACAGGTTACTACATTCTTACTAGTTCTTAGACATCAAGAAAATCAAGAAGAGATATTATTGGGATATCATGTGTGGGGGTTTGATTACTCTTATTGCCAAGAAGCTCGAGGTGGACCTAATAGGTCTAGAGGCTGCACCAGGCAGAAACATGGTGGATATTCAATACCTTCTTTCTATAGGCTTGATCTCTAGGGTCCCCAATGATGATACCAAGTTCAGGCAGGTCTTTGATGACGACCAATACATCGACATTCCAGACTTGGAGAACATGACCTTGATAAATAAATACAATTGGAAGGTCATTCTTACTGGTTCAGATGATGTAGAAGCTCCTGAAGGACCACAAGCTACTGAGGCACCCCCTACAACTCCACCACCTCCCTCTACAGGCACTCAGATGGAGTACTCTTGGGCCATGCATGATATCAGGCATCTTTACAGCTACGTGCAGTAGTGGTTTGACCACATGGACGGCTGTCTGGACCTGATGGGTCAACAGTATTCTATTATGCATGATATATTTCAGCGTACAGATATGTGGCACATTTCCCAGGGCCACTGTCCAATGCCATAGCCGCACCAACCTACACCTCCTATGTAGCCTGATTTTGCTACACAGCCCATGCAAGTTGATATTCCAGATGATGATGATCTCATCAACCAGTTCTTCCCTATTGGTCATGAGGGCACTGGCCCTTCCCACTGATGCCATCCATGATAGGTACCCAGTTGCTTCTTCTATAAGTTTGAATGATGCAGTGAGGACACTGCAAATTTCAACCTTAGGAGGGGTGCAACCGGTCGGTAATGTAGTTATTTTTGTTGTTTTTCATGTTTAGTTCTTGTTTTTAAGTTCTACTTTTTCTTTTTCCTATGGAAGTTCAATATGATGTGAGGCTCACTTTGTGTAATGAATTTTTTTCTTCACACGTTTGAACCATATTGTCCTCTTTCACTAAATTGTTAAAGAGCATGCATAAATCAAATGAAACCCTTTCGCCATCAACATGTGCTTAATTCTAGTTTATACTTGTAGCTTGAACATTCACCTTTCACATCTCTGATTGCTTAAATCATGTAATGGTCCCAATTTTTTATGAGTGAATCAACTGTACAACATTAATTAGGATATGGGATGCCCTTGAAAAACTCTTAGTGCATATACAACTGCTCTTTTAGTGAAAAAAGTTCAAAACAAATGAATGAAATCTAGATAATCTTACAATTTAGTTGACTCTCTTATGTTGTGGAAAATTTTCAAAATTTCTATTGCCTTGTTTCACCCTCATACCCCATAAAAGATGGCTAACTGGCCACATATCATGCTAGCCTAGTGTAAGTCTGATCTGGCAATGATGGTTAGGTGGTATATCTCAAAAGAGGGTAAAACACCCAACCGACATTCCATGTGTGCATAATCCTACATTAGCAATCGAGTGCCAGAACCTGTAATCCATTGCCAAATCATCTTTTAGGAAAGAAGAAGAGTACAACTAAGATTGTTAGTTTTAACTAAGATTTCATCATTTGCATTCTTTATAGCTGAGAATTCGAGTTGTACATCCACTAATTGTTTGGCTTGGTCGTCTAAATTCTACTTAGTGTAGTTTAATCGATTGATTCATTAAATTGTGACCACCCCTGCTAAACTAAAAATCTCTTTCATGGGTATTTAAGTTGAATTGATGGTTACAAGTATAAACATGTTGATAATGGTCGATGTGGTCTCATACTCATCTTTCTTTTCATTTGATCTGTACATGAGCTTTTTAATCCCATCATCTGTGCTCTATGCTCTTTTTTCTTGAGGACAAGCAATAGTTCAAGCTTAGGGGGATTTAATGTGTGCATTTCATATTGACTTTTTGTACAATCTCACACATAAATTTAGTTCATTTTGCCTTCCATTAGCCTCTATTCATATTTATCTTGCCACATTTTAGTTATTTTACTTACCGCGTGATGTTGATTGTAGACATGTGTTCAAAGTGCCAAATTGGAGATAGCCCAACTCAAATCTGACCCTATTGGGACTTCTCCTCGACTTGCAGCCGATTCAGAGTTTGTTCTTGAAGAAATAGCATTGCACACGATGTGTCTTATTTGAGACACGATGTGTGTGGCGACACATCTCGCTATCACACAGACAATGAGGTGCCACGCAAAAACATGCAGAAAACACCATAAACCACCTATTACCAAAAACACGGGGTAATTAAAACCGATTTCGGGAAGCAGATAAACCAAGAAACTATTACATCTAGATCCTCATCCTGCAAGAAAATAGGTTATAAAAACATTTACAAGTCTTGATATGTGTTCACAGCTTAGAAGATCAGTTGTCTTGTCATTACATGAGTTCATCACCTATTTATACATAAATAATGGCCACATCCGGCCAGTAGCAGGATATACAAAGCTTCATCATCTATACATCGTAAAACAACGTCAAAACACCTCTGAGGACCTGAGAGTACAGGGATGACTCTAGGACTCTACTACAAAACAACCAAAACAGCAGTGTATCCATCTCTTACCTTCTACTGCTCTTCTTGCTTCTCAACTGCAACCCCGCGACCACCACCACGTCTAGCGTGATCACCTAAAAAGGTTGTAAACCAACAGGGTGAGACACACAGTCCCAGTGAGAAACATAACTCCCCGCTGAAACTATAAAACCTAAAAGGTTAAAGCAAATAACAACAAATAACTGAATAAGTATAACAAGAGCAGCATACGGAGCAAAGCTATTATTACCATCAAGCTTACCAAGATATCCGGGAGGCATGTAACCAAGAATTCTTTATGGAACATGATTGACAAGATAAGCTTTATAAGAACTTACCACAAGATAAAGGGTCGTATGCACAAATGCATAGTACAACTGGATCAGCTATATAAGCAAGGCCTCAAACAATGTTTCGTATTTTTCTCTAGGCAAGATATACTATTCAACTGGATTACATTTTATTATGCCCTGAGGAAGTGAGTCGTACCGCTCAAATCCAACCTTCGGTTGCGAAACCCAAGCTGGTGCCATACATGGTCAATGGAAGATCCAGACTCTACGACCTCCCACCTCGTGGTCAGTGTACGAGCTCTACACAAGTAGGACCGCAGTCTCATGCTTAAGTGGCCTCAGCCACAGGGTCAGCTCCTGTAGGCTACCCTTTCTCTAGCTCACCTTGGTACAGGTCACAGCGCTAGTATATCTGAGCCACAGGCCAGTTCACCATGCTCCCTGAGCCATGAACGCATTATGCTCTATTACACTGAGCCATGGGCCTGTTCACCATGCTCTTAAACACATCTTGAGTCTACAACCGAAGTTGCACTCTAACCTCCTCATTTTCGGCTAGGAGAAACCACACATATTCAATAATATGCACTTCCAGGTTAACCCGCAGGAGAACCTGTTTCACCATCACCAACTACTGACGATGATGGATCTATGGCCAAGGCAAACTACATAATATGTTCCACTGTAATTAGTTAGTATATTTTAAGTGGATTGTTAAGGCAACTAGGTTGTAACACATACATAACATTAAGTTATATTATTATTACCACCATCACTTATCTCGGGATCTCAATCCCTCATCACAAGAAACCACTGCCTCTTAAGGCATTTTCATCATTTGGGATAACAATCCCTGATTTCATCATCAGAGGATAACACCTCAACTAGGCACTTTAGCCAAACTCGGGTCCTCAGACTTAAATACATCAAACTGGTGATGTAGGTTATCTCATCAATAAGAGTGACCATCAATGTAGTGTTATTCAAACATATATACATCATATACCTTTACCTGGCTTATGAATCTGCATGAAATACCTGCATGGTTAGTATATACATTCATAGAGATAACTGAAGCCATCATGGATTAACAGGAAGATCATGCTATCACATATAGGGCAATATTGATGATTATATGCTTTATCATTCATGCCTCAAACCTATGACCATAGACATGGGTCACGTCATCATGTGAAGCAACTCATAAGCTTCCAATCTTATCATATATATACAGGATTCAAGGAGATCATAAACACATGTAATATAATTATTAACATGGAACCATCATCTACATGCAACCTGGGTTATCAGAACCCTTACTAAAACTTCCACAGCCCTCACCAAAAGGGGTGAAGAGCAGCACGTCCCTCACCACAGCTTGTAACGGGTAGGGTGGCATCCCTTACCAAAAGCATATCGGCCTAACTATAGGTAAAAACACATATCGGCCAACCCTAAACGGTATCGACCACCACCCAAGGGTGTCGTGCACCCAAAGATCAAAACATATCATGCAACTCTGATGCACAAACCAGGTGTACAAGACACTATCGTGCAGCTAGGTTAGGAGAGGGTATCGCGCAAGAGGCTAAGCATGAAACAGCTATCTATCCATGTCGACTGGATCCTATTGCCCATCTAGAGAGAAGGTCCCTATCGGGCAGCCACACCACTCACACGCCCAAGGCTTTCACTGTTAGAACATAACGTCCCAGCACAGCATGGTATCACCCAACATACTCACAACTCAGGTGACACCAAAATGCTCTAAAGGAGCCTATCGGTCAAGGACAACACTTCATATCGGCCTACAATGGAGTAGCATCTAGGGTTTCTATACGCCACCATATCGGGTATCACCATCACCAACCATGATGCCCAACACAAGGATAACCCACTGAGCTCTATAACTTCCAAGGTACATTGAGCATCGAACCAACCTTAGCTAGGTGTATTGTGCAGGGCTCCCAACAAGGCATATCGCCCAAGCACACAAGGGTATCGGCCACCAACCAAACTCTATCTAGGTACAACAGCCAAGGGTACAACTCAAGACTAAACAAACGGGCAGCACTATCCCAAAGTCATATCGTGTAAGATACAACCCAACAAGATCGTCATCAACCTCAAGCACAAGGGAACCAAACCCTAATTGATCAAGAAGATCAGCTCCCCTCTCAACAACCAAGAGAGAGGGGTCTTGCACAACCTCTATCACAAATTGGGCAACCACAAGGATCCGCCTCAACATAGGTCATCCAAAGCTCACCTCTCAAATCCATGGTGAGAGGAGGGTGTTGCCCAAGCAACTAGGATGTAGACTCACCTCTCAACTTAAACGAGAGAGGGGTATTGCCCACATCACTAGAGCTCAGACTCACTTCTCATAACCAAGGAGAGAAGAGGGGTATTGCTCAACAAGGAACTCTAAACCATGGTTCGGCCAACAAGGGTACAAAGGTACAAAACCTCAACCATAACAACAAGATCACTAAGGCTAAAGGTGCAACTAAGAAAGAAACTTATCTTAGAACATACATGGCCGATAATGATCATATGAAAACATACATTATAGAAGGAGGTAGTATGGTTAGGGTTAGGAGTTATTTAACCCGCCTTAAGCAAGCTCCAAGCTCCTAGCACCAAGCTTCCAAGCTCAAGCACCACCACAAGAAGAAGAACAAAGCACTCTAGGGTTCGGCCACCACTAGAGGAAGAAAAAGACTCCAAGGAGAAGGAGAAGGATCAGCCACTAGCTAGCAAAGGAGAGGTGTCGTGCTCCAAGGGAGAGGGGAAACTAAGGAACTAAAGGGATCCTTAGTAAGAGAAAGAAGGTACATATATAGGAGAGGGTGGAGGAGAAATCAAGGTAAGACAAGGCAAGGTGTCGCCCACCTAGGGACACTTGTCCAAGGCCATTGCCACATGCAAGCATCATACACCAAGTGTCCACTAGTGGTGACACAAACGAGGTCAAAGGGTCAAAGGGGTCCATGGCTAATACACCCCCATCTCCACGCCCGACACACCTCCCTGGCGACACACTTATGGCTGATACAAGGCACTCTTGCCCGACACAAGGTCAAACAAAGCTTATCCAAGCCCAAAGCAACTCAAGCAACGAGCCCAACCCTTCCTCTTCAACACTAGAGGAAGCAAAGAGAGAAGAACACTTCTCAAGGTGACAACTTGCCCATCTACCCTAGAATTGGGTAAATTGCAAGTAGCACCCCCCAACACTCAGCAAGCACAAACAAACCCTAATCACCGCTAAAGGTGATTAGCAAGCAACTAAACACCAGGGTTAGGCAAAGCAAACAAGATAAGCCCAAAATGGGGGTCAAGGTCCTTACAATGTGTTCCTTCATAGAAACCTTCACAAAATGAAGAACAAGTTGTGTGATATTTCACACACGGTGTGTGTGTCTCTGGTGACCTTAACACCAAAATGTAGAGAACACGAAACGACGTGTTCCCACTAGGACACGACGTGTCCTCGGGACCTGAAGGCCGGCTACAACTTTCTGCCAATGCACATGGCGTGTGTTGAATCGAAGACGTTGTGTCACCTAAATCGACTCCAGAAGATTATCACACGACGTGTTCTCTAAAAGACACGATGTATCGTTATCAATTTCTGCAGAAATGAGAGCAACTGTCCCTCATTTTTAAAGGCCAAGACAACACAATGGGTGGTTATATCTCGTCATTTTGAAAGTGTTTTTCGTCCAAGAGAAGTTTCAAAGCTAAGGAGGGCGATTTTGTGGTGGAAGAAGGTGGTTTCTTGGCAAAGAACCTCCATTCTACTTCATTTCTTCTCCATTTCTTCTCTAAAGGTGCAGCAGAGCTTACTTCTATCACTCAAGCTTTTCGGGAGGGAATATTGTCCGGATTGGAGCAACTCCAATGGTGGAATTTTTTCCTCTAGAGAAGTTCTACTTTCCTTTGGCTACATATTTGGTTCCTTTAGCTTTTTCTTCTCTTAAACATGCAAAACTCTAAAATTTCTGCATTGTGTCTGTACATTTCTATTGTGATGAGTAGAACTCTTTTCTTGGGCATGGGAGAGTAACTCCCATGCCATTATTCATGTGAACTTGAAATCTATGTTTATTGCTAGTTAATTTGTTTTTTTCATGGATGCCTATGGTGTTTCTTGCTTGTATGTTTGGTTGGCCACCTTTTGTACATGTTTCGTGCTTATCTTATGCTTTGAGAGAATGTATGAGGGAGTAGGGAGTAGGATCCACGGAAGTATGCTCTTGGCCATGAGAGTGGCTTGAGAATATTTAGGGTTAAGGTTGTGTTTGACACTAAGCATAGACACGTGAGCGCTATGTGATGTTGAGAACCATATCGTGACATCGGGAAATGCAAGATGATGACAACCTCCTTGCATGTTAACGGTAATCTTAATTTCATAAGTGCATATGATATATGGTATGGTAGTAAATCTAATGCCCAAGCCTTTAATTGCTTAATCAACCCTATAACCTTGAGCTTTTTTTATTTTGCTTGCCTCTTAAATTTGTAATCCATCTGAACTTTTGTAACCTGACTTGGATTAATGAAAGTTAATAAATTTGTGCCTAACTAGCTTAGCTCCTTATGTTCGACACTTGACTACATTGACTATGTACACTTGCAGGTGATTAATGAGTTGAGATCTTTCTTTCTAAAACTCCCAACAATCATGCAAGTGAAGTATTAAGAAAGTAGCAATCAAACAACATCAGATGGTAGCTAATCATGCAAGTGAAGCATTAAGAACAAGAGTATGGAGATAAACATTGCTAAGAGCATATATCCTATAGAAGTAAGTATTTACATGTTGGGAGAGTCTTCATGGCTACTCCCAACCCAAGTTAGATGACTAGTCACTCATGGTGGTGAGTGGCATGGTGGAATTACGAAGATGAAGAGACATGGAGATGGGGATGGAAGAAGGTGAAAAAAAATTAGAGAGGAAGGTGAAGAATACACCAATAGTAAGCCAAACAAATCAAGGTCAATGGAGACCTCCTTCTCTCTTAATCTGAAGATGGCGATGAAGATGGTTGGTTTTGTGTCCTCCTTCTTTGGAAGTAGGAGTGGGGGATTGCTTGATGATGGTGAAGGAGCGTCGATCTTCAAACTCTTATCCTTAGAATATAGTAAATCGATGGAAAGGAGTAGAGTTCAATGGGCAGCTAGCTCGTCGAAAACACTTGGTCCTCTCCTCTCATGACGTGACCCTCTCCCTAGAGAAGGGGGAGTACAATTTATAGCATTTGGTGTGGGGCTCAAAGTACTACTAAAGAGACCTCACTTGCGCCCTAAGTCTTCTGAGCACACACCCTGGGGCACGCGCTTGACGGTTTTGAATGACTGGTCTGCATAGTGCCATCATCTGTAGGTGGTGGTGCAATCAAGCCATCGTTACAGTCGTCTTGTCTGCTTGGACATCAGTTGGTATCGACAAACACGCCATCAATAGGCAATATCAGTCTTCTTGGACTCTTAGTGGGGCCATAAAGAGGTGCATGTAGGTCGGCCTTCGATAGGCTGAAGCATGCTCGCCATCAGAAGGTGAGGTCAGCAGTTGAACCTTCAAAAGGTTGTCGTGTGAGCCTTGGGTGAAGACCGATGGATATATCCATCTTTTTGTCTTTTGATAATGTTGAGTAACCAACATCTGATGATTGGCCTTCCGATCGACTTCCTGGAATGAGGGGCAATAACTTCGGTTGTCAGAACAGATGATGTGTTGTATTGATAGGCTTGTAACTCAATGGTTTAGTTGACGTCCTATGAGTAGTCAAGTAGCGACCATCAGTTTTGAACACTAATGGGAATCCTATCTAGAGGTTGGAACCATCATTTGATGTATTTCTTGTGTGAAATTTAGTAGTTAATCTTAAATCAAGACCTGAATGGTAAACATAAACAAAATTTGAAAAAGTTAAAGTAGGATTGTACCATAGAAGGAAATAAAGGGTAAAATTAGACATGAAACATTCACAAAATAGGATGTTATCAGCATCCTTCTCATATATGAGAATTTGATGTCTGAATTGTAGGAGTATGACCTCTAAGACTATGATCTTAATCATATAACGATTGTCAGTAGCACTAGTTTTTGAATCGTGTCATGATAATTAATCCCCAAATCTAGACTGAACCACCTATATATATTCTAGCGTCCCTTGAAACAATAGTCATAAACCTCAGATGTTTGTATTACTTTCTCTCACTCTAGGATGAACTTTAGTGCCTCTAGCCAGATTTCCGTGACTACGGTTACACTCATAGTTCATCATGATATATATTCTAATTTTGAAGTTTGTGCACATATATGTACTTGATTCGCTAATCGTATTGAATGACAATTGTCACAATGTAGTTCATTAGGCAATGAAATCGGGCATACTCAAAAGTGGAATGTCAACACAAGGTATTATAACTATAAAATGATGAGACAATTATTTTCACTTCTGGAGATTGTATCGTGTTTCAAAGGTGCTTGGGTTTCTAACTTTAATTGGCTTATGTATCGAGGTACATTTAACACTACACATATTTTTTGTGAAGGTGCCTAAGTTTATATGCAGTACTACCTTGAAGTAAAATATGCATCAGAAGCAAGTAAAAATATATCTAATGTGATTGTAGTCCTACGATAACTGATATGCTTGTAAGAAACATTGATACTTTTTTTACAATTATCATGCATGAATGGTTCTCAAATTGCTCATTAGGATATTATTATGTATGAAGCAAGGTACTTTTCGCACCAATTGTACATGTATTTTTTTGTAATTATGTTGATGTTTTACATGTAGTGTTGCCCCCAAAATAAAATATAATTACCTCAAAAGTAAAATATATTGTTCTTATTGTAATCCTATTATGTTTGATATGATGTACCGGGCCTTAAATACACTTTGATTTCTATTATGAGTTACACTTAGGTATATATTAACGTACTGTTGACATCGTTGCTCCACTAGTGGTAACACTACTTTATTTAATAAGAATATAATATGTTGTTGATCATGCTATGTTTCTTGGGCATTCGGGAATTATAGTAGATAGATCCTTAGTTATCTAGAGTTTTCTCACTTTAAACATAAATCTACATGTGGTACTGCCGTCGACTTAGGAGAAGGTTCCCTTTAACACTTCTAGGTCGGACCTCCTACTCCAAATCATGTCCCAAACTTTCTACTCCGGTTACGTCCCAAAAAATTATTGCCACACGTTTATCCATAATCCCACTTCAAATGAAAATTAGTGAGGCGTATGTATACATCGTCTAGGAGATTGGGATAGTAAGTCCGAGAATGCGCAGATTTACACCCACGGAACAGACACTCCGTGGAAGCATCAACGGTATATCTATCTATCTTTCATATCCTCGCACTTCCAAAGAAAAAGCCAGATAAAACGTCGAAACGAAACCACCATTTTGTTCAGCCCGAACGCAGCACATTTTATTCAGCCCAATGTAACAACGCCATTATCCATTATCCCCAATCTCAAGGGGGCGCTTACTCGCAAAGGCCGTCGTCTATTTCAAGTCCCGGGACGATCATGAATACGGAACGAATTCTCCATTATCCTGAACGGCTTCTGTGCTCAGGAGAAGAAGCTGAGATGAAGACCCCACGCAGTAACTACTCTGCCTCTGCCTTTGTCGGTTGTCAGTACTGCGGGCCTGACAGTGCTGTGGCCACATCCCACATGGCCGTGGGAACGCTTTATTATACATTTTTTATCTTTTTGCCGCCTTATATTTTTGATAATGATCATAGCATATATTTTTAAGGTAAAGTAAGCAAACACCTGCTGAGCCGGTCGGTACAGGAACTGAAGTTTGATTGAGCAGGAAAGATACTAAAAAAGTAAAAGTTCATGGGGAGGCACCCCTTATTGACAATAAACAAGATGTACTAGGAATAGAGCATCAACGACTTCAAAAAAGAGTTGTTCGGAAACAGGAGGAAAAAAACATCGTCACTATTGTTGAAGTAGCAAACTAACATCAGTCTCGTCATCAACCACCGCCTTCAAGTCACTAAAAAAATGGGCCTCCGATTCGCCTTCATCAAATTCCTCAGTCCCCTCTTGTACATGTTTGCCTGCACATGGTAAGAATATGAAGATCTGAACGAATATGTGAGATGATGATATGCTTCAGTTTTGACACATTGTTGAAGTATCTGTTGTTTCTCTCAAGCCAAAGGTTCCAACTAATAGTGACGAAGAGGTCATCATCACTAAATGAAGTGAAGGACCTTGTGATAACCTGGCCTTTTCTCTCTCTTCAAGTGATATGTTTCTCTCTCATAAAGTGGCCCATTATTGAATTTGACGTCAATTTCATAATTGGAGAGTTGAGATTTTTCTAATTTGGCCACTATAATGATCAATTTCACAATGTGTACTTTTGATTTGCTCTCTTGATCTAAATTTCACTATTTAATGATTCACTAGTTTGTAAATAATATTGAACCTGATTAGTATGATCACCTTCCTCTATAATATGTTTCAAAATATAGAGTGTTCATTTATCTTCCCAATGGTACAAAAATTACCTCATTTGGACCATCCTAGCCCAAGATATGGGTATTTGAAAATTGACTCATATTGTACATGTTTTAATTATTCTTGTTGAGTTGCAACCCTTATTGGGCCCAATATCAAACACGCGGCCCATTTAACTAGTTGTCTTCCTTCTTCCCAAAACGGCAAGCAATGCTTGACTGGAGGATCCCTCCCCTTCCTCCAGCCGGATCGGGAAAACAATCAATCCCCAAGATGGATGAAGGGAACCTAAACCCTAGCCCTCTTTGTTGCTTTATAAACCCACGTTTCATAACCATTGTTCCTCTTCCTTTGGCATTGCACCCCCACCTCTCTAGTCTCTCCTGCTCATCTCCCTCTACCCTTCCTCGTTCTGTCCTTGGATGGCGCCGCCACCTTGGGTGTCCGTCCTCCTTCTGTCCTTGGATGACGCCGCCACCTTGGATGGATACGAGACTCTGGTCGCTGCTCCTTTCCCTTGTCGCCTAGGGAGATCGTCGTGACCGTGAGGATCCGAGGTGCTCCAGAAACCACCCTCGTCTGTGGGTGTGCGGTTCCAGGAGCAGGTCGCCGGCCATGATGGTTCTGGGCACAGGTTCGCCCAGGCCACATCGGGCCTCCTCGTGGCCAGGTGAAGGGGCTTCGGCAACGATGGGTGAATGGACGCCTCCATCCCCTCTGTTTTCTGCTCGGACCCTGGTGGGGTGTGCTAGGGAGGTGGGGCGGAAGTGCCCTATTTCGGCCTCTATTCATGGTGCTAAAATAGGGGAAGTCTGCGATCTTGGCCGCCGGACCGACAAGTGAGGACCAATAGGTCCACGAGACAGAAGATGGGTGAGCCCCGAAGATCATCCATGGCCGCCGATCGCGAGCTAGGCGAACTGCGGCAGTAGCAAGCTGTGCACACAGATTTGCACATTGCCAACTAATGGCAGCTGGTGTCTACAAGCAGCGCAATACAGTAGGCAAGACCCGCAGGAATAAGCAGCCGCCAGGTCTGAGATGGACGATCAAGATCGTGAGGGAAATATATGGTAACGCCTCCCATATTATCTCCTATACTTTAAATGTGAAACTTAAAAAAAATCATATCTCTCCCATCTTAAGGCCAAAATGGGTAAAGTTATATATCAAACTGATCCTCTCGAAAAGACCTACAAAATGAGCTTATTTCCAAACCCTGAATCTTCTTCTAGTTTCCTTATATTGCTAAATATGTAACCTTTGACTACTTTGAATATGTCGAACACATGATTATGATTAATGATTGAATCTCGATGTTCAATCTACCCCCGATCCTTAAATCAGTATCTTTTATGCACCCTTGAACTAAACGAAGGTCATACTCCCCCTAATGCGTATACATGACTCCTTTTGTACATAATTGACCACATTGGACTATAATGATGTACATTGCCCTTTAGATTACTAATCTTGCTTCTAATGGACATCCACCTATCTTTCGATAAGATTCTTATGACACTATATGCTGATATAAACCATATCTTATGATTGATCCTCTTGCATTGATATATCTTGACCATGTTTCCTCTATTGTGAGTCTTTTGACCCTAGAATGCATGTAAATGCCTTAAACCTTGATACGATCATAGAAAGCGCATGGAACGTCATAATGATATGAAACTTGAACCACCCTCTTATGATGGACCCAAAATCAGATGAAGATCATATAATGAACCAATAAGCAACTTGGAACCCATCTTGGACAAAATCCTTAAATGCATCTAATTAGGGTTAATGATGAGAATCTAATGCATATATGTAATCTTGTTGTTAATCAGGTTTGGCATGTGGCCAGATGGTGAAGGATAAGTTAGGTTATGAATCTCTAAATCAAGTATGGGCCTTATCTAGTTATATGAGTACCGCTTTCTTGCTTGAAAAGACATATATTGTATGCTTGTTTGTCTATTTGCTCAAATATTGCCATGTACTATTGCTATGTCTTACTCGATGTTTACCTCGTCGGTTTTATAACTTGAACACATATATAGATAAAACTCCATTATAATATTGTTGATAAAGGGTTAACTCTTGGTTACGTCCATGAGGTCCCTCTCAAATAAAAGGGTTAGCTAAGCTTGAGCACCCTTACGGACCCTTCCCACGGGAAGATGGTCAAAGGCCTTAAACATGCTTGATATTGTTGGTATAATGGAGTGAAATGACATAAAATATGGTTTCGCATTTGTTAAACAATTAACATGTTTATTCTTGTTCGTTTGGTCTTGAAATCTTTTCAAAATTATGCAAAGCTTATACATATATGTATCTTTCGGCCCCATACTCAACACCTCGTGTGTTGACCCATTTCTCGTATGTTGTTTTTAGGTTCAGAGATGGCTAGAAGGTTGATGGGCTTGGTGAGCTATGCTAGGTATACTTGTTGTAAGATCCAGATATAGTATACATGAGCAGACTTGTACAAAGTGACTCTTGAACATGTAATTCAAATCGTGTAATATAATGATGTTGCTTAATATATCTTGTTGAATGTTGAGACTATGTTGGTGCATTTATCTTGTAATATGTTCATGTGTGATAAGCTTTACGCTTCCGCATTTCACCTTTGGTATACGTTTGGTTCATGGGACTGGGATTTCAGTTTCGTGACAGATGGTATCAGAGCATGAACAATAACTACACCAAACATTGCTCACATGAAACACAAACTAAACTCACCTTACATCTCAACCCTAGAAACTTAATAAGATGTCCTTGTGGATTAGGTTGACTTATCCTCTAGGTTAGAACCTAGATGTTCAAGAACTAGGTGTAGACTTGTGTAAGTTACCTCCCTAGACATGATTCGTGACATGTGCTTAGGATGTCTACACAAGTGTGCACCTTGTCCTTGCTAGTTCTCTAGGTGTCATGATACTAGATTGCCTAATGAGTGTGGTAACTTCTTTTGGTTTTGGTTTTATTCGGATGGAGTATGGTGGTTTTCATCACATGTTTAAACGTTGGAGAAAACATATTTCAAGTATTATTATATGTACATATGAAAAATGTTACCACACTCAGAAAGGCAGTGAGTTTCCATGCAACCTAGAAGAAAGAGATGTAACATCAAGTCTAGATGAGAGAGTTTAGATGATAGTGATAGTCTCTAGAGTTGTCTAGAGCCATGATATAGGTTAGGCAAGTGAACAACCTAGAAACCTAAGATGATGATTATGATATTGATGATGATGTTGATGTTTTATAGGACCCAAGATTTTTTAGGAAGGTTAAGTATGTTTGACGATATGAGATGAGTTTGACCGTGCAACCCTAGCTAAACCTAGCACCTTGTATGATACATACCACTTGGTTGATGTGTTAAACATAGCTAGTGGGTGGACATGCTTGCTTGTACTTAGTCTTGTATGTGTAGAGATATGATATATGGTTCGAGACCAACACGGGCCTCAATCTCTTTACAAAGGAAGACCTCTAGCATGGGACATATGAATAGGAAGACATGTTGATATGAGTTGACCCGTATCAGGAAAAGGTTAGAGTACCTAAACTCTAAAATATTTGAAATGTTGAATAATATGAATGATGAAATGCTTGATGATGAGTCCCTAGCTAGAATACTTCTAAGTATATGGGTTGAGTGACCTAGTGGACGGTTTCCTTGAAAATGTTGAACCCTAGATGTCCTATTAAAATATCTAACCCTAGAGAAAAGAGGCAATTGAATATTTGATGCTTGATATATATGTGAGGGAGATGTCCCAAGACCCAAGATGATGTGTGATATCCATGATGAGCCTCATACTCGGGTTAGTAGTTACATATAAAGGAATCTAGTGGTAGCCCTTGTTTCTAGAAAGATGGGTAGAAATTTTCATTAAAGGTTGAAAGTTGTGGTTAACATGTCTTGTTGGATATATATATATCTTAGATTGAGTGACTTGAAGCTCTTTCTATATACATGTGAGAAAGTTACAAAACCTCAATATTGATGATAATATTGTTCCTGGAATGATGATTGATACATGAAATATCTCACTTATGTTTAAAAACGGATATATGCTAGATAAGCCACTCTCATAAGTTAGACTTAGTATGAAATCATATGATACATAAGATGTAACTTTTAAATCATGGACTTGATCGAGGATGCTTAGAAATCTTAGCTTGAATAATCAGCGGTATCATTCCTAATCTCATACCCAAATTTAAAAAAAAACTAATCCAGAGATACTAAGGGATGGGTAAACCCTAATGCCATGATGATGTCATAATAAGGTGGGATAATAAGTAAATGTGTATATCATTGAGATGAGTACACCCTTGATGATGACAACTTACAGATCATCCAGTTATGGAGAATGCGTTGACAACGCACGATGAATTTTGGCTTTGGCTCTTGTTTATGATCTTAGATGAATTTCGAGGACGAAATTTCTTTTAAGGAGGAAAGGATGTGATAACCTGACCTTTTATCTCTCTTCAAGTGATATGTTCCTCTCTCATAAAGTGGCTCATTATTGAATTTGACGTCAATTTCATAATTGGAGAGTTGATACTTTTCTAATTTGGCCACTATAATGATCAATTTCACAATGTGTACTTTTGATTTGTTCTCTTGATCTAAATTTCACTATTTAATGATTCATTAGTTTGTAAATAATCTTGAACCTGATTAGTATGATCACCTTCCTCTATAATATGTTTCAAAATATAAAGTGTTCATTTATCTTCCCAACGGTACAAAAATTACCTCATTTGGACCATCCTAGCCCAAGATATGGGTATTTGAAAATTGACTCATATTGTACATGTTTTAATTATTCTTGTTGAGTTGCAACCCTTATTGGGCCCAATATCAAACACGCGGCCCATTTAACTAGTTGTCTTCCTTCTTCCCAAAATGGCAAGCAACGCTTGACTGGAGGATCCCTCCCCTTCCTCCAGCCGGATCGGGAAAACAATCAATCCCCAAGATGGATGAAGGGAACCTAAACCCTAGCCCTCTTTGTTGCTTTATAAACCCACGTTTCATAACCATCGTTCCTCTTCCTTTGGAATTGCACCCCCACCTCTCTAGTCTCTCCTGCTCCTCTCCCTCTACCCTTCCTCGTTCTGTCCTTGGATGGCGCCACCACCTTGGGTGCCCATCCTCGTTCTGTCCTTGGATGACGCCGCCACCTTGGATGGATACAAGACTCTGGCCGCTGCTCCTTTCCCTTGTCTCCTAGGGAGATCGTCGTGACCGTGAGGATCCAAGGTGCTCCAGAAACCACCCTTGCCTATGGGTGTGCGGTTCCAGGAGCAGGTCACCGGCCATGGTGGTTCTGGGCACAGGTTCACCCAGGCCACGTCAGGCCTCCTCACGGCCAGGTGAAGGGGCTTCGGCAGCAATGGGTGAACGGACGCCTCCATCCCCTCTATTTTGTGCTCGGACCCTGGTGGGGTGTGCCAGGGAGGTGGGGCAGAAGTGCCCTATTTCGGCCTCTATTCATGGTGCTGAAATAGGGGAAGTATGTGATCTTGGCTGCCGGACTGACAAGTGAGGACCGATAGGTCCACGAGATAGAAGATGGGTGAGCCCCAAAGATCATCCATGGCCGCCGATCGCGAGCTAGGCGAACTACGGCAGCAGCAAGCCGTGCACACATATTTGCACATTGCCAACTAATGGCAGCTGGTGTCTGCAAGCAGCGCAATACAATAGGCTAGACCCATAGGAATAAGCAGCCTCCAGGTCTGAGATGGACGATCAAGATCGTCAGGGAAATATATGGTAACGCCTCCCATATTATCTCCTATACTTTTAATGTGAAACTTAAAAAAAATCATATATCTCTCATCTTAAGGCCAAAATGGGTAAAGTTATATATCAAACTGATCCTCTCGAAAAGACCTACAAAATGAGCTTATTTCCAGACCCTGAATCTTCTTCTAGTTTCCTTATATTGCTAAAGATGTAACCTTTGACTACTTTGAATATGTTGAACACATGATTATGATTAATGATTGGATCTCGATGCTCAATCTACCCCCGAACCTTAAATCAGTATCTTTTATGCACCCTTGAACTAAACAAAGGTCATACTCCCCCTAATGTGTATACATGACTCGTTTTGTACATATTTGACCACATTGGACTATAATGATGTACATTGCCCTTTAGATTGCTAATCTTGCTTCTAATGGACATCCACCTATCTTTCGATAAGATTATTATGACACTATTTGCTGATATAAACCATATCTTATGATTGATCCTCTTGCCTCGATATATCTTGACCATGTTTCCTCTATTGTGAGTCTTTTGACCCTAGAATGCATGTAAATGCCTTAAACCTTGATACGATCATAGAAAGTGCATGGAACGTCGTAATGATATGAAACTTGAACCACCCTCTTATGATGGACCCTAAATCAGTATAAGATCATATAATGAACCAATAAGCAACTTGGAACCCATATTGGACAAAATCCTTAAATGCATCTAATTAGGGTTAATGATGAGAATCTAATGCATATATGTAATCTTGTTGTTAATCAGGTTTGGCATGTGGCTAGATGGTGAAGGATAAGTTAGGTTATGAATCTATGAATCAGGTATGGGCCTTATCTAGTTATATGACTACCACTTTCTTGCTTGAAAAGACATATATTGTATGCTTGTTTGTCTATTTGGTCAAATATTGCCATGTACTATTGTTATGTCTTACTCGATGTTTGCCTCGTCAGTTTTATAACTTGAACACATATATAGATAAAACTCCATTATAATATTGTTGATAAAGGGTTAACTCTTGGTTACGTCCATGAGGTCCCTCTCGTATAAAATGGTTAGCTAAGCTTGAGCACCCTTACAGACCCTTCCGACGGGAAGATGGTCAAAGGCCTTAAACATGCTTGATATTGTTGGTATAATGGAGTGAAATGACATAAAATATGGTTTCGTATTTATTAAACAATTAACATGTTTATTTTTATTCGTTTAGTATTGAAATCTTTTCAAAATTATGCAAAGCTTATACATATATGTATCTTTCGACCCCATACTAAACACCTCGTGTGTTGACCCATTTCTCATATGTTGTTTTTAGGTTCAGATATGGCTATAAGGTTGATGGGCTTGGTGAGCTATGCTAGGTGTACTTGTTGTAAGATCCAGATATAGTATACATGAGCAGACTTGTACAAAGTGACTCTTAAACATGTAATTCAAATCGTGTAATATAATGATGTTGCTTAATATATCTTGTTGAATGTTGAGACTATGTTGGTGCATTTATCTTGTTATCTGTTCATGTGTGCTAAGCTTTACGCTTCCGCATTTCGCCTTTGGTATACGTTTGGTTCATTGGACTGGGATTCCAGTTTTGTGACAGATGGTATCAGAGCATGAACAATAACTACACCAAACATTGCTCACTTTACATCTCAACCCTAGAAACTTAATAAGATGTCCTTGTGGATTAGGTTGACTTAGCCTCTAGGTTAGAACCTAGATGTTCTAGAACTAGGTGTAGACTTGTGTAAGTTACCTCCCTAGACATGATTCACGACATGTGCTTAGGATGTCTACACAATTGTGCACCCTATTCTTGCTAGTTCTCTAGGTTTCATGATACTAGACTGCCTAATGAGTGTGGTAACTCGTTTTGGTTTTGGTTTTATTCAGATGGAGTATGGTGGTTTTCATCGCATGTTTAAACGTTGGAGAAAACATATTTCAAGTATTATTATATGTACATATGAAAAATGTTACTACACTCAGAAAGGCAGTGAGTTTCCATGCAACCTAGAAGAAAGAGATGTAACATCAAGTCTAGATGAGAGAGTTTAGATGATAGTGATAGTCTCTAGAGTTGTCTGGAGCCATGATATAGGTTAGGCAAGTGAACAACCTAGAAACCTAAGATGTTTATTATGATATTGATGATGATGTTGATGTTTTATAGGACCCAAGATGTTTGAGGAAGGTTAAGTATGTTTGACGATATGAGATGAGTTTGACCATGCAACCCTAGCTAAACCTAGCACCTTGTATGATACATACCACTTGGTTGATGTGCTAAACATAGCTAGTGGGTGGACATGCTTGCTTGTACCTAGTCTTGTATGTGTGGAGATATGATATATGGTTCGAGACCAACACGGGCCTCAATCTCTTTACAAAGGAAGACCTCTAGCATGGGACATATGAATAGGAAGACATGTTGATATGAGTTGACCCGTATCAGGAAAAGGTTAGAGTACCTAAACTCCAAAATATTTGAAATGTTGAATAATATGAATGATGAAATGCTTGATGATGAGTCCCTAGCTAGAATACTTCTAAGTATATGGGTTGAGTGACCTAGTGGACGGTTTCCTTGAAAATGTTGAACCCTAGAGTGGTTTAATCTGGCGAAGGTTTGATTTCTTGACCAAGTAAATGAGGCATTTGATGGTTTGAGTTCGATTAATTCATGTCTAGTGAGAAGGTTGCTAAAAAGTTTATCAGAAGAAGACATGGGTTGTGTAGAGCTAGTTGGGTTGTATCGATCTGAATTTTGGGTTATTAGATTGAAGTCTCCACCTAGGACCCAAGGGTACTTGGAGAAAGAAGTCATGATAGTTTCTAGTTCAGTTAGGAAAGCAGTCTTATTATGTCCAGATTCACCATAAACCCCTGTGAAGTTCTAACTAAAACCATCAGTTGTGTTTTTGATAGTGATGGTAATGGAAACGTTGTGTATGTAGGAGTTAGTAGGGATGAAACATTAGTTGTTGAAACCCACTACTAGACCTCCTTTAAATCTAGACGGGTAAATTTGGATCCAGTCTGTTATTCTATTTCCACCAATGGTTTTAAGGGGAAAAGGGGAGAGACAAGTTTTTGTCTCCTAGATAGTGATGAGGTCTATTTTGTTTTTGTAAATATGAGAACGGATTTCCTTACGTCTATTGAGGTTTGCAGCCCCACAGACGTTCCATGTTGATATTCTCATATCTGATAAAAAGATTACTAAAAAGGGGAGTCCAGAGACAAACTATTGGATTTTTAGTAAGTCGAAGTTGACTTTGGTGGTTTCCCATTTTCTTCGGTTGGTCCATCCCAAAAAAAGTTCTATATCATCTAAAACTTTATTTGCCTTTTCCTCATCATCAAACTTTATTGCAATATTTCTAGAAAATTTTGTGAAACTAGACATCTTAGACCAAGATGCTAGATCTTCTATGTTATTGAGATATCGATCTAAATAGTTGACTAAAGGAGAATAAGAATCATCCAAAATATAGGATTTTGTGCATGAAGTGCTAAAAGAGGAATTTGTAGATGTACCCGATTCTTGTCGGTTGATGATATGTTTCTTATTTGCCCCTTTAGGATAGGGCAGCATTATCTTTGGGAGTTTGCTAGCTTCTTCTCCTTGTCATGTGCTCTTCGGTTGTGGACTCTGTGAAGTTCTAATTTCTTTTAGTATGGTTGTTTTGAATTTTTTCAAGGTGTTTGGGCTAATGCTAAGAGCACTATTTTTTTCCTTAGAAGGTGGTGGAGAAGGGGATTTGATGCTAGTGGGTGGAGAGGCTAGTCTGGGTTTGGAAGGAGAGGAGGATCTGGTTCTCTTGCGGTTGGATGAAGTATTTGAGTGACCGGAGGAAGTGGTTTTGTAATTTTTCCTTTCCCAAACAAGGTGTCTTTCACCTGTCTTGTGAGCTGGGTTTGGGGCCCTTCTGTCTTTGTTTGGACAGAACTAGGAGGGTGGGTGGGCAGAAAGGTCCGAGAAGGTTGTTATATAATTTGAAGGATGTTCGGCTGACAGCTTGATGTTGTAAATAGATTCTCCTGTTTTGATATTGATGGTTGCGGGTAAAGACATTGATGCTTTGATAGCAAAGAGACAGAAAGATTTGATGTATTGAGTAGGGTGTAAGTTTTCGGGGCTGATGTATATTAGAGTGGCCCCAATAGAGTGGGATATCCCTTTGAAGATCTCAGCTTCCCAGAGGTGGGATGGAAGGTTTGAAATGGCAACCCAGTCAAAGCCTCCTGCTGGCATTGGGAAGGCCCCTAGATCAGCCGACCATTTGGTTAATCTGGCTTGAATGAAACTTGATCCACAAGTTCTAATTTCTTTTAGTATGGTTGTTTTGCCGCCTTATATAATAGTCGGTATTAATCAGTATGCTGCACCAACTTGAGATCATTTATAAACATAATAATTTTGCAGTCACCTGTATTTGTGAGTTTATTGCTATATTTTTTATGAAAACATCTAACTAAAATAAAAGTACTAATTTTTGTTGATTAGTAACATAAGCCAATATTTACATAGAAATTTTGTTTGGCATAAAATGATGTCTTTTGAGATATGATGAGTGTACATGTATGTTAATAAGTATAAGAGTACAAAGAGATAATATACATATAACTTGTTGCAATGTTGTCTGGTCAAAATACGAAAAGCAAAAGTAAAATCACTAGCGAGATGACTATAGAATGAAATACATCTTCATAAACTCCACATATATCAAAGGATGGGCGCTATCTATTGGGCTATACTTGGCTTAAAATTATGCACAAATTCATATTATTAATTGGGATACCAATTAGCTTTTGTAATGAAATGTTATAAAGTTGTTCCAAAGTTTTAAGTTTTAGTTTGAGTTGGTCCTATAACACATACAGGTGTAGATCTACAAAACAAATTATATAGATATATATCAATACTATATAAGAAGAGACATACAAGCCGTGATATATAATGTATATACTAATTTTAATATTTAAGAATAGTTCCTTCCATTCAATCTGTGGAGGGAATGTGATGCAATTTGTATCACTTTTATAATTGCATAGATGCATTTCTAATCAATAAAAAAATGAAGTGCTATGGGGTGTTTACGTGGTGCGAGCATAGGACTTAGGCAACTCTTATGACCAATCTTGCCTACATATTCTGGCCCAAATCGTATCCAATAACTTATATAGGTGGGTTAGATCAAGAACTTACACTTATGTTTGTGAGGGCCAAACCGGACTCATGATAAACACGGAGAAAAAATTTGAATACTCATACTTATCGCACATAAGTTATATACATCCATCTGTTTATTTGATATATATATATATATATATATATATATGTGTGTGTGTGTGTGTGTGTGTGTGTGTGTGTGTGTGTGTGTGTGTGTGTGTGTGTGTGTGATAAGCATCTTTCATAATATAAGTTTTGTATAAAAAATTATATTATACTTTTTATATAATATATTTTTGTTTGTTATTATAAAAAATATGTATCTTTATATTCTTTTCAAAAAAGCTTCATTTTTACGTGATACACATGTTAACTCAAAGCATAGACTTGTGACACTGATTGAATATAGGACAAAACTTTTCACCAATACTTGCAGCCTAAATTCGATCAGTTTTATCCAGTAAACAACATGGGTTTGGGTATGAGTCTACCAAAACCTGTTCTGACTTGACCTGATGCTCATAGCAAGATATATGTAGATTCTATGAAGAAATGTCTCATTCTAAATATGATTATGCCACTTATGGAGTTTGTACCTTGGGTCCACATATTGGTTATAGGCTACAAACAAAAATGGTGCTGCAAAAAATCTATATTAATTCACATATAATAATCATATTGTACCTTACACCATATAACTACAACAAATAATTGTAGAGTAGATATGGTTTACATATTTTAGAACTACTTTCGCGTGCTACAGTTATGATTACAGAGAGAAAACCATGAATAAAAACTACACCATAAATAACTTATCATATTATATACGCATATATACAATTTCATCTTAGTGATATATTTTATTATTATTGTAATATGTTCTTACTAGTCTTTAATATATACTTGACACAAAAGTAGAAAAGTCAATTTTGTGCAGTTATACACATAAAATTTTCTATTTTATACAAATAATGAGCATACTTGTGCTTGTTGCACGTGAGCATATTATTAAAACATATCTTACATTGACATATTTTACAATTAATACAATCACAAATTTAGAATTGTTGTCTATTACGTACAACTAGTAACATACATGTTCCCCTTAAATGTGAAAATATTACTAAATATATTTTACTTTGATATATTTGCATGATATATATTTGTGTGTATATATATTCACATATAATGTATTATGTTTAGATTATACTGACTTAGCTCATGGAGATCTCAAATCAAAATATGCAACAATTAGAAGAAAAAAGTACACAATATAGGTGAGTATCAGGTCTCCCACTATAAAGTGAGAGTCAGGATATTTATTAAAAGTGAATTACTATTTTTTTGACAAAATGATGTACTTATTAATGGAGATAAATTCAAGTTTACAAAATAAAGAACAGTGAAAATAATGTGAAAATCAAAACAGAGAAGTGAAAAAGATAATTATATCCATTATAATTAGTCACTCGTTCTCTATTATTATTTAAAATATTACATCATCTTCATGTACTAATTATATTATCTCTCCCCTATTTAAAAATAGACCATCAGATGGAATTGTAAATATTACATTAATTCTCTCTTATTATAAAAGATACAAAGAGGAAAGAAGCATAACTTACAATTACATCTTGAAAATGAGAAGGATGTACTGGGGGAGAAAGTAAGAAATCGAGTTTGATTAGTTAATGAGAACGAATTAGTGAGGGAGCAGGAGAAATTTTAAATAGAATAGTATTGTTTGATAAGCAAAAATTATATTGTGGTGGAATTAAGAGAGACTTGAATTTCTATTGTAATACAGGATGAAGCTTGAACTTTAAATGTAAGAAATATGCAATTGGAAAAGTAAGAGTGTCGAGTGGTATGAAAAAAACTTGTTCATGATGTGATATGGTGTGTTGTAGTGTGGCTAACTATAGTTGCTCATGGTGAACATATGGTTTATAATATTGAAAATCACAATGAATATAATGCAGATAGACACCACTATTGTCCCTATCATAGACCATGACAACCAGTTACATGCACATATGTGACTCATCTTACATGCACATATGTGATTGAGCACTACATAATTTTTAATAGGTATGTGTGTTCGTCATGACTCAAGAGACATTTTTCTAGATATTTTCTAAATGATACCATTATGAAAATTTACATTTATGCTATTAATCACCAAAATAAGTGTATATGTTTTTCTTTAGAAGTGTGTTTTGAAAGTGGATTACAAAAACATAAAAAAATATAAATGTTTATTTTCACAAAATTTTATCAAGTCCATGCATCTCGCCTATGTATGCCTATTATTTTATGAAACTAATAAAGTCAAAATATATATATAATAGTTAGAGACTTTTAGGAATACGTCTCTTTTGTATCTTTTAAATTTATGAATAGTTATATATATATATATATATATATATATAAAAGTATGTCATAATATGAGTATCTAGGTTTTGGGATGGGATCTACCTATGTAGAGGTCTGACTCGCATAATATGTATGTCAATATTCATATCTCAACCCACCTAGTAAGTTTTAGTTTGGGTCATGTAGGTTGGGATATGGGTCAAGTTGATTAGGTCTTATCTAAAGATTACCCTATGTATATAGCACCGCACCTTTTCACATTTCATTATAGAATAGGATGATCCAATAATAACATATTATCATAAACTGCACACCCTCTCCGTAGCATATATAAGGACCTATCTATAATTATAAAAATAATACTATGTTTTGCATCTCATTCCTATAAGACTCCTATTATTTTTGTATTATATAAGAAGAATCATAGCTAGATGCAATTTATAATATACATTTTTATAATTATGGACATCAGAAGAGTTGTGGAGGAAGTGGGATGCAATTTATAGTAGTACAGTTAAAATTATATGTGGTTTGTTTTATATTTTATGGAAAGGGTGGGATACAATTTATGGTAATCATTGTTGTAATTATAGATATGTCCCTCTATCTGTAGTATATATAAGTTGTGTAAGTGTGTTGTTGACATACTTCAACCATATGTGTGATATGCAAATATAAGTGTCGAAGTACTAATAGTATGTGAGTCCTCAGTTGTCAATCTTAAGGAACTATGAACACTATAAACTGGTACTAACTATTTTTTCAGAAATGCTATGACCCTTTTTATTAAACCTTCCATTCATGTGCATGAATCAAATTTTACCGACACCATCATGGAACTCATTATAGATATATACAAATAATAAACAATAAACCCTCATTGCATATTAGCAAATATTTATAAACATGAACTAAAAAACATACAACTTCATGTCTTTAGGGACTAAAATATGATTAGGTCATCATCCATTCATCAGTCTTTGTTATCTAACTATGGGCTAAAGATCATGATCATGATAAGATTCTTCAACAGAGGACCAAGCCTCATAATTTGATGCATCCAATTCCTTTTGCAAATGCTTTTTCATATTCTTATAAGAAAATATGTATATATAATCTTCCCACTACTACTTTGGGTCTCTCTGCATAGCTTCTTTGGGTGTGGTTGAACAAAGGCTAGTTGTGGTTCTAGATTTTTAAAAGGTAGCTCATTGATAGTATTAAGATGTAGAGTTTGATCCTGGATATATATTGTAGTGTTGGCATTAGTGGCATGACAATGACTTCATCACCCTCACGGTCTATTGTAGATTGTCCTTCTTTCTCTTTGATTACTTGAACTATTTGTGTTAGGTTGACTGTGGTTCTGCATATGTCTTGTGTGATAAATCTTCATTGGTAGACTCAGGTGGTTGTGTTCTATGGGTAGAAAGTTGGTTTAAATTTCTTGGTCCAAATTTTAGTGGGTTATTGTATTGTAATAGGGGTATTGACCTGTTGTCATGTTATATGGTCCTCCACCTCCATTTCTGTCAAAACCTTATCATTATAGTGAAGTGTAGCAAACTAATTCATATCAACCTTACAAGTAATAACATGGGAAGATTTTTTAGGACGCATTTATGGCTTAGAAGAATGGATCTTTTTACCATAAAGGGTTTCCAATTATTCTCTATAGAATTCTAAGTGGATCCTACATCATCTATGTCTCTGTGAGGGTGTGGGAGAGTCGTCACGAGTAAAAAACCTACAATCCTCAAGGTTGTGTGCCATTATACCACATTTTTTGCATATTTTAGGGACTATCTCATATTCCACCATAACGGACGTGCCATCAATGATTATTGTTGGATGTATTGGAGCAGTTGTGTTTAGTCTAACATATGAAATCTAACATCTTCACTCTAGTATCCCTAATCTAATGATTGGGAGGTTGGCATGTTTGGTTGTTTAGATTTGAAAAAATAAGGGTGGAGTTATACCTTAATGTAGTTATTTATAACTTTGATGAATATAGTTAATGCATGTAACACAATAACTCAAAGGTAACCCTAACGTGTATGGCTTGAAAAAAAAAAAAATATATATATATATATATATATATATATAACACAAAGTGACATTAGGTTCTATAATCAACATCACTTATCACGATATATAAGTATTAACTAAATAACCTAAACATGCACTAATATTTAAGTGAGTTCATGAAACGTGTCACACATGTTTCATTTGGCCATTAATGCATACATAATGGTTAAATTAAGCCTAATGAGAGGCATAATGTGTTAATATATGAAACAGAATAAAAATTGGAGTTTTCATGAAATGGGATAGGAAAAATGTTCCATCATATAAATTAATGGACTTAATAGGTCAAATAAGTAAAATATGAAAATTTGTGCAAATAATATAAGCTAAATCTATTTATAATGGGGTGAAGTTAATAAGACTAATTTATGATTATTGATGGAAAAGAGGATATATAATAACATAGATATATATATGAACATATATAAACTAAACCTTAATTACATTACAACTCCTACAAGGAAGTTTCAAAAGTGAATATAATCTCAAAATCATATTCCTTGGGTCCCAAATAGCTTGGGTGCCAAGTTTAGGACTAAATGAATAATCCTAGCTGCTCTAATTTTTAAGGAAATAATATATAAGATAACTCAAAAATAATAAATCATATAATGGATCATCTCAAAAGTAAAAAGTAATGGAATAATTGGAATCTATATGTCTGAATTAGCTTATTTGTGGATTTTCATAATTTTTGAATAGTGTTAACTACCCCCAATTCCAGTAGAGAAGGATATGGTTAAATAATGAATCCTAAAATGTTTTCAAGGAAATTATTTCATTTATTTTATGCTTCCCTAAAGTTGGTGATTTACCCACTATCATTCTAGCTTTCCCATACTTAACAAACCTGAATTCATCTCTATCCATTGGTTTAATCGAGCATCTACCCTCTTATCTCATACCTCAGTTTCCTTTCCTTTTCTTGAGAACTCAAAGCAAGGTTCTTCCCTGGATTTGTTTCTCAAATTACTCTTGTCTTTTAGTATCTTTTTGCAATTCTATCTCTTCTACTTTCCCCTCTTTTTTTCACACTAAAATACCTTAGTATTTCTAGGGTTTGGTAAAATCCAACACATAAATTGATTATACTGTTATACACTCCTCTATTTCCGCCCTGTTCCACCTTCCTTTTCTTCTCCCAACCTCTTTCAGACTTCAAACCCCTAAAAAACCCATCATAGACATCCACGGATCTCCCTTCATCATAACTTGCTATCTCATTATCCCTTATTTTGTGCCAACTACCCTCGATGTAGCCTCCCAACTCCATCTTCTTTACCTGATGGACTCAGGTTTGGTCAAGGAACCTTCACCTTTTTGCACTCGTCAAATCATTTGGATAGTTTCGTGTTGGACTCTGGAAACATTACACATATCCATTCCCTTTCAATTCGAGATATAACAAATTTCTATGTCTTTTTGGATTTTTTCTTGTTGTTAATTGCAATGTTGGAGCCACACTCACCACTACTACAAATATGACTAATGTCGTCAATTTTTTTCAAGGAAAATTGATGGCATAATATATCTCGTTACTTCTTTGAATAAAACTACCATAGTTGGCCAACAGAGAAAACTATGGGTTATGCTTTATTTATCTTGTTAGTTGATTCATAAAGAAACTATGACTTAGAACACCCGTGAAATATAATTTCATCTAAAATTTTGAGAGAGAATCTATTTCCCCTCAAAACCCTATCTTGTCAATTTCTTGAAAACTAACTAATGAGGTAGAAGCATAACTTATAGAATCTATATCGTCAGTTTCACATAAAGTAATTGAAAGATAAAGGATATGGGCCAAACATCCCATGCAATGTTTCCCTAAAACTGGATTATATCGTCAATTTTCTTAAAAGAAACTGACGACGTAGGTTTCATGTTTTATCTCATTGTTTGTTTTATAGCAACCAATGACATGTGCCTTACTTAATCCCACGAGAAACCCCTCTTTCCCCTCCCCACGAGAAAGCACTCCAACTCCTCCGTGCAATTCCATTTTTGCCAATGCCCCAAGATCCTCTATTGCTGCTCAATAGCCCCCGCCACTTATTCAACATCATCATTCACCGCCACCCCACAGGAAACTCCTTTAATGCAGCCTCTGCTGACTGTCGGTGTTGTCGGCTGCCACTTTCGTTGCCTTCATCGGACGCTGCCTCTGCCAGATGTTGTTGTAAGGATGCGGGATCACCCCCTTACTAAAAAAAATTGAAGAATACAACATCCATTCCAAACACACTCAAAGGTATGTTGGAATAGGTGCAAAATTTTCAAACTTCAATAAATGGTATTCAAAACAACCAAAGTATAGAAGCGGAATTAAATAAATGACAATATTCAATTTTCACAATGGATTACAAAAGTACATCATAATCTCCCATACGGGTTTACATGTATGATTCAACATAAGGATCTAACTAGAGGGAAATCTAAACCATAACAACTTTGTCTCCAAGCTTTAACTCCTTAAGCTAGTCCAAAACTTCATACCTTATCATCCAAGTCCTTCACCTAGGGTTGGAAGCATACCCCAGCAAGAAGAGAAAACAGATGACATCAGCAAAGGCTGGTATGTACATACTAAATCGGAAATTGAGAAATATATGGAATAAAGGACATCAAAGTATAAAGTCTTCCCATGAAAAAGATAAGGACAACCCAAGTGGTTATCAAGAGAAATTATTTTCAATAACAAAATATATACTTTCCATAATTAAAACAATAAATGTGTGTCATCCTATCACATGTAAAGAAAGTAGGGCACACACCCCTACAATCATCATCAACCTACATGCATGTGAGATACGCATAGCCCCAGAACAATATAAACACAAAGGCGGCCAACTCTCATAAACTTGAAACCTGATAGAGAAAGGAATACTACCAATCTCCCAAATATATAAAACATGGGCCAAGAATCACACATCTTGCCCTGGGTATGAGGTTCCTTTCCATCCCAAAAGAGTAGGAAATATCACATCTGATCGGCAGGAAACAACACATCTGCCATAAAAACCAATGCAATTACACTACTCTAGTGCTACTGAATTGCATAGCATGTTGAATGTAGGGGCAAGTAGAAAGTATAGTCAAAATATATAAACTAGTCACCACATAAGTGACCAACATATACATCCACCTCATAAGTGGGCAAAAGACATCACATGTCATATTTTAGAGTTCCATCATGAAAAAAGCATAAGATAAGAGTTCAAAAGAATATCCATGATCACATGATCAATATCAAATAAGATAGTTCACATGAACCATGATTGTCAAAACAAAAGACATTGTGTATAGGCTAATGTCCATAGGATAAAGAGAATGAATAAGCATAGGTGAATTGCTCAACATAGAAGAATAGGGGATGCATCATACATTTAGAGTGAAGAATAAGAAATTGCTCAATACAGAAATAATGTGGGATGCCATCATACCTCAACTTCAGAGTCTAAGAGGTCAAGCCTAGGCCTCAAAAGAACCTCTAGGGAAGGTGGACAGGTCCAATAAATAAGGTTTCCAAGCTTAGAGAGGTTAGTTTCTGCAACAAAGCTCCTATCTCAAGCAAGAAGCACCTTCTCCACTTTAGAGATGAAAAATCCTAACAAAAGAACATCAAGATGAGGTGTTTAAGGGCACTAGGTGGGGTTTCACCATGGAAGTCCATGGTTCTGATTTGGAGGAAGGTGGAAGGAAGACTAAAACATGAAAATAGGGAAGAAAAGGAGGATACTTACTAGTTTTGGTCAAAATTACCAAGGAGGAGCTTAAGAAATCCTAAATAGAGAAATTTGGAACCCTAGGAGCCTTCTTCACTAAGGTAGGCACCTCCTTTTACCTTGGGACAGCACCTTCGTGGCAAAACAGAGTAGGAATGATGCTCTAAGCTAGAGGAAATAAAGGAGAGCAAGATTTTCAAATTGGGAGTTGGGAAGGGGTAGATATGGCTATATAAAGAAAGTGGTAGAGTATGAGGTGTATATGAGACTTTCCATGTGTCATGTATAAAAGTGTCCATGGACATGCAAGTCTTTATGGATAAGGAAGAAGTCAAGCATGAGGTGTTCATGGAGCTTTCCATGTGTCCTTAGCCTAGGGATTTCATGGCCATGCAAGAGGATAGCTCATTTAGGCTTCTTGAATATCAAATGTAAATTTATGGACACTTATAGGCCATCCCAACCGACCTCCAATCAAAGAAATAACACCATTGGTTGATAGCTTCTAAAGATAAGCTCGTTTATAAAGAGGAAATTCCTAAAATGCACTTGGAAAGAAACACCTTCAAACAAAGGTGCAACTAGGTGCCCCATAGTTCAAAAACTCTATAATGGTAAAGGAATATATAAGGATTATAATGTATGTGACAATTTGCAAATAAAATCTCCCAATTGGGTAAATTGCATAAAAGTCCAGAATGTACCTAAAATTACATAACTTGCACAAGCAACATCCAAATTGGACCAACCTTCATCCACAAGTTATCTTTGATGTGTTGAATATGAATTTGCCATTATTTCCATATTTTGAAGTTATATAATCACATTATTAATTACTTATGACTTTTACTCCTTTTCTCTCTCCTAAACTTATCCTAATATTTCAAGGTTGTCCGAATTAGATGAAATTTGACATGTAGGTTAATTTTGATATGTAGATTTTGAATTTGAAGTTTTTTTCCACTTTTGAGACTTATTTTTATGAGATGTGTCATATGGCCCATTAACGGCCCATTATCTAAATTATTCATCCAATTAAGTTTCTTATCTTCGTATTACCACCAAAATGAGTTATGTGGCATTTTTTATGTATCCATTATAAACCTAAGATTAATGTTAGAACATTAGGTTACATTAAGGTGATATATACATGCATTTTCTCATTGGGGTTATACTAAACATCTATTTAGGTCTAACCTTCAACCTTGTTTGGCTAAGTCCAAAATGTCAACTTCCAGGGTAGGGTCCGAGATCTAGTATGTTACAGCACACAGATTTCATCCTCGAAATCAAAACATCCACATATAAGAAAACAACTTATTCATCACCCCTTAAAGGATTCATATTATCAAGTCAAACCTATTCTTTAGATACAAAAGGTTCAAATACACTTCCTTACATCCAACTACATAAGCATCATGCAAAAAAAACATAACTTGTAAATACTAACTATGAACTATGGGTTAACTTGCTCTTGTCCATCCTCAAACAAGTCTTTACACCTGGGCGACTAGTTCAACATATTAGGGTCCCTAAAGATAATTCATATAGATGTATAAGGCTACTATTGCCTAAAAGCATGCTATTTTGAACAATTCATATCAGCTCATGCCAGGCCAATATCATATGGATTCAGAAGTCCTCGTAAACAAAGCTAGTGGTGTATAGGAAAATCTTGCCAGCCCCTGAACCCTGATCCTTTCTAGACACCTTTGCTTTCAACTTCATGTCCTAATAACTTCCTAAAAGCCAAGATAAACAACCTCAAGTTACTATAGTTACTTATGCATATTTTAGTTGTAAGTATTTTAGGGATCTATTCATCATTATTCTAATGTGAAACTATAGGATCCTAAATCAACCCTTCATTATCTATTGATCAACTCTAGGGCAAACATGTCACTTAAAGGTAAGGCAAGTATTCTAACTTGGGATAAAAAATTTAAATAGTCAGATTCTGACTACTATGGGATCTGATACCATGCTCTAAGGAGGCTGGATCACCCCCTTACTAAAACATTTGAAGAATAAAACATCCATTCCAAACACACTCAAAGGTATGTTGGAATAGGTGTAAAATTTTCAAACTTGAATAAATGGTATTCAAAACAACCAAAGTATAGCAACGGAATTAAACAAAACACTATATTCAATTTTCACAAAAGATTATAAAAGTACACCATAATCTCCCATATGGGTTTACATGTATGATACAACATAAGGATCTAAGTAGAGGGAAATCTAAACCATAACAACTTTGTCTCCAAGCTTTAACTCCTTAAGTTAGTCCAAAACTTCATGCCTTATCATCCAAGTCCAAGTCCTTCACCTAGGGTTGGAAGCATACCCCAGTAAGAAGAGAAAATAGATGACATCAGCAAAGGCTGGTATGTGCATACTAAATAGGAAATTGAGCAATATATGGAATAAAGGACATCAAAGTGTAAAGGCTTCCCATGAAAAAGATAAGGACAACCCAAGTAGGTATCAAGAGAAATGATTTTAAATAACAAAAGAGATACTTGCCATAATTAAAATAATAAAGTTGTGCCATACTAGCACATGTAAAGAAAGTAGGGCACACACCCCTACAATCATCATCAACCTACATGCATGTGATATAAGCATAGCCCTAGAACAATATAAACACAAATGCGGCCAAGTCTCATAAACTTAAAACCTAATAGAGAAAGGAATATTGTCAATCTCCCAAATATATAAAAAATGGGCCAAGAATCACACATCTTGTCTGGGGTATGAGGTTCCTTTCCATCCCAAAAGAGCAGGAAATATTACATCTGCTCGACAGGAAATAGTACATCTGCCATAAAAACCAATGCAATTACACTATTATAGTGATATTGAATCACATAGCATGTTAAATGTAGAGGCAAGTAGAAAGTATAGTCAGAATATATAAACTAGTCACCACATAAGTGACCAACATATACATCCACCTCATAAGTGGGAAAAAGAAATCACATGTCATCTTTTAGAGTTCCATCATGAACAAAGCATAAGATAAGAGTTAAAAAGAATATTCGTGATCACATGATCAATATCAAATAAGGTAGTTCGCATAAACCATGATTTTTAAAAGAAAAGACATTATGTATAGGCTAATGTCCATAGGACAAAGAGAATGAATAAGCACGGGTGAATTGCTCAACATGGAAGAATAGGGGATACATCATAAATTTAGAGTGAAGAATTAGAAATTGCTCCATACAGAAATAATGTGGGATGCAATCATACCTCAACTTTAGAGTCTAAATAGTCCTAGTCAAGCCTATGCCTCAAATGAACCTCTAGGGATGGTGGACAGGTCCAATAAGTAAGGTTCCCAAGCTTAGAGAGGCTGGTTTCTCCAACAATGCGCCTATCTTGAGCAAGAAGCACCTTCTCCACTTTAGAGGTGAAAACCCCTAACAAAAGAACATGGATATGAGGTGTTTAAGGGCTCTAGGTGGGGTTTCACTATGGAAGAACATGGTTTCGACCTGGAGGAAGGTGGAAGGAAGACTAATAACATGAAAATAGGGGAGGAAAGGAGGTTACTTAATAGTTTTGGTCAAAATCACCATGGAGTAGCCTAAGAAATCCTAAATAGAGAAATATGGAACCCTAGGATCCTTCTACACTAAGGTAGGCACCTCCTTTTACCTTGGGACAACACCTTCCTGGAAAAACAGAGTAGGAATGATGCTCTAAGCTAGAGGAAATAAAGGAGAGCAAGAGTTTTCCAATTGGGAGTTGGGAAGGGGTAGATATGGCTATATAAAGAAAGAGGTAAAGTATGAGGTGTCTATGAGAATTTCCATGTTTCATGTATAAGGGTGTCCATGGACATGCAAGTCTTTATGGATAAGGAAGAAGTCAAGCATGAGGTGTCCATGGAGCTTTCCATGTGTCCTTAGCCTAGGGATTTGATGGCCATGTAAGAGGACAGCTCATAGAGGCTTCTTGAATATCAAATGTCAGTTTATGGACACTTATAGGCCATTCCAACCGACCTCCAATCAAAGAAATAACCCCCATTGGTTGATAGCTTCTAAAGATAAGCTCATTTATAAATAGGAAATCCCTAAAATGTACTTGGAAAGAAACACCTTCAAACCAAGGTGAAACTAGGTGACCCATGGTTCAAAAACTCGAGAATGGTAAGGGAATAGATAAGGATTATAATGCATGTGACAATTTGCAAAGAAAACCTCCGAATTGGGTAAATTGCAAAAAATGTCCAGAATGTACCTAAAATTGCATAACTTGCACAAACGACTTCCAAATTGGACCAAACTTCATCCACAAGTTATGTTTGATGTGTTGAATATTAATTTTCCATTATTTCCTTATTTTGAATCTATATAATCACATTATTCATTACTTATGCATTTTACTCATTTTCTCTCTCCTAAACTTATCCTAAAATTTCAAGGTTGTCCAAATGAGATGAAATTTGACATGTAGGCTAATTTTGATATGTGGATTTCGAATTTGAAGTTTGTTTCCACTTTTGAGACTTATTTTATGAGATATGTCATATGGCCCATTAACGACCCATTATCTAAATTATTCATCCAATTAAGTTTCTTATCTTCATATTACCACCAAAATGAGTTATGTGGCATATTTTATGTATCCATCATAAACCTAAGATTAATGTTAGAACATTAGGTTACATTAAGATGATCTATACATGCATTAGCTCATTGGTGTTATACTAAACATCTATTTAGGTCTAACCTTCAACCTAGTTTGGCTAAGTCCAAAATGTCAACTTCCTAGGTAGGGTCCGAGATCTAGTATGTTACAGTTGCCTCCATCATCATCTATCACTGCCCCTTCTTCCACAAGTATATCATCTCCTCCTTCAGTTATATCCATCTCCTTTCCCCCTCTCCTCCTTCCTCATCTATCCTCCTTCACCCTATATTGTATGATTTCTTCTCAATATTGAGAAGAAATTGTGTAGGGTAGAGAGGGAGGAGAGAGGAGGAAGGAGGAGAGGGAGAAGAAATCAAATTGTGTGGAAATTTAAGAATTCTTTTCCATGCTTTCAATTATAATGAATTGTGATGAAATTGAGAAGGGATAGTATCGATAGTGTGGAAACTGTGATGAATTGTATGGAGATTGTGATGAATTATATGTAAATTGTGATGAAAATATATATATAATGGCTAATTACACATTTTTATTGATTATTTGGATATGTTAAGTCTCTAAGATGTAAATTAATTAGAATTGAAAATTATTTATAAACCTAAATATATAAGCAATAATCTATAAACTCTAATCTATAAGCCCTAGATTCTAAACCCTAATTTATAAACCATGTTGTTGGCCTAAAAACCTATCCAAGATTTAGTCACTATGGGTAAACCTTAGATAGTCCCCGACTTGGGACTGTTCTTAAGCGTTTGGGCCCTCGCGGTCTCAGGACCTTTTGGGCCCTCGCGGTCTCAGGACCGTTTGGGCCCTCGCGGTCTCAAGACCGTGAGGTTCCTCGCGGTCCCCGGACCGTGAGGATTCCTCGCGGTCTCAAGACCGTTTGGAAGGCCGACCCCACCTAAAACCTATAAATATACCCTCCCCACCAACGTTTCTCTCTTCTTGAACCCCGAACTTCCAAGCTTCACTGTTTCATTCATCTTCGAGCTCCATCTCCACGCTCTCTGACGCCGCTTCCATTTCAAGTTCTTCGCCGATGACTCGGCTTCGCCGCTGTCGTCTTCGGCTTGTCGTCACTCGTGCGCCCCTGCTGTAACGCCCACCGCACCTAGGCTCTTCGCCGATTCGCTGACCGCACCGACAGGTTGACAACCTGGAAATTCATTAAACAATAGCTCGCGTTCGAACTCCTCTCCGCCCTTGTCGCCGTCGTCGTTTTCTTGGTTCTCTTCCGACGAACGACCGCGCGGTTTGTCCCCCGCACGGTTCGTCTCCCTCGCGGCCCCGCGTGGTTCGTCTCCCTCGCGGCCCCGCGTGGTTCGTCTCCCTCGCGGCCCCGCACGGTTCGTCTCCCTCGCGGTCTCAAGACCGTTTGGATCCTTGCGGTCTCAAGACCGTTTGGATCCTCGCGGTCTCAAGACCGTTTGGATCCTCGCGGTCTCAAGACCGTTTGGATCCTCGCGGTCTCAAGACCATTTGGATCCTCACGGTCTCAAGACCGTTTGGATCCTCACGGTCTCAAGACCGTGTGAGCCCAAACGGTCTCAAGACCGTTTGAGACCAAACAGTCTCAGGACCATTTGAACTCAATCAAACTACTAAAACTCAAACTCAAAATAATTTTACTTTGTTATAATTCCAAAATTTACGATTTCTAACTTTTGTTTTATTGTCAATCATTTCAGAATGACTTCATCTGTGAAGCAAGGATCAACAGATGCTCCTTTCTGGACAAAGGATAAATTACTAGCTGAACGAACAAATCTCCAAAACATAGTTGACCAGTACAAAAAGACTGGACAGGTCCCAGCACAAGTGAACCTGATTGAAGTCATGAAAGACATAAAGCGAATCAACCGCTGCTTAGATGAAGAATCTTATGAAGAGGAAGTAGAAGAGATTTCATCCGACGAGGCCTCAGAATACCAGCCCTCCCCTGAGAAAGAATAACCCACTACAAAATCTAAGGGGAAGAGAATGGCTCAAGAATCCACAGCTGAGCCAGCACCTAAGAAGAGAGCCAGGAAGAAGGTTCACCCCGCCTCTGCAAGGGAAAAAATCCTGGCAGGGTACATCCCACCATCCACCACCACCACTACCACCCCTGCCACAATAACTGTTCCTATTTTTCCTCCCATCACCACCACAGCACCACCACCCGAAAACCTTCATCTCCATAACATCACCTCCATCAGCCAACTCCTTAAACCAACAAAGTATGTCTGCCCCAGCATACTTATGAAGATGGGGATCTACCACAGAATCCTCACTCTTCTTGACAATTCAAACCTTTCCCGACTCTGCTTTGTATCTGAAATTTCCTACACTGAGCCCACAACAGAATTCTTCACCTACTTCAACAAAGAAGTGGTGGACATCATGCATAGAGAAAGGGACGGTGGTGACCGCAGAATAACCACCAGAATCTTTAACAACGAGGTGGTCATCACCGAAAATCTTCTGAATGAAATCTTTGTTGACAATCAAGACCAGCTGAAGAAAGCTAAGGCGGCTGGCACAGAACACCCCGGGTTCAACAAACATACCTTCTGGAAATCACTAACGGGGTTACCAACCTTCGATGCAAGGACAAGCAAGGCCTCCAACATTCATTCTGGCCTAGTGCGCACGCTCCACAAAATCGTCATCGGCGCACTCTTCCCCAGACCCAAAGGAGGAAATGTTCTTATATCTGACCTTTTTGTCCTCTGGTCAGTCCTAAAAGGAATGCCCATTAACATTGGACGACATATGCTGCTCAAGCTATCAGCCTTTGCCCTCGGAAAAGAAATTTGCATGGGAGGTCATATCACATCTATCATCAAATATCTTAAGATGGATAGACTTCTACCCAAATGCAACCCAATCAAGGGCGACATACTTACCAACGAACAGACACTAAAGAACTCCCATATCTTAAAAGATAAGGATGGAAGGCTGCACTACGTGTTATGCCCCACAAAATCTACTAGAACCCTGCTCCCACTTCCAGAGCTTGCTGACTATGACAAGGACAAGCTCCTATTCACCGAGGACGAGATCGCCAAAATCATAGCCTCAGTCAAAGCCAAAGAAAAGAAAGAAAAGGCAGGGCAGACAGAACTCAGTATAACTGCCCCGGCAGCTAAACTTCTAGTCAAACGACCTTCCAGAAGGCTCGTAAAAGCACATGAGCTGTCGGGGACACCTACATCAAAGCCTAACCCCGAACCTGAACCCCCCCCCTCCCAAAAGAACATATTACATCCTCATCACTAGACTCTTTTATAATGAGTCTAAATGTTGAGCTCGCCACCACCTCTCCACCTTCCACCACCCCAATATCTACCACCCCAACACCATCAACCACCCTTCAATCATCCTCCACACCACCTTCCTCTACCACCCCACCACCACCCCCACCCTTCTTCACTTCGGCCATCCCATTCTCCACCACAATGCCCGAATTCTCCTCCTTCACATACACCGACTTTCCATCAACATTCCCGGATCCATTTCTCTCTCCGGGAATGCCACCACTTTTTCCACCCACCACCACCCCGACATCGCTGGTGACCCCATCTACAGTCACCATGCAATTCGCGGGTCCATCAATAGTGTCTTTTCCGCATGACACTACCATTCCACCCCGACCCCAGCCGCCTCACTCTTCATTTATTGGGGTCCCTTATACTAACGTCGGTGCGGAATTCGGACATCAATTCGACACCATCTGAAACCTCCTCACTGACCCATCTAACATTTTAAATTCTATTTTCTCATGTGTGCAGGGTCTAACACAACAGGTTGCCCAGATTGGCGAGCAGAACCACGCCATGCCAGGCATCCTCCAAGGAATCCAACAACGTCAAGATTCAGTGGCCAAGCAAGTCGACCACATCGACGGCCACTGCAACAACTTGCCCGAGTTGATCCATGGAGTACAACGCCAGCATGAAGTGTTGGCAAAGCAAGTCGATAGGATTTCTACGCAGACTCTACCTCTGCCAGAAACCCTCCGCGAGCTGAAGTAGCAACAGCAAGCTTTCAGCACGCGCCTGGACGACATCACCACCACCCTCACACAACTACATAATCGCCAGGAGGAGTCGTCAAATAATGAGCTTATTCAGCTAAGAGCTCAAGTAACCGATCTCACAGCATGACTCCTCTCGGCCGAACAACGTTATTCTGATCTAAAAGAAACCCACGAAGCACTGCTCGAAACACACGAGCACGTGCAAGTGGCATATGATGAACTCTAATCCATCCATCGTATGTGCAAGAAGAAAGCACAAAAGAAGACAACTAATGACGATGAAGATGATGCTGATGACGGGGAAGATTCTGACTCCTCCGCTGACTCAAACAATAGTTCCTCCTCAGCTGATGACTCCGACAAGCCAGATGATGCTGGGGCAGGCCCCAACCAAGGAGCAGAACCAAAACAACAGCAAGATCACCAAACTGGTGATAAAGATCACAAATACCCTGCTCATACAGAGAATGTCAACATATACTTTGGGGATCAATTTCTAAACTTTTCTGCGGGATCTCTGGGGGAGGTTGCCAAAGAAGTGGCTTTTGCTGAGTTCGAAAAATGCATTCAGGGAACCAGCAGCACTACACCAGCCACAACAGCCCAGCAAATCTCTGCACTCGTAACGTCTGCGCCTGAACTTGAAGAATCAGAAAGAGTATGCCTAGACACTGATGATGATTTAGACACTCCTTCTGATTCTGATAAAGATTACGATCTGCAGCAGTACATGGACAGCATAGAACAAACTTCTTCCCCCGCACCGCAAGAGCTACCTCCGCCGCCACCTCTACCTAATAAAATGCACGATTTAGATACGGCGGCCATCTCTACCTTAGACGCACAGGATATCTTCATCCTCAACACTATAGTAGATGATGCCAAAGCAGGGGGGATGTCATATATCAAAACACGAAGACCAAATGCGATCTGACGCGTGAAGACTTCCGTTCCTTACTTCGACCCCAGTCGCCGGTGAAGATGGCAATGTTTCGTACTCTCCTTGCCAACTCTATCGAGATCTACAAAAGCTCTCGGCGTCAGCAACCGGTTCTCAACGCCTCACCCACACTGGGATTGTGCTTACTGTACAAAGAGTTCCAGCACAAATCCATTACAAGGTTGCACAGGGGGGTCGCAAGAAAAGCGAGATACATAAACGTGCCTTTCCAAGTTTGTAAACACTGGTTTCTCATGATTGTGGACACTGTCGCCCGCGACGCCAAAGTGTACAATTTCTGTGCTAGTGACTTAAAGGTCGGGATAATCAATTTTGTTGGAATTGAAGTCGGGGAGGCGAGATGCATCCCTTTCCGACTACTAAAGCTCATATGGGCCGCGTGCCCTTCTCTCCGCCAGGACTGGAGCTCCCCCTGGTTCAAAATAATTAACCCACAAGTCCAATCCGCTGAAGGTTCCTGGGACAGCGCTTTTTACGTCATAAGGCACATCCTAGCGCTAAACCAGCAGGTCCCTTTCGCTGAACTCATTAATGAAGATTTCCACTCCCTACGAGGACGTTACGCCATGGAGCTTATTTGCGACAGAAGGTTTTTTAATGACCCTACCATGGCGGCAGACGACGTCCCTCGTTATCTCTTTTCATCTATTCAACGCCCGCAGAGGAGACCTTTCAGACAAACCCTAGCGGCGCTGACAAAAGAAAAACAACCATCTAATGTCACCAGGCAAAGCGAATGGAACCCTTACATCTTCGATCTGGTTCCAGATAAAGGTGACATTGATCTGATATCAGGGGTAGCCATCAGGACATCTTCATCACATATGGTACCCCAATCTGCCATTGCACCGTCATTTCCCGACTTCGACCCGGAGGCTTGCAAAACTCTTTCAGATAATGAGCTCCGGCTAATAATGTCACGGCTATATGCCGAAAAAGACGAGCTGGTATATATCGACGGGGATATATTGGTTATGGCAGATGCCCTCCGTGAGACCTTACAATTCAAGGGTTCCATTCTGTAAGTGTAATGACTGCTTATCAATACTTGCTTGCACGGAATCACAACACGGTCTATATGGTGTCAGCTTACATGAAGGATGATCTTCTCGGGCTGAAGAACTTCGGAACAAAGGAGTCAACCATCTCTTATCTCCAACATACAACTCCGAAGTTCATCATGTTACCTTTCCTTCATCAAGAGCACTGGATGTTACTGGCAACCAATCTTCATGAAGGAACAACAATAATCTACAACAGTTCCGACAGCCAGTATGATCCAAAACGGAAAGCATACACTACAACTCCAAAGACACCAACGGAGGAGGTGGCGAAGGAGTGTGCTGACAAATTACACGATCTTTTGGGTCAGCACACGCGGGCATATGACAGAGATCACTTCAAATCACCAGCCTTCTGCCACAGGTGCCCCCAGCAAATCAGAGAATCAAATGACTGCGGCTTCCACGTCCTCTACTGGATGTATACAATCCTGGCCCTTCACAAGCCGGTAGAGGACATGACAGAGGTGGATTACCACACGCTATGGGGAAAGTTCGCCGCCAACTTACTCAGAACACATGGGGCAAATACAGGATTAACCGATGCCTAAATGCCCTTGTCCATGCATTTCTCACCCTATTACATTGACACTCTGTGGACAGAGTGTGTGATAAGTTAGGGGGGGAGTGCACTGGACAAGGGCGAGGTATCATTCTGCTTCAACCTTTCTATTTTTCCCGCTTATCATTTTTCAAACTTTCTGTCCATATTTAGACTTTTCCAGTAATTTTTTTCTTTTTCAATAAAATAACTCTCAAGTATAACTTTCATCATGGAAAGAATCACCCTTAGCTAAATTAGAGATAAAGTAGTCCTCAAAAACAAATAACAAGATTAGCATACAGGCATGAAATGGTGAATTTATAAATTACATTACTATTGGTTTCTATGCTTTTACTTCAATTCTATCTCAGACTCTTCACAGATCAACTTCAGGGCCAAAGCGAACCAAAAACTCTCAAAGTCAAGAAGGAAATCAAGGAAATCCAAAATCAAGAAATCTCACGAGTGGACCACCAATTAAAAATAAGTGCATGTCAGGAACCCTAAGAACGGTTTTCTTCTTTCAATAAAGAGGCTTGGCCGCCCAATCAAAAACCACAAAACCCACTTCCTAAGCCTGCGAGTTTCGAATAAAAGCCAGAGTGTTGAATAAAAAAAAGCATTAGAGTTGTGCCACGCATAAGGACCTATATGAAGAGCCAACAAAGATCTCACCCGGCCGGTACATATAGCTGCCCTCATGAAGGCGGATGTGTCGTGCCCGGTAAAGAGATCCTAAGGTTTCCTAATATATGAAAAGGCTGATAAAAGAGCTCACCCGGCCGGTACATTCAGCTGCCCTCATGAAGGCAGATGTGTCGTGCCCGGTAGTGAGTCTCTAAAAAGCATAGACAAGCCCTTCCCCACTTGAAGGGGGAGCTACACAATAAGCCTTTTAAGCCAGCCCTCATACCCACTCTAGCTACCAGTAGGTTTCTCTAAAGAAGTATAAAACTGATTAGAGTCGATGACATGCACATAAAAAGAAAGGTGGTCCCAATGCGAGATTCACGATATAAAAGGAACCTGAGATCCATGCAACTTTTGATACTCGAAAGAGTTAGTGTAAGCAGAAGCCCTGATAAGACCTCGGTAGATCTCTGACCTAGAATTGAAGCAAGAGTATGGAAACCCTAATTAAATAAAATCGCCTCGCCATTACATGCCTTGGCTCTATCTAACTTGAGGACAAGCTAGACTCTAAGTTAGGGGGGGTGATAACCTCCCATTTTGTGACGTTATTTTATTATTTATCTTTAATTTTCCATACTCTTTCTTAGATAAACTAGATAGAATCATTAAACTTTTTTACTTTATTGCAGATACACCAATAAACTAACTTTTCTTATTTTTTTCATTTCAGAGAACACAAAAAAAAAATTACAAAGACCCCTCACGGTCCCAAGACCGCTAGAAGACCTCACGGTCCCAAGACCGCGAGGAGACCCCTCACGGTCCCAAGACCGCGAGGAGACCTCACGGTCCCAAGACCGCGAGGAGGCCTCACGGTCCCAAGATCGCGAGCAGACCTCACGGTCCCAAGACCGCGAGAAGGCCTCACGGTCCCAAGACCGCGAGAAGGCCTCACGGTCCCAAGATCGCGAGAAGGCCTCGCGGTCCCAAGACCGCGAGAAGGCCTCACGACCGCGAGAAGACCTCACGGTCCCAAGACCGCGAGAAGGCCTCGCGGTCCCAAGACAGCGAGAAGGTCTCACGGTCCCAAGACCGCGAGAGGCCAAACGGTCTCTAGACCGTTTGGGCTCAACTTGAGCCTATAAATAGGACCTCAAGGGTCACTTCAAATGGATCGAATCTCAGATGTCCAGAGGCTGCCTCTCTAGCTCCAGAGCACTTTTGTCTTCCATCCACTGCCCCAAGGCTGCCAGTTTGAGATCTGCGGTCCATCACCAAGCTATCTTCTCTCTCCTCTCAACAAGAAAAGAAGGTGGGAAGAGAAGATCCATCATCAAGTCAACCACGAAGTGCGAAGATCGTTGCTCTCTTCACCAAGGGTTCAACTTTCCCTCCTCCGTGGAGATGACGTTCTTTCTCTCTCTTCTTGCCTCCTTCTTTGTCCTTGACATGAGCGAGTAGTTTCATTCACTAGGGTGCGGGGAGTAGCCCCGCTACCCATGTTTTCATTTCATGCAATGTAATTCAATAATTTGTAATAGAGATACTCTTCTTTTCAGTTCAACATCAATTGTTTAATGAATGCTAGTTGCCTGATCATCAACTCGTGTTACTTATTATCTTTTGGTATGAATTGTCTATGTTTATACCCTTAGATCTGAATATCGATTGAATGTTGGTCTTAGATGTATGTAGTCACCATATGTCTATTTCGGTATCTAGGAGTGCTTTCATGAGTGGAGTAAACTCACCCCCATCGTTGCACTTTCATACTATGAAATGGAATCAGTTGACGTATGGAAGTGCAATATTGGTAAGGTCGAGGAACACATTTCATGAAGGAGTAATGCAAAGCATGTGACCATTCATTATGGTATGGCTGGCATTGCAATACTCCACACTTCTCGTAGCTAGTTATCCGAAAGGAAGCTAGGACTACAAGATACTAACTGATTTGACTCTCTTTGCAGGTTGTTTTATTATGTTGCATGTCTTGATCCATGTGTAGTGGTGTGAAACCCGATAACATCCTAGTGGATTTTAATCATTGTTTACAACCCTAATCTCTACTTTCTTGATTTACTTACCTCGCACTTAGTTTAAAACCAAATCAAACTTTCGATCTAAATATCAACTGTTAAGTAGTTAAGTACGACTAAAAACATTTTCCATCTTGATTTCATTAAGACCGTTGTCCCGAGGATTCGACCCTTAACTATACTACGATAAGACTTCCGCGTGTCTTAGCACACGTGGGTGGAGTTCTTACCATAAGTACTAGCAAGGCTAAACCTAGGGATTCATCATCTCTAGGATTTTTAGTGGTGTTGCAAAACTCCATCAAAAATTGGTGTCGTTGCCATGGACAACGGAACGTTTTAGTTTTTACTTAACAACTTCTTGGTTGATTAGGATTTTACACTTTTTCTTGATAACTACTCCAAATATTCTTGATTTCTTCATTTCCTTCCATTATCCTAACGTGTGATTTTCTTTCTACTCAGGTAGAAAACGTGTATGCAACCCCCGCATAGCATCGGATTCTCCCCTGAACCAGAGTACGACTCTGAGGTAGAAAGAAGTTTCCACCAAAGGATTAGACTTAACCACCAAAGAGCCAGACAGATGGCTGAAGAGCAACGCCTTGTTGCAGAAAGAGTTAACGCCGCCATAGCAGCACAACGAGCACAACTTATTGCAGACACTCGTGCTCAGGTGCAAGCTGAGATTCGAGCTGAGGAACAAGCCCGCATCCAAGCAGAGCATGCTGCTGTTCAACTTACGTTAAGAAACAAGCAACTTCGAGACTACGCAGTCCCGAAGAATTATGAAGATGATCATCCAGTCCGACCACCGATTATTAACATACCACACTTTGAAATCCGGACGCAATGGATCCAGATCATGCAAGGCATCTCTTTCTCTGGAGCACCCGGAGACGATTGCATGGATCACCTTAAGAGATTCAAGTCACTATGCCAACTTGTACCCCAAGCAGGAATCTCCTTGGAAGCAATAATGTTACACCTTTTCCACTTCACCTTATCTGGAAGAGCACTAAGCTGGTACAACGCTTTGGATAGACACCCCATCATCACTACTTGGACTCCTTTAGAAGAAAAGTTTCTTGAGAAATTCTTTCCACCTTCGCTAACCTATGAGATTAGGGGACAGATTAATCACTTTTCCCAACTACCTAGAGAAACACTTGCCGAAGCTTGGGAAAGATTCAAAGAACTCCTGAGAAAGTGTCCTCACCATGGCATATCTCAAAATCAACTGATAGAAACATTCTATAGAGGAGTAAGTGATGATATCAAGCAATTTCTAGATTCCTCATCTGGAGGAAATTTTATGAGAAAGAACTATGAAGATGCCTGGAATATAGTTATGCTAGGGGCCGAGAACCAATCCAATTGGGGAAGGTCGTCTAACCAACCCAAGGGGGTTCTTAAGGTATACAAAGTTGAAGAATCAATGGAACTCAAGGCCATTGCAGAGGCCCTGAAGACTATTGCTAGCAAGCAACAAGCCCTTGAAACTTCTTTCGGGGAATATGACAAGAAGAAAAGCTCTCAGGTTCAACAAGTAAAAGCAGCTACTGGAACTTGTGAAGCCTGTCATGCATCTGATCATCCCACATTATCATGTGGTTTGTTGTACAATGTCATGATGGATTTACAACCACCTATGCCGCAATATGAACCCATTATTGAGCATCCCGAGGACCAAATGTCAGAGCAAGTCAACTCCATCCATTCAATACCTGGCCAGGTGTACTACAATCCAGATAAACCAAGGAACCATCCTGGTTTCCAATACGGGAATCCTGCAGGGACCGCCAACCCACAACAGCAGACTCAAGGTGGATCTTTCAATAGACAACCACCAGGATTTCAGAATAACTTCAGTCAAGGGAATTATAGATAGGGTTTCCAAAGATCTAACTATCCCAGGAACCCTTCTTACCAATATGGCCATCCAGGTCTGCACCCGCAGCTACAACAACCTCAGTTGCAGCAGCTCCAACAACCACAGTTAACTGCACCTCTACAACAACCACAAGGACAGCAAGTCACTAAGTATCAACAGAGGGGTGCTCCTCCCCAATCATCTGATGAAATATCCTTGATTAGACAAATGCTTCAATCTCAACAGACTATGCTTGCAAACCAGCAAGCCCAACAAAAGGTCGTAGAATCCCAACTGGCACAGATTGCCGCTCAATTGAAGCCACAAGCTGGCACTTTTGCTGGGCAACCAGAGGCAAACCCGAGACATAACCAAAACATACCAGAACAACTGAATGCCGTCACCACACGATCTGGTTGTGTCCTTCCTGATGTCACCAGAATCATACATGATGATGATGATGTAGCCATTCTTTCTCCAACAGGAAATTCAAGCATAGAAACAGAAAATTCTACTGAGAAAGAAAAGGAAAAGGAACCAATGCCAGAGGTCCCACCCAGAATTCCTTATCCAGACAGGCTGAAAGGGACCAAAATGGATACTAGGTTCCAAAAATTTAAAGAAGCTATGAAAAAATTATACATTGATATTCCTTTCCTCGATGCTCTTTCCGAGGTGCCCGCTTGGGCCAAATACCTGAAAACCCTCTTGTCAAGAAAGTATATGGCAGAAGAGCATGAAACAGTGAAACTTGCTCAGACCACTTCAGACATTCTGCTAAACAAGATGCCAAAGAAAAAGAAGGATTCGGGTTCCTTCGGTATCCAGTGTTCTATTGGAAATGGTTCCAGCAAGAAAGGATTGGCAGACTTAGGAGCAAGTATATCTATTATGCCCTATTCGATGTGTAAAAGATTAGGCTTCACTGATTTGTTACCTACGACAATGACAATTCAGTTAGCCGACTCTACCATAACTGCCCCTCTTGGAATTATCGAGGATATTCCTGTCAGAATAGGAAAGAATTCTTATGTCCCGTGCGATTTCGTTATTATGGACATCCAAGAAGACCTGAGATACCCGATAATCTTTGGCAGACCTTTCCTAGCTACTGCCCGAGCACTTATCGATGTTGAAGCAGGAACTATAATCTTGAGACTTGGGAAGGAAGCTTTCCAGTTTAGAGTTCTTAACAGCATGAAAGGTCCAAGCATTCAAGAGGAAGTTTTTCTCCTGGATGCTATATATCAAATGTCCCAGTTAGAAATGTCCGAACCCTCCGATGAGCTGGAAAGTGCCTTGACAAATCCGGAAGTAGAATTTTCGGCAAACGAGCTAGTGCAACAATGCCTTCAATATTTAGAAAAAGCTAAAGAAGCCCCAACAGCCACCTTTGAAGAACTCAAGGCTGTCACCGTTATAGAAGCGACCGAGCCACCTAAGGCCCCTGAATTGAAGGCCTTACCCGAAGGACTCAGACATGTCTTCCTTGACAGCGAGAAACTTTGTCCAATGATTATTAGCTCTACTCTAGAAGAAGACCAAGAAAACAGACTTCTTGATGAGCTAAAGAGACACAAGAAAGCTATCAGATATAAAATGACTGACTTAACTGGTGTAAACCCAGCTTTATGCATGCACAGATTGCCTATGGTGGAAGAATTCAAACCATCGAGGGAACATCAAAGGAAGTTGAACCCTAATCTCAAGGAGGTAGTTCGCATCGAGGTTCTCAAACTCCTGAAGGCAGGTATCATCTACCCAATCTCGGATTCTCAATGGGTAAGCCCCGTGCAGGTGGTCCCTAAAAAAGGGGGGACTACTGTTGTTCTTAATGATAAGAATGAACTGGTACCTACTAGAACAGTAACTGGGTGGAGAATGTGCATAGATTACAGAAAACTTAATAAAGCAACAAGGAAATATCATTTCCCCTTGCCCTTCCTAGATGAGGTCCTCGAGCGCTTAGCTCATCAAAAATTCTTCTGTTACCTCGATGGTTATTCCGGGTTTTACCAAATCCCTATACACCCGGAAGATCAAGAGAAAACTACTTTCACCTGTCCTTTTGGGACATATGCTTTCAGAAGAATGCCATTCGGGCTTTGTAACGCGCCAGCCACTTTTCAGAGATGCATGTCTGCTATCTTTGCAGGATTAACAGAATCTATAATGGAGATATTCATGGATGATTTCTCAGTTTATGGAAACTCTTTCGACAACTGTCTGCTCAACCTGGTTCAAGTTCTACAAAGATGCGAGGACACAAACCTCATCTTAAATTGGGAAAAATGCCATTTTATGGTAACGGAAGGTGTTGTCCTAGGACACAGAGTGAGTGACAGAAGGATCGAGGTGGATCAAGCAAAAATTGACGTCATCTCGAAATTGATGCCACCAAAAGATGTAAAAGGGGTACGTGCTTTCTTAGGTCATGCTGGGTTTTACAGAAGATTTATCAAAGACTTCTCAAAAATAGCAAAACCCATGACACAACTGCTGACCAAGGACACAGAATTTAACTTTAACCAAGAATGTTTGCAAAGTTTCACAACTCTGAAAAATGCCTTGATTTCCGCACCCATTCTAAGAGCTCCAGATTGGTCACAACCATTCGAAATCATGTGTGACGCGAGCGATTATGCCATAGGGGCCGTATTAGGGCAAAGAATCGACAAGAAACCCTATGTTATATACTACGCATCTAAAATGTTGGATGAAGCACAGAAAAATTACACCACTACAGAAAAGGAATTCTTAGCTGTCATCTACGCGTTCGAGAAATTCCGCTCATACCTGATTGGAGCTAAAGTCATCGTCTACACTGACCACTCCGCTATACGGTATCTAATTCAGAAGCAAGATGCAAAACCTAGACTTATCCACTGGGTATTAATGCTTCAAGAATTGTATTTGGAAATCAAAGACAAAAGCAGGGTGGAAAACGTCGTCGCTGACCATCTCAGCCGTATTAGAGTCGAGGATGAAGACAAAGTACCTATCCGAGACTCCCTCCCGGACGACCAATTAATGAAAGTCGCTAATGGATTCCCCTGGTATGCCAACTTTGTTAATTATTTGGCAACAGGAATCATTCACCCATCTGCATCCTATCACGACAAAAAGAAGTTCATTCACGACGCTAAGCAATATTTCTGGGACGAGCCCTATCTTTTTCGCTTATGCGCAGATGGACTCTTTCGTAGATGCATTCCAGAGACGGAAATCACTTCGGTTATTGAGCACTGTCACTCAGGCCCCACTGGGGGCCACATGAGTTCTAAAAAGACAGCTCTTAAAGTCCTGCAATCTGGCTTTTATTGGCCTACCATCGCAAAAGATGCACATGAATACGTGTGATCATGCGACAAGTGCCAACTATCTGGGGGAATTACCAGAAGAAATGAAATGCCATTGAACATATGGCAAGAAATCGAACTCTTCAACGTATGGGGAATTGATTACATGGGCCCTTTTCCCTCATCCTACGGATACATGTACATCTTAGTTGCTGTGGATTATGTGTCAAAATGGGTAGAAGCTCTACCGACCATCTCTTGTGATTCAAAACCGGTAATCAAAATGTTTAAAGAGATAATATTCCCCAGATTCGGCGTCCCAAGAACGATAATATCTGACGGCGGATCACATTTCTTGGAACGGAGCTTTGAAGCCTTATTAAGAAAATACGGAGTCAACCACAAAGTTTCTACACCATATCATCCACAGACATGTGGACAGGTTGAAGTCTCCAATAGGCAAATTAAAGCTATCCTAGAAAAGATTGTCAATCGGCACCGCACCGATTGGTCCACCAAACTATCCGACTCTCTATGGGCTTACCGTACAGCTTTCAAAACATCAATCGGAACAACACCATTTCGATTAGTGTATGGGAAGTCATGCCATTTGCCAGTTGAATTAGAGCATAAGGCTTGGTGGGCCATTAAGCAACTAAACTTTGATCTCAAAGGCGCTGGTGAATTCAGACAACTGCAACTCCAAGAACTAGAAGAATTACGAATGACAGCCTACCACAACGCAAGAATTTACAAAGAACAAACTAAGATGTGGAACGATGGCCACATAAAAAGAAAGGATATAACCGTCAGAGACAAAGTCCTCTTCAACTCCAGATTAAAAATGTTTCCTGGAAAATTGCGTACCAAATGGTCGGGGCCATTTACAATCAAACATATATACCCGACAGGAGCTGTCATTATTATCGATGATAATGGAGGAGAGAGGACCGTAAATGGTCACAGATTAAAAAAGTACCACACTCCGGTAGACAAGTTATCAAGACAAACCATAGAGATACATGACCCTATAAAGTCAGCATAGCCGGAGCAAAATCTTGTCAAGCCAGCGACGTTAAACCAAAGCGCTTCTTGGGAGGCAACCCAAGGCCTGAGTATCACCTTCCCTAATTTTTCTAGCCTTTTATTTTGTTTTTAAACCTCTTTTGTTTTTTTCTTTGTTTTTCTTTTTTTCTTTAAATCTAAAAATATAAAAAAAAAATCCACATGATCTTGAGGTCAAACGGTCTCAAGACCGTTTGGGCCCTCGTGGTCTCAGGACCGTTTGGGCCCTCGCAGTCTCAGGACCGTGTGGGCCCTCGCGGTCTCAAGACCGTTTGGGCCCTCGCGGTCTCAAGACCGTGAGGTTCCTCGCGGTCCCCGGACCGTGAGGATTCCTTGCGGTCTCAAGACCGTTTGCAAGGTCGACCCCACCTAAAACCTATAAATATACCCTCCCCACCAACGTTTCTCTCTTCTTGAACCCCGAACTTCCAAGCTTCGCTATTTCATTCATCTCCGAGCTCCATCTCCGCGCTCTCTGACGTCGCTTCCATTTCAAGTTCTTTGCTGACGACTCGGCTTCGCCGCTGTAGTCTCCGGCTCATCGTCACTCGTGCGCCCCTGCTGTAACGCCCACCGCACCTAGGCTCTTCGCCGATTCGCTGACCGCACCGACAAGTTGACAACCCGGCGATTCATTAAACAATAGCTCGCGTTCGAACTCCTCTCCGCCCTTGTCGCCGTCGTCGTTTTCTTGGTTCTCTGCCGACGAACGACCGCGCGGTTTGTCCCCCGTGCGGTTCGTCTCCCTCGCGGCCCCACGCGGTTCGTCTCCCTCGCGGTCTCAAGACCGTTTGGATCCTCGCGGTCTCAAGACCGTTTAGATCCTCGCGGTCTCAAGACCGTTTGGATCCTCGCGGTCTCAAGACCGTTTGGATCCTCGCGGTCTCAAGACCGTGTGAGCCCAAACGGTCTCAAGACCGTTTGAGACCAAATAGTCTCAGGACCGTTTGAACTCAATCAAACTACTAAAACTCAAACTCAAAATAATTTTACTTTGTTATAATTCCAAAATTTACAATTTCTAACTTTTGTTTTATTGTCAATCATTTCAGAATGACTTCATCTGTGAAGAAAGGATCAACAGATGCTCCTTTCTGGATAAAGGAGAAATTACTAGATGAACGAACAAATCTCCAAAACATAGTTGACCAGTACAAAAAGACTGGACAGGTCCCAGCACAAGTGAACCTGATTGAAGTCATGAAAGACATAAAGCGAATCAACCGCTGCTTAGATGAAGAATCTTCTGAAGAGGAAGTAGAAGAGATTTCATCCGACGAGGCCTCAGAATACCAGCCCTCCCCTGAGAAAGAATCACCCACTACAAAATCTAAGGGGAAGAGAATGGCTCAAGAATCCACAGCTGAGCCAGCACCTAAGAAGAGAGCCAGGAAGCATGTTCACCCCGCCTCTGCAAGGGAACAAATCCTGGCAGGGTACATCCCACCATCCACCACCACCACTACCACCCTTGCCACAATAACTGTTCCTATTTTTCCTCCCATCACCACCACACAACCACCACCCGAAAACATTCATGTCCATAACATCACCTCCATCAGCCAACTCCTTAAACCAACCAAGTATGTCTGCCCCAGCATACTTATGAAGATGGGGATTTACCACAGAATCCTCACTCTTCTTGACAATTCAAACCTTTCCCGACTCTGCTTTGTATCTGAAATTTCCTACACTGAGCCCACAACAGAATTCTTCACCTACTTCAACAAAGAAGTGGTGGACATCATGCATAGAGAAAGGGACGGTGGTGACCGCAGAATAACCACCAGAATCTTTAACAAAGAGGTGGTCATCACCGAAAATCTTCTGAATGAAATCTTTGTTGACAATCAAGACCAGCTGAAGAAAGCTAAGGCAGCTGGCACAGAACACCCCGGGTTCAACAAACATACCTTCTGGAAATCACTAACGGGGTTACCAACCTTCGATGCAAGGACAAGCAAGGCCTCCAACATTCATTCTGGCCTAGTGCGCACGCTCCACAAAATCATCATCGGCGCACTCTTCCCCAGACCCGAAGGAGGATATGTTCTTATATCCGACCTTTTTGTCCTCTGGTCATTCCTAAAAGGAATGCCCATTAACATTGGACGACATATGCTGCTCAAGCTATCAGTCTTTGCCCTCGGAAAAGAAATTTGCATGGGAGGTCATATCACATCTATCATCAAATATCTTAAGATGGATAGACTTCTACCCAAATGCAACCCAATCAAGGGCGACATCCTTACCAACGAACAGACACTAAAGAACTCCCATATCTTAAAAGATAAGGATGGAAGGCTGCACTACGTGTTCTGCCCCACAAAATCTACTAGAACCCTGCTCCCACTTCCAGAGCTTGCTGACTATGACAAGGACAAGCTCCTATTCACCGAGGACGAGATCGCCAAAATCATAGCCTCAGTCAAGGCCAAAGAAAAGAAAGCAAAGGCAGGGCAGGCAGAATTCAGTATAACTGCCCCGACAGCTAAACTTCTAGTCAAACGACCTTCCAGAAGGCTCGTAAAAGCACATGAGCTGTCGGGGACACCTACATCAAAGCCTAACCCCGAACCTGAACCCCCCCTCCCAGAAGAACATATTACATCCTCATCACTAGACTCTTTTATAATGAGTCTAAATGTTGAGCTCGCCACCACCTCTCCACCTTCCACCACCCCAATATCTACCACCCCACCACCATCAACCACCCTTCAATCATCCTCCACACCACCTTCCTCTACCACTCCACCACCACCCCCACCCTTCTTCACTTTGGCCACCCCATTCTCCACCACAATGCCCGAATTCTCCTCCTTCACATCCACTGACTTTCCATCAACATTCCTGGATCCATTTCTCTCTCCGGGAATAACACCACTTTTTCCACCCACCACCACCCCGACATCGCTGGTGACCCCATCTACAGTCACCACACAATTTGCGGGTCCATCAACAGTGTCTTTTCCACATGACACTACCATTCCACCCCGACCCCAGCCGCCTCACTCTTCATTTACTGGGGTCCCTTATACTAACGTCAGTGCGGAATTCGGACATCAATTCTACACCATCTGAAACCTCCTCACCGACCCATCTAACATTTTAAATTCTATTTTCTCATGTGTGCAGGGTCTAACACAACAGGTTGCCCAGATTGGCGAGCAGAACCGCGCCATGCCAGGCATCCTCCAAGGAATCCAACAACGTCAAGATTCAGTGGCCGAGCAAGTCGACCACATCGACGGCCACTGCAACAACTTGCCCGAGTTGATCCATGGAGTACAACGCCAGCATGAAGTGTTGGCAAAGCAAGTCGATAGGATTTCTACGCAGACTCTACCTCTGCCAGAAACCCTCCGCGAGCTGAAGCAGCAACAGCAAGCTTTCAGCACGCGCCTGGACGACATCACCACCACCCTCACGCAACTACATAATCGCCAGGAGGAGTCGTCAAATAATGAGCTTATTCAGCTAAGAGCTCAAGTAACCGATCTCACAGCACGAATCCTCTCGGCCGAACAACGTTATTCTGATCTAAAAGAAACCCACGAAGCACTGCTCGAAACACACGAGCACGTGCAAGTGGCATATGATGAACTCCAATCCATCCATCGTCTGTGCAAGAAGAAAGCACAAAAGAAGACAACTAATGACGATGAAGATGATGCTGATGACGAGGAAGATTCTGACTCCTCCGCTGACTCAAACAATAGTTCCTCCTCAGCTGATGACTCCGACAAGCCAGATGATGCTGGGGCAGGCCCCAGCCAAGGAGTAGAACCAAAACAACAGCAAGATCACCAAACTGGTGATAAAGATCACAAATCCCCTGCTCATACAGAGAATGTCAACATATACTTCGGGGATCAATTTCTAAACTTTTCTGCGGGATCTCTGGGGGAGGCTGCCAAAGAAGTGGCTTTTGCTGAGTTCGAAAAATGCATTCAGGGAACCAGCAGCACTACACCAGCCACAGCAGCCCAGCAAATCTCTGCACTCGAAACGTCTGCGCCTAAACTTGAAGAATCAGAAAGAGTATGCCTAGACACTGATGATGATTTAGACACTCCTTCTGATTCTGATAAAGATTACGATCTGCAGCAGTACATGGACAGCATAGAACAAACTTCTTCCCCCGCACCGCAAGAGCTACCTCTACCGCCACCTCTACCTAATAAAATGCACGATTTAGATACGGCGGCCATCTCTACCTTAGACGCACATGATATCTTCATCCTCAACACTATAGTAGATGATGCCAAAGCAGGGGGGATGTCATATATCAAAACACGAAGACCAAACACGATCTGACGTGTGAAGACTTCCGTTCCTTACTTCGACCCCAGTCGCCGGTGAAGATGGCAATGTTTCGTACTCTCCTTGCCAACTCTATCGAGATCTACAAAAGCTCTCGGCGTCAGCAACCGGTTCTCAACGCCTCACCCACACTGGGATTGTGCTTATTGTACAAAGAGTTCCAGCACAAATCCATTACAAGGTTGCACAGGGGGATCGCAAGAAAAGCGATATACATAACCGTGCCTTTCCAAGTTTGTAAACACTGGTTGCTCATGATTGTGGACACTGTCGCCCGCGACGCCAAAGTATACAATTTCTGTGCCAGTGACTTAAAGGTCGGGATAATCAATTTTGTTGGAATTGAAGCCGGGGAGGCGAGATGCATCCCTTTCCGGCTGCTAAAGCTCATATGGGCCGCGTGCCCTTCTCTCCGCCAGGACTGGAGCTCCCCCTGGTTCAAAATAATTAACCCACAAGTCCAAGCCGCTGAAGGTTCCTGGGACAGTGCTTTTTATGTCATAAGGCACATCCTAGCGCTAAACCAGCAGGTCCCTTTCGCTGAACTCATTAATGAAGATTTCCACTCCCTACGAGGACGTTACACCATGGAGCTTATTTGCGACAGAAGGTTTTTTAACGACTCTACCATGGCGGCAGACAACGTCCCTCGTTATCTCTTTTCATCTATTCAACGCCCGCAGAGGAGACCTTTCAGACAAACCCTAGCGACGCTGACAAAAGAAAAACAACCATCTAATGTCACCAGGCAAAGCCAATGGAACCCTTACATCTTCGATCTGGTTCCAGATAAAGGTGACATTGATCTGATATCAGGGGTAGCCATCAGGACATCTTCATCACATATGGTACCCCAATCTGCCATTGCACCGTTATTTCCCGACTTCGACCCGGAGGCTTGCAAAACTCTTTCAGATAACGAGCTCTGGCTAATAATGTCACGGCTATATGCCGAAAAAGACGAGCTGGTATATATCGACGGGGATATATTGGTTATGGCAGATGCCCTCCGTGAGACCTTACAATTCAAGGGTTCCATGTATGTCAGTGTAATGACTGCTTATCAATACTTGCTTGCACGGAATCACAACACGGTCTATATGGTGTCAGCTTACATGAAGGATGATCTTCTCGGGCTGAAGAACTTCAGAACAAAGGAGTCAACCATCTCTTATCTCCAACATACAACTCCGAAGTTCATCATGTTACCTTTCCTTCATCAAGAGCACTGGATGTTACTGGCAACCAATCTTCACGAAGGAACAACAATAATCTACAACAGTTCCGACAGCCAGTATGATCCAAAACGGAAAGCATACACTACAACTCCAAAGACACCAATGGAGGAGGTGGCGAAGGAGTGTGCTGACAAATTACACGATCTTTTGGGTCAACACACGTGGGCATATGACAGAGATCACTTCAAATCACCAGCCTTCTGCCACAGGTGCCCCCAACAAATCAGAGAATCAAATGACTGTGGCTTCCACGTCCTCTACTGGATGTATACAATCATGGCCCTTCACAAGCCGGTAGAGGACATGACAGAGGTGGATTACCACGCGCTATGGGGAAAGTTCGCCGCCAACTTACTCAGAACACATGGGGCAAATACAGGATTAACCGACACCTAAATGCCCTTGTCCATGTATTTCTCAACCTATTACTTTGACACTCTGTGGACAGAGTGCGTGATAAGTTAGGGGGGGAGTGCACTGGACAAGGGCGAGGTATCATTCTGCTTCAACCTTTCTATTTTTCCCGCTTATCATTTTTCAAACTTTCTGTCCATATTTAGACTTTTTCCAGTAATTTTTTTCTTTTTCAATAAAATAACTCTCAAGTATAACTTTCATCATGGAAAGAATCACCCTTAGCTAAATTAGAGATAAAGTAGTCCTCAAAAACAAATAACAAGATTAGCATACAGGCATGAAATGGTGAATTTATAAATTACATTACTATTGGTTTCTATGCTTTTACTTCAATTCTATCTCAGACTCTTCATAGGTCAACTTCAGGGCCAAAGCGAACCAAAAACTCTCAAGTCAAGAAGGAAATCATGGAAATCCAAAATCAAGAAATCTCACGAGTGGACCACCAATTAAAAATAAGTGCATGTCAGGAACCCTAAGAACGGTTTTCTTCTTTCAATAAAGAGGCTTGGCCGCCCAATCAAAAACCACAAAACCCACTTCCTAAGCTTGCGAGTTTCGAATAAAAGCCAGAGTGTTGAATAAAAAAAAGCATGAGAGTTGTGCCACACATAAGGACCTATATGAAGAGCCAACAAAGATCTCACCCGGCCGGTACATATAGCTGCCCTCATGAAGGCAGATGTGTCGTGCCCGGTAAAGAGATCCTAAGGTTTCCTAATATATGAAAAGGCTGATAAAAGAGCTCACCCGGCTGGTACATTCAGCTGCCCTCATGAAGGCAGATGTGTCGTGCCCGGTAGTGAGTCTCTAAAAAGCATAGACAAACCCTTCCCCACTTGAAGGGGGAGCTACACAATAAGCCTTTTAAGCCAGCCCTCATACCCACTCTAGCTACCAGTAGGTTTCTCTAAAGAAGTATAAAACTGATTAGAGTCGATGACATGCACATAAAAAGAAAGGTGGTCCCAATGCGAGATTCACGATATAAAAGGAACCTGAGATCCATGCAACTTTTGATACTCGAAAGAGTTAGTGTAAGCAGAAGCCCTGATAAGACCTCGGTAGATCTCTGACCTAGAATTGAAGCAAGAGTATGGAAATCCTAATTAAATAAAATCGCCTCGCCATGACATGCCTTGGCTCTATCTAACTTGAGGACAAGCTAGACTCTAAGTTAGGGGGGGTGATAACCTCCCATTTTGTGACGTTATTTTATTAGTTATCTTTAATTTTCCATACTCTTTCTTAGATAAACTAGATAGAATCATTAAACTTTTTTACTTTATTGCAGATACACCAATAAACTAACTTTTCTTATTTTTTTCATTTCAGAGAACACACAAAAAAAATTACAAAGACCCCTCACGGTCCCAAGACCGTGAGAAGGCCTCACGGTCCCAAGACCGCGAGGAGACCTCACGGTCCCAAGACCGCGAGAAGGCCTCACGGTCCCAAGATCGCGAGAAGACCTCACGGTCCCAAGACCGCGAGAAGGCCTCACGGTCCCAAGACCGCGAGAAGGCCTCGCGGTCCCAAGACCGCGAGAAGGCCTCACGGTCCCAAGACCACGAGAAGACCTCACGGTCCCAAGACCGCGAGAAGGCCTCGCGGTCCCAAGACCGCGAGAGGTCAAACGGTCTCTAGACCGTTTGGGCTCAACTTGAGCCTATAAATAGGACCTCAAGGGTCACTTCAAAGGGATCGAATCTCAGACGTCCAGAGGCTGCCTCTCTAGCTCCAGAGCACTTTTGTCTTCCATCCACTGCCCCAAGGCTGCCAGTTTGAGATCTGCGGTCCATCACCAAGATATCTTCTCTCTCCTCTCAACAAGCAAAGAAGGTGGGAAGAGAAGATCCATCATCAAGTCAACCACGAAGTGCAAAGATCGTTGCTCTCTTCACCAAGGGTTCAACTTTCCCTCCTCCGTGGAGATGACGTTCTTTCTCTCTCTTCTCGCCTCCTTCTTTTTCCTTGACATGAGCGAGTAGTTTCATTCACTAGGGTGCGGGGAGTAGCCCCGCTACCCATGTTTTCATTTCATGCAATGTAATTCAATAATTTGTAATAGAGATACTCTTCTTTTCAGTTCAACATCAATTGTTTAATGAATGCTAGTTGCCTGATCATCAACTCGTGTTACTTATTATCTTTTGGTATGAATTGTCTATGTTTATACCCTTAGATCTGAATATCGATTGAATGTTGGTCTTAGATGTATGTAGTCACCATATGTCTGTTTCGGTATCTAGGAGTGCTTTCATGAGTGGAGTAAACTCACCCCCATCGTTGCACTTTCATACTATGAAATGGAATCAGTTGACGTATGGAAGTGCAATCTTGGTAAGGTCGAGGAACACATTTCATGAAGGAGTAATGCAAAGCATGTGACCATTCATTATGGTATGGCTGGCATTGCAATACTCCACACTTCTCGTAGCTAGTTATCCGAAAGGAAGCTAGGACTACAAGATACTAACTGATTTGACTCTCTTTGCAGGTTGTTTTATTATGTTGCATGTCTTGATCCATGTGTAGTGGTGTGAAACCCGATAACATCCAAGTGGCTTTTAATCATTGTTTACAACCCTAATCTCTACTTTCTTGCTTTACTTACCTCGCACTTAGTTTAAAACCAAATCAAACTTTCGATCTAAATATCAACTGTTAAGTAGTTAAGTACGACTAAAAACATTTTCCATCTTGATTTCATCAAGACCGTTGTCCCGAGGATTCGACCCTTAACTATACTACGATAAGACTTCCATGTGTCTTTGCACACGTGGGTGGAGTTCTTACCATAAGTACTAGCAAGGCTAAACCTAGGGATTCATCATCTCTAGGATTTTTAGTGGTGTTGCAAAACTCCATCAGAGTTCTCGTAAACCAAGCTAGAGATGAGGGGGAAAATCTTGCCAGCCCCAGAACCCTGATCCTTTCTAGACACCTTTGCTTTCAAATTCATGTCCTAGTAACTGCCTAAAGGCCAAGCTAAACAACCTCAAGTTACTATGTTACTTATGCATCTTTTAGTTATAAGTATTTTAGGGATCTATTCATCATTATTCTAATGTGAAACTATAGGATCCTAAATCAACCCTTCATAATCTATTAATCAACTCTTGGGCAAACATGTCACTTAAAGGTAAGGCAAGTATTCTAACTAGGGAGACAAAATTGAAATAGTCAGATTCTGACAACTTTGGGCTCTAAACCATGCTCTAAGGAGGTGGGATCGCCCCCTTACTAAAAAATTTGAAGAATAAAATATCCATTCCAAACACACTCAAAGGTATGCTGGAATAGGTGCAAAATTTTCAAACTTCAATAAATGATATTCAAAACAACCAAAGTGTAGCAGCAGAATTAAACAAATGACTATATTCAATTTTTACAAAAGTACATCATAATTTCCCATACGGGTTTACATGTATGATACAACATAAGGATCTAAGTAGAGGTAACTATAAATCATAACAACTTTGTCTCCAAGATTTAACTCCTTTAGCTAGTCCAAAACTTCATGCCTTATCATCCAAGTCCTTCACCTAGGGTTGGAACCATACTCCAGCAAGAAGAGAAAATAGATGACATCAGTGAAGGCCGGTATGTGCATACTAAATAGGAAATTGAGTAATATATGGAATAAAGGACATCAAAGTGTAAAGGCTTACCACGAAAAAGATAAGGACAACCCAAGTGGGTATCAAGAGAAATGATTTTCAATAACAACAGAGATACTTGCCATAATTAAAACAATAAAGTTGTGCCATACTAGCACATATAAACAAAGTAGGGCACACACCCCTACAATCATAATCAACCTACATGCATGTAAGATAGGCATAGCTCTAGAACAATATAAACACAAAGGCAGCCAACTCTCATAAACTTGAAACCTGATAGAGAAAGGAATACTACCAATCTCCCAAATATATAAAACATAGGCCGAGAATCCACATCTTGCCCTAGGTATGAGGTTCCTTTCCATCCCAAAAGAGCAGGAAATATGTAAAGACCCAAAAAAAAGTCTCTACTAAAATCATGATAAACAAATCATCAATTGGATAGCAGCGGAAGAATTAAATCTTGACATTATTCAAAAATGTATAAAGAGTACATTATAGAATTTCCCCAAATGGGAGTACAACTTTATACAAGCAACTACAAGGATCTAGGTAGAGGAAGACTTAGACTAATGCAACATTGTCTCCAAACAAACTACTATATAACATAAAAGCAACTATGATCATAAACTATATGTTCTTCATCTTTCTTCTTATCCTATCCTTAGCTTTGGGTTCACCAAGCTTCCATGCGCACTCTGATTCCTATCCTGGATGGTTGGGGTCATCCAGCAAGAGAGAGATAAAAGGTATGTGTTAAAAAGAAAGCATTGGACAAGGAATAATAAACAACATTGCATAATAAAGGATTTTCCATGTTACAAGAGTTTAAGAGAATGAGAAAGATATTCAACTAAGAATGAGAGAACTGCCATATACAATCACCACAATAATAAATCACATAGCATGCATATATTAAGACACAAACTCATCTCAATGTAGGGTGAGGCACCTACCGGACCTCAACCAGGAGGAGAGGGGAAATAACATCCCAAACCTCAAAAATATATATAAATTGGCAGGGGGACTAAAACCCCAGTGCCTGGCAGGGGGACTAAAACCCCAGTGCCCTGTGGGTGGTTTGTACTCATGTACACTACATTGTCATTTGGCCTAAAATACATCATGCTTAAATAGTCACTTGGCAGTATAGTGAAAAGTATAACAAGATGCAACATAGCATTGGGAATAAAACCCAAATAAATAAATAACAAGACCATCATAGGTCACAACCATGTCCAAGAGTTCTAAGAAGTAAAAGAGTCAACAAGCATCGACATTATACAATGTTCCAATTATTTCAAAAGGATAAGCCAACATAGGCAATAGCAAGATTAAAACATTTCCAAGTAAAGGAGGCAACATATGTAGTAGCATGATTCAAGTGAATGAGCCACAATGGCATAAAATAAGTAAAGAGCCAATAAATGAAATTAGAAGGATAACAAGGCTAGCACCAAAGTGATTGTGGGGTTGGAAAAGTCCCAACTGAAAGATAGGTAGTTTGCACAATAATCATCCCACATAGATTTCACATTCACCATGGATGTTCACATATATATATGATTCACATACAAAATAGGTTGCACATACAAAATAGGGCTCACATACCTGTTCTAGATTCATTACCATTACTTTCACCAAGTTTATTATATCACCATTCCATTTTTCCCTAGTTGTAAACATTACACATGTATTAGGTTACTTAAAGGTACTTTAAGTGTAAAATATCCATATTTAAAAACCATGGGTAAAGGCTTTGGATTTTGGTTCTGAAAATAGGTCCAAACGATCCCTAATAATTTTCTACTCGAGAAAACATATTTTATTGTTAAAAACAGAGTTAAAACACTATTATTATCATTTTACATCACTTTATACATTTAAATTAAGGTTTGAATTAATTATCAGACTTATGATGGAAAACAGCGTTCAAAACTTAAAAATTCGGATTCTACATGTTTTTAGCTTTCCAACGAGTATTTATTTGTAATTTTCTGACAACCGAGTGATTTACTATGAATTAAACAAAATGGACCAATCAGAATAATTAAAATACCATTGGGAAAAAGATGACCGATATGCCCCTAGCGTTAAAGCAGCAAGGATGGGGCGCGCGAGGGTAAAACCGTAAAAAGCCTGAGCGTCTTCTTCTTCCTCACGAGCCAGCCATGGCCGTGAGAGAGCAACTTGCCCATTTGGGCGTTTCCACGTTTCTTAACCAAAATCGTCGTGCAGGTACTCGAAACGAAGGTATTCGAACGAGGAACTCACCTAGACAGTTGATTTCGATGCAAAAGCATCCTAGAAGATGGGAGGAGCTCCGCAAGGTCTGCTGCAAAATCTCCACGTCGGCGGCCAAATGTACGTCCGTAGGCGAAATCGATGGTTTAGGCGAGTTTCTAAGGGTCCGAAGAAGGCGTGTAGGGGGTTCTTTATAGTCGAGGTCAGGTATGGAGGCGTTTCGGAGGTGGCCGTGAGAGAGCCCGACCGGCGGCTGTTGTCGTTCCGGCTACGGTGTGTCTCACTAGTTGAGTGAGAGCTCAAACGATTCGGGGGATCGCTACGAACCTGTAGGCGAAGAGATCTCGTAAAACGGTCGCGAAACGTCCGAGAACGGAGCTGAGGAGCGGAGCTCGTTACTCATGTAACGGCTGGAGGTGGAAGACAAGCTCTAGGCCGTTAGATCGGGGTCGGGGCTCGCCTGAGCCACTGGATCGGAGTCCACGATGGACCCGAGCGGCCCTGTCACGCGTGACAGACATTTAAGCCAAACTTTGGCTTAAATGATGTGCATAGCTATTAAATCGATGGTTATAATGTCATATTTTAATGAAAACTTGTTTATTGCATTTGGAAGGTCAAATGAACTCCAAATGACCCCAAATTTTAACCCTACGTTTCTAATGACGTCTAGATTCATGCTATACACTTAGATTTGCGTTTTACCCAACCTTTGGCATCCAAATATTTATTTTTATCATTAAAGCATATTTTAATATAATGTTAGAGAAATAAATTATGTGTTGCTTTTATAAGCAACCCTTGGTTCCCAAATTCGAGATTTGGAGTCCAAGAGTCCTCCACTCACTTATTACATATATTTTCAGTCTTAATTAGTCCATAATATGAGTGAGGTGTGAAGATGAGTTATTTATTCACCATTTTAATTTACACTTTATTAAAAGTATATAAAATCATTTTGAGGGGTCAAATGAATTCCAAAAATCACCAAATTTGAACCATAGGCTTATAATGACGTATTTTACAATGCTATGCAATCACTTTCTCGTTTAATGCATAATATGGCCATTAATAAATATATAGCTCATAAAGGAGCATAATAATATATTAAAATCAAGGAATTATATGAAGAGGCTATTTAATGAGAAACATGTGAATAAATTCGACATATAAAACACATTAGGGTACAAATACTCATTACTCAACAAAATAACATATTAATGTGGACTAAAATCATATTTTGAGGAGAGAGAAACGATAAAGGTTAATATACACATATATGAACTCAAATACACATTATTAATAACATATTTATCCAAAAAGCTCCAAATAAATATAATCTACTATATTATCCCATTAAAGACAAAATTACAACATTAACCCTAACTTATCTCCTAATGTGGGTTATTTGTGCAAACACCCCTCAATTTACATCAATGAGGGTAAATAGTGATTTCAACATCAAGTTGTGCTCAAATTGCACAAGGAGTCCAAAAATGATCCAAAAGGATGGGAAATTTATGGAAAAGGTCCAAATGGACTAAAAGTCAAAGAAAAGCTCAAGAATGGGTAAATTGCAGGGAAGACCCTGAGATTCAGTATGTTACAGCACACCACCCCTTAAAAAGGATTTCGTCCCCGAAATCGCAACAAGAGAAAAGAGAGGGTGAGTGTGTAACATCCCAACCATAAACAACTAGGTTATAACCCTTAATCTAGGGTACCACATAAATCTACATAGGTGAGGTGTTACTACAAAACCTATATCCATTTATCAAACTCAAACTAACATCTTGATGCGTAAACTCTATCATAAAAAGGCAGCATATCTATTATACTAACACTTGTGCCATATTTTATTACATCTTAACATCTGAATATGTGTATTATGGGTATCTCCCTCATCAAGGGTTTTAAGCACAACTAGGGTTTACAAGGCCATAACAACCTATATTAAACCAATCCCAACAACAATTAATGTATTAGGTCAAAACCTAAATAACTCAACATTATTACCCAACAACTACATCATGTGGAATTATGCCATCTAATATCATCCAACCCATTATTACCCTAATAACAGGTCTAAGGGTATATGGCTTATCTCCAAGGAACATATGGTCACAACATCTAACATACTCATATCCATGCCATCACTAATCATATTATCTCACAACACTAATTACTATGAATTAACCTCACATTATATGAATCTAATTACTCATCATCTCATTACTGATTTTATCCATAAACCAATAAGATGATCAATGAGATGTATTTTAGTCAACAAGGTGCTATGCCTAACATGTGTTGATGATTAGGTCACAAATATGATTAAGGGATTATAATCCATTTACATGCATTAAGGTATATCATGTGATGACACCTAATGTCACTAGAGTATCATGGAAGGCATGAAGGGTATATATATATACATATGTTGTCAAGGCTAGATGATTACATATTAAGGTTTAGGTCAACATGACCCTAACATGATAAAGCATCCTTAGGGTGTATTTTATCATACACATTTTACCATTAGGGTGACTTAACCCAAACTATGTATATCTACATATGAACAATTAATGATTATGTGCATCAAGAGTATATTAAGGTTCAAGCATAAGGATTATGTGACTTATCCATTTGTTATAAACAAACAAGATGAATTACAAACATATTAGGTTTATTAAACTCTAAACACATAAGCTCTCTATTCCCATGTCTAAGGAGTTAAGGTTACTTGATTTCAAGGCATTGAGGGACTCCAACCCCCTAAAGAGGATTTCGTCCTCGAAATCAAAAACCCCATAACCTATCAAGGTACTAGCACTACCTTTCCACTCAAAGGGTGACTAAGTCAAACTACTCTAAGGGTATAAAGCCCAACATAAAAAGCCTTACTAAACTCTATCTTCTAAACTCAAGGTATAGCATAGGGTACACTAAACCCTAAACATAGGAAATCTAAGGCTCATAAAAGATTCTTAGGGATTACAAGATGATTTTTGTTTGAGAAAAGAAATCAAATCATCATATAACGGATTCTAAGGTTATTCAACAATAAGGTAATATGTCTAAGGTAGACTATTTCGAGCTGTCTGTTTCAGATCAGGCCAGGCCAGGTCATATGAGCTCAGGAGTCCTCGTGACCAAGCTAGTGGGGCGGAGGAAAATATTGCCAGCCCCTAAGCTCTGACCCTTTCTAGACACCATCACTTCAACTTCTTTGCTCTAATAGCTACTCAATAAACAATTCACCAAAAAGTTGACAAATTTTATTTCTAATAAGAAATTATTATGATCCTAAATCAAACATTCTTTATGGGTCAACTCTAAGGTGAAAAACTAGATAAAGGGAAACTATATAAGATAAGGGTTCTATCTAGGAGACAATTTTGAACTAGTCAAGAATCCGACTACCTTGATGCTCTGATACCATGCTGTAAAGACCCAAAAAAAAGTCTCTACTAAAATCATGATAAACAAATCATCAATTGGATAGCAGCGGAAGAATTAAATCTTGACATTATTCAAAAATGTATAAAGAGTACATTATAGAATTTCCCCAAATGGGAGTACAACTTTATACAAGCAACTACAAGGATCTAGGTAGAGGAAGACTTAGACTAATGCAACATTGTCTCCAAACAAACTACTATATAACATAAAAGCAACTATGATCATAAACTATATGTTCTTCATCTTTCTTCTTATCCTATCCTTAGCTTTGGGTTCACCAAGCTTCCATGCGCACTCTGATTCCTATCCTGGATGGTTGGGGTCATCCAGCAAGAGAGAGATAAAAGGTATGTGTTAAAAAGAAAGCATTGGACAAGGAATAATAAACAACATTGCATAATAAAGGATTTTCCATGTTACAAGAGTTTAAGAGAATGAGAAAGATATTCAACTAAGAATGAGAGAACTGCCATATACAATCACCACAATAATAAATCACATAGCATGCATATATTAAGACACAAACTCATCTCAATGTAGGGTGAGGCACCTACCGGACCTCAACCAGGAGGAGAGGGGAAATAACATCCCAAACCTCAAAAATATATATAAATTGGCAGGGGGACTAAAACCCCAGTGCCTGGCAGGGGGACTAAAACCCCAGTGCCCTGTGGGTGGTTTGTACTCATGTACACTACATTGTCATTTGGCCTAAAATACATCATGCTTAAATAGTCACTTGGCAGTATAGTGAAAAGTATAACAAGATGCAACATAGCATTGGGAATAAAACCCAAATAAATAAATAACAAGACCATCATAGGTCACAACCATGTCCAAGAGTTCTAAGAAGTAAAAGAGTCAACAAGCATCGACATTATACAATGTTCCAATTATTTCAAAAGGATAAGCCAACATAGGCAATAGCAAGATTAAAACATTTCCAAGTAAAGGAGGCAACATATGTAGTAGCATGATTCAAGTGAATGAGCCACAATGGCATAAAATAAGTAAAGAGCCAATAAATGAAATTAGAAGGATAACAAGGCTAGCACCAAAGTGATTGTGGGGTTGGAAAAGTCCCAACTGAAAGATAGGTAGTTTGCACAATAATCATCCCACATAGATTTCACATTCACCATGGATGTTCACATATATATATGATTCACATACAAAATAGGTTGCACATACAAAATAGGGCTCACATACCTGTTCTAGATTCATTACCATTACTTTCACCAAGTTGATTATATCACCATTCCATTTTTCCCTAGTTGTAAACATTACACATGTATTAGGTTACTTAAAGGTACTTTAAGTGTAAAATATCCATATTTAAAAACCATGGGTAAAGGCTTTGGATTTTGGTTCTGAAAATAGGTCCAAACGATCCCTAATAATTTTCTACTCGAGAAAACATATTTTATTGTTAAAAACAGAGTTAAAACACTATTATTATCATTTTACATCACTTTATACATTTAAATTAAGGTTTGAATTAATTATCAGACTTATGATGGAAAACAGCGTTCAAAACTTAAAAATTCGGATTCTACATGTTTTTATCTTTCCAACGAGTATTTATTTGTAATTTTCTGACAACCGAGTGATTTACTATGAATTAAACAAAATGGACCAATCAGAATAATTAAAATACCATTGGGAAAAAGATGACCGATATGCCCCTAGCGTTAAAGCAGCAAGGATGGGGCGCGCGAGGGTAAAACCGTAAAAAGCCTGAGCGTCTTCTTCTTCCTCACGAGCCAGCCATGGCCGTGAGAGAGCAACTTGCCCATTTGGGCGTTTCCACGTTTCTTAACCAAAATCGTCGTGCAGGTACTCGAAACGAAGGTATTCGAACGAGGAACTCACCTAGACAGTTGATTTCGATGCAAAAGCATCCTAGAAGATGGGAGGAGCTCCGCAAGGTCTGCTGCAAAATCTCCACGTCGGCGGCCAAATGTACGTCCGTAGGCGAAATCGATGGTTTAGGCGAGTTTCTAAGGGTCCGAAGAAGGCGTGTAGGGGGTTCTTTATAGTCGAGGTCAGGTATGGAGGCGTTTCGGAGGTGGCCGTGAGAGAGCCCGACCGGCGGCTGTTGTCGTTCCGGCTACGGTGTGTCTCACTAGTTGAGTGAGAGCTCAAACGATTCGGGGGATCGCTACGAACCTGTAGGCGAAGAGATCTCGTAAAACGGTCGCGAAACGTCCGAGAACGGAGCTGAGGAGCGGAGCTCGTTACTCATGTAACGGCTGGAGGTGGAAGACAAGCTCTAGGCCGTTAGATCGGGGTCGGGGCTCGCCTGAGCCACTGGATCGGAGTCCACGATGGACCCGAGCGGCCCTGTCACGCGTGACAGACATTTAAGCCAAACTTTGGCTTAAATGATGTGCATAGCTATTAAATCGATGGTTATAATGTCATATTTTAATGAAAACTTGTTTATTGCATTTGGAAGGTCAAATGAACTCCAAATGACCCCAAATTTTAACCCTACGTTTCTAATGACGTCTAGATTCATGCTATACACTTAGATTTGCGTTTTACCCAACCTTTGGCATCCAAATATTTATTTTTATCATTAAAGCATATTTTAATATAATGTTAGAGAAATAAATTATGTGTTGCTTTTATAAGCAACCCTTGGTTCCCAAATTCGAGATTTGGAGTCCAAGAGTCCTCCACTCACTTATTACATATATTTTCAGTCTTAATTAGTCCATAATATGAGTGAGGTGTGAAGATGAGTTATTTATTCACCATTTTAATTTACACTTTATTAAAAGTATATAAAATCATTTTGAGGGGTCAAATGAATTCCAAAAATCACCAAATTTGAACCATAGGCTTATAATGACGTATTTTACAATGCTATGCAATCACTTTCTCGTTTAATGCATAATATGGCCATTAATAAATATATAGCTCATAAAGGAGCATAATAATATATTAAAATCAAGGAATTATATGAAGAGGCTATTTAATGAGAAACATGTGAATAAATTCGACATATAAAACACATTAGGGTACAAATACTCATTACTCAACAAAATAACATATTAATGTGGACTAAAATCATATTTTGAGGAGAGAGAAACGATAAAGGTTAATATACACATATATGAACTCAAATACACATTATTAATAACATATTTATCCAAAAAGCTCCAAATAAATATAATCTACTATATTATCCCATTAAAGACAAAATTACAACATTAACCCTAACTTATCTCCTAATGTGGGTTATTTGTGCAAACACCCCTCAATTTACATCAATGAGGGTAAATAGTGATTTCAACATCAAGTTGTGCTCAAATTGCACAAGGAGTCCAAAAATGATCCAAAAGGATGGGAAATTTATGGAAAAGGTCCAAATGGACTAAAAGTCAAAGAAAAGCTCAAGAATGGGTAAATTGCAGGGAAGACCCTGAGATTCAGTATGTTACAGCACACCACCCCTTAAAAAGGATTTCGTCCCCGAAATCGCAACAAGAGAAAAGAGAGGGTGAGTGTGTAACATCCCAACCATAAACAACTAGGTTATAACCCTTAATCTAGGGTACCACATAAATCTACATAGGTGAGGTGTTACTACAAAACCTATATCCATTTATCAAACTCAAACTAACATCTTGATGCGTAAACTCTATCATAAAAAGGCAGCATATCTATTATACTAACACTTGTGCCATATTTTATTACATCTTAACATCTGAATATGTGTATTATGGGTATCTCCCTCATCAAGGGTTTTAAGCACAACTAGGGTTTACAAGGCCATAACAACCTATATTAAACCAATCCCAACAACAATTAATGTATTAGGTCAAAACCTAAATAACTCAACATTATTACCCAACAACTACATCATGTGGAATTATGCCATCTAATATCATCCAACCCATTATTACCCTAATAACAGGTCTAAGGGTATATGGCTTATCTCCAAGGAACATATGGTCACAACATCTAACATACTCATATCCATGCCATCACTAATCATATTATCTCACAACACTAATTACTATGAATTAACCTCACATTATATGAATCTAATTACTCATCATCTCATTACTGATTTTATCCATAAACCAATAAGATGATCAATGAGATGTATTTTAGTCAACAAGGTGCTATGCCTAACATGTGTTGATGATTAGGTCACAAATATGATTAAGGGATTATAATCCATTTACATGCATTAAGGTATATCATGTGATGACACCTAATGTCACTAGAGTATCATGGAAGGCATGAAGGGTATATATATATACATATGTTGTCAAGGCTAGATGATTACATATTAAGGTTTAGGTCAACATGACCCTAACATGATAAAGCATCCTTAGGGTGTATTTTATCATACACATTTTACCATTAGGGTGACTTAACCCAAACTATGTATATCTACATATGAACAATTAATGATTATGTGCATCAAGAGTATATTAAGGTTCAAGCATAAGGATTATGTGACTTATCCATTTGTTATAAACAAACAAGATGAATTACAAACATATTAGGTTTATTAAACTCTAAACACATAAGCTCTCTATTCCCATGTCTAAGGAGTTAAGGTTACTTGATTTCAAGGCATTGAGGGACTCCAACCCCCTAAAGAGGATTTCGTCCTCGAAATCAAAAACCCCATAACCTATCAAGGTACTAGCACTACCTTTCCACTCAAAGGGTGACTAAGTCAAACTACTCTAAGGGTATAAAGCCCAACATAAAAAGCCTTACTAAACTCTATCTTCTAAACTCAAGGTATAGCATAGGGTACACTAAACCCTAAACATAGGAAATCTAAGGCTCATAAAAGATTCTTAGGGATTACAAGATGATTTTTGTTTGAGAAAAGAAATCAAATCATCATATAACGGATTCTAAGGTTATTCAACAATAAGGTAATATGTCTAAGGTAGACTATTTCGAGCTGTCTGTTTCAGATCAGGCCAGGCCAGGTCATATGAGCTCAGGAGTCCTCGTGACCAAGCTAGTGGGGCGGAGGAAAATATTGCCAGCCCCTAAGCTCTGACCCTTTCTAGACACCATCACTTCAACTTCTTTGCTCTAATAGCTACTCAATAAACAATTCACCAAAAAGTTGACAAATTTTATTTCTAATAAGAAATTATTATGATCCTAAATCAAACATTCTTTATGGGTCAACTCTAAGGTGAAAAACTAGATAAAGGGAAACTATATAAGATAAGGGTTCTATCTAGGAGACAATTTTGAACTAGTCAAGAATCCGACTACCTTGATGCTCTGATACCATGCTGTAAAGACCCAAAAAAAAGTCTCTACTAAAATCATGATAAACAAATCATCAATTGGATAGCAGCGGAAGAATTAAATCTTGACATTATTCAAAAATGTATAAAGAGTACATTATAGAATTTCCCCAAATGGGAGTACAACTTTATACAAGCAACTACAAGGATCTAGGTAGAGGAAGACTTAGACTAATGCAACATTGTCTCCAAACAAACTACTATATAACATAAAAGCAACTATGATCATAAACTATATGTTCTTCATCTTTCTTCTTATCCTATCCTTAGCTTTGGGTTCACCAAGCTTCCATGCGCACTCTGATTCCTATCCTGGATGGTTGGGGTCATCCAGCAAGAGAGAGATAAAAGGTATGTGTTAAAAAGAAAGCATTGGACAAGGAATAATAAACAACATTGCATAATAAAGGATTTTCCATGTTACAAGAGTTTAAGAGAATGAGAAAGATATTCAACTAAGAATGAGAGAACTGCCATATACAATCACCACAATAATAAATCACATAGCATGCATATATTAAGACACAAACTCATCTCAATGTAGGGTGAGGCACCTACCGGACCTCAACCAGGAGGAGAGGGGAAATAACATCCCAAACCTCAAAAATATATATAAATTGGCAGGGGGACTAAAACCCCAGTGCCTGGCAGGGGGACTAAAACCCCAGTGCCCTGTGGGTGGTTTGTACTCATGTACACTACATTGTCATTTGGCCTAAAATACATCATGCTTAAATAGTCACTTGGCAGTATAGTGAAAAGTATAACAAGATGCAACATAGCATTGGGAATAAAACCCAAATAAATAAATAACAAGACCATCATAGGTCACAACCATGTCCAAGAGTTCTAAGAAGTAAAAGAGTCAACAAGCATCGACATTATACAATGTTCCAATTATTTCAAAAGGATAAGCCAACATAGGCAATAGCAAGATTAAAACATTTCCAAGTAAAGGAGGCAACATATGTAGTAGCATGATTCAAGTGAATGAGCCACAATGGCATAAAATAAGTAAAGAGCCAATAAATGAAATTAGAAGGATAACAAGGCTAGCACCAAAGTGATTGTGGGGTTGGAAAAGTCCCAACTGAAAGATAGGTAGTTTGCACAATAATCATCCCACATAGATTTCACATTCACCATGGATGTTCACATATATATATGATTCACATACAAAATAGGTTGCACATACAAAATAGGGCTCACATACCTGTTCTAGATTCATTACCATTACTTTCACCAAGTTGATTATATCACCATTCCATTTTTCCCTAGTTGTAAACATTACACATGTATTAGGTTACTTAAAGGTACTTTAAGTGTAAAATATCCATATTTAAAAACCATGGGTAAAGGCTTTGGATTTTGGTTCTGAAAATAGGTCCAAACGATCCCTAATAATTTTCTACTCGAGAAAACATATTTTATTGTTAAAAACAGAGTTAAAACACTATTATTATCATTTTACATCACTTTATACATTTAAATTAAGGTTTGAATTAATTATCAGACTTATGATGGAAAACAGCGTTCAAAACTTAAAAATTCGGATTCTACATGTTTTTATCTTTCCAACGAGTATTTATTTGTAATTTTCTGACAACCGAGTGATTTACTATGAATTAAACAAAATGGACCAATCAGAATAATTAAAATACCATTGGGAAAAAGATGACCGATATGCCCCTAGCGTTAAAGCAGCAAGGATGGGGCGCGCGAGGGTAAAACCGTAAAAAGCCTGAGCGTCTTCTTCTTCCTCACGAGCCAGCCATGGCCGTGAGAGAGCAACTTGCCCATTTGGGCGTTTCCACGTTTCTTAACCAAAATCGTCGTGCAGGTACTCGAAACGAAGGTATTCGAACGAGGAACTCACCTAGACAGTTGATTTCGATGCAAAAGCATCCTAGAAGATGGGAGGAGCTCCGCAAGGTCTGCTGCAAAATCTCCACGTCGGCGGCCAAATGTACGTCCGTAGGCGAAATCGATGGTTTAGGCGAGTTTCTAAGGGTCCGAAGAAGGCGTGTAGGGGGTTCTTTATAGTCGAGGTCAGGTATGGAGGCGTTTCGGAGGTGGCCGTGAGAGAGCCCGACCGGCGGCTGTTGTCGTTCCGGCTACGGTGTGTCTCACTAGTTGAGTGAGAGCTCAAACGATTCGGGGGATCGCTACGAACCTGTAGGCGAAGAGATCTCGTAAAACGGTCGCGAAACGTCCGAGAACGGAGCTGAGGAGCGGAGCTCGTTACTCATGTAACGGCTGGAGGTGGAAGACAAGCTCTAGGCCGTTAGATCGGGGTCGGGGCTCGCCTGAGCCACTGGATCGGAGTCCACGATGGACCCGAGCGGCCCTGTCACGCGTGACAGACATTTAAGCCAAACTTTGGCTTAAATGATGTGCATAGCTATTAAATCGATGGTTATAATGTCATATTTTAATGAAAACTTGTTTATTGCATTTGGAAGGTCAAATGAACTCCAAATGACCCCAAATTTTAACCCTACGTTTCTAATGACGTCTAGATTCATGCTATACACTTAGATTTGCGTTTTACCCAACCTTTGGCATCCAAATATTTATTTTTATCATTAAAGCATATTTTAATATAATGTTAGAGAAATAAATTATGTGTTGCTTTTATAAGCAACCCTTGGTTCCCAAATTCGAGATTTGGAGTCCAAGAGTCCTCCACTCACTTATTACATATATTTTCAGTCTTAATTAGTCCATAATATGAGTGAGGTGTGAAGATGAGTTATTTATTCACCATTTTAATTTACACTTTATTAAAAGTATATAAAATCATTTTGAGGGGTCAAATGAATTCCAAAAATCACCAAATTTGAACCATAGGCTTATAATGACGTATTTTACAATGCTATGCAATCACTTTCTCGTTTAATGCATAATATGGCCATTAATAAATATATAGCTCATAAAGGAGCATAATAATATATTAAAATCAAGGAATTATATGAAGAGGCTATTTAATGAGAAACATGTGAATAAATTCGACATATAAAACACATTAGGGTACAAATACTCATTACTCAACAAAATAACATATTAATGTGGACTAAAATCATATTTTGAGGAGAGAGAAACGATAAAGGTTAATATACACATATATGAACTCAAATACACATTATTAATAACATATTTATCCAAAAAGCTCCAAATAAATATAATCTACTATATTATCCCATTAAAGACAAAATTACAACATTAACCCTAACTTATCTCCTAATGTGGGTTATTTGTGCAAACACCCCTCAATTTACATCAATGAGGGTAAATAGTGATTTCAACATCAAGTTGTGCTCAAATTGCACAAGGAGTCCAAAAATGATCCAAAAGGATGGGAAATTTATGGAAAAGGTCCAAATGGACTAAAAGTCAAAGAAAAGCTCAAGAATGGGTAAATTGCAGGGAAGACCCTGAGATTCAGTATGTTACAAAATATCACATCTGATCTGCAGGAATAACACGTCTGCCATAAAAACCAATGCAATTACACTACTCTAGTGCTAGTAAATTACATAGCATGTTAAATGTAGGGGCAAGTAGAAAGTATAGTCTGAATATATAAACTAGTCACCACATAAGTGACCAACATATACATCCACCTCATAAGTGGGCAAAAGACATCACATGTCATCTTTTAGAGTTCCATCATGAACAAAGCATAATATAAGAGTTCAAAATAATATCCATGATCACATGATCAATATCAAATAAGGTAGTTCACATGAACCATGATTTTCAAAAGAAAAGACATTGTGCATAGGCTAATGTCCATAGGACAAAGAGAATGAATAAGCATAGGTGAATTGCTCAACATAGAAGAATAGGGGATACATCATACATTTAGAGTGAAGAATTAGAAATTTCTCAATATAGAAATGATGTGGGACGTAATCATACCTCAACTTCAGAGTCTAAATAGTCCAAGTCAAGCCTAGGCCTCAAAAGAACCTCTAGGGAAGGTAGATAGGTCCAATAAGTAAGGTTCCCAAGCATAGAGAGGCTGGTTTCTCCAACAAAGCTCCTATCTCGAGCAAGAAGCACCTTCTCCACTTTAGAGGTGAAAAACCCTAAAAAAGAACATGGATATGAAGTGTTTAAGGACGCTAGGTGGGGTTTCACCATGGAAGGACATGGTCCTGACCTGGAGGAAGGTGGAAGGAAGACTAACAACATGAAAATAGGGAAGGAAAGGAGGATACTTACTAGTTTTGGTCAAAATCACCAATGAGGAACTTAGGAAATCCTAAATAGAGAAATCTGGAACCCTATTAGTCATTCTTAATCAAGGTAGGAACCTCCTTTTACCTTGGGACAACACCTTCGTGGCAAAACATAGTAGGAATGATGCTCTAAGCTAGAGGAAATAAAGGAGAGCAAGAGTTTTCGAATTGGGAGTTTGGAAGGGGTAGATATGTCTATATAAAGAAAGAGCTAAAGTATGAGGTGTCTATGAGACTTTCCTTGTGTCATGTATAAGGATGTCCATGGACATGCAAGTCTTTGTGGATAAGGAAGAAGTCAAGCATGAGGTGTCCATGGAGCTTTCCATGTGTTCCTAGCCTAGGGATTTCATGTCCATGCAAGAGGACAGCTCATAGAGGCTTCTTGAATATCAAATGTCAGTTTATGGAAACTTATAGGCCATCCCAACCGAACCCCCAATCAAAGAAATAACCCCATTGGTTGATAGCTTCTAAAGATAAGATCATTTATAAAGATGCAATCCCTAAAATGCCCTTAGAAAGAAACACCTTCAAACCAGGTGCAACTAGGTGCCCCATGGTTCAAAATTTCGAGACTGGTAAGGGAATATATAAGGATTATAATGCATGTGACAATTTGCAAAGAAAACCTCCCAATTGGGCAAATTGCATAAAAGTCCAGAATGTACCTAAAATTGCATAACTTGCACATACAACATCCAAATTGGACCAAACTTCATCAACAAGTTATCTTTGTTGTGTTGAATATGAATTTGCTATTATTTCCATATTTTGAAGTTATATAATCACATTATTCATTACTTATGCCTTTTACTCATTTTCTATCTCCTAAACTTATCCTAATATTTCAAGGTTGTCCAAATTAGATGAAAGTTGACATGTAGGCTAATTTTGATATGTAGATTTCAAATTTTAAGTTTGTTTCCACTTTTGAGACTTATTTTTATGAGATATGTCATATGGCCCATTAACGGCCTATTACCTAAATTATTCATCCAATTAAGTTTCTTATCTTCATATTACCACCAAAATGAGTTATGTGACTTATTTTATGTATCCATTATAAACCTAAGATTAATGTTAGAACATTAGGTTACATTAACGTGATCTATACATGCATTATCTCATTGGGGTTATACTAAACATCTATTTAGGTCTAACCTTCAACCTTGTTTGTCCAAGTCCAAAATGTCAACTTCCAAGGTAGGGTCTGAGATCTAGTATGTTACAGCACACCACCCCTTAAAGGGATTTCATCCTCAAAATCAAAACATCCACATATAAGAAAACAACTTATTCACCACCCCTTAAAGGGTTCATATTATTATGTTAAAACTATTCTTTAGGTACAAAAAGTTCAACTACACTTCCTTACATCCAACTACATAAGCATCATGCAAAAAAAGAAACATAACTTGTAAAGACTAACTATAAACTATGGATTAACTTGCTCTTGTCCATCCTCAAACAAGTATTTACACCTGGGAGACTAGTTCAACATATTAGGGTCCCTAAAGATAAATCATATAGATGTCTAAGGCTACTATTACCTAAAAGCATGCTATTTTGAACAATTCACATCAGCTCAGGCCAGACCGGTATCATATGGATTCGAGAGTCCTCATAAACCAAGCTAGTGGTGTGGAGGAAAATCTTGCCAGTCCTCGAACCCTAATCCTTTCTAGACACCTTTACTTTCAACTTCATGTCCTAGTAACTGCCTAAAGGCCAAGCTAAACAACTTCAAGTTACTATGGTTACTTATGCATCTTTTAGTAGTAAGTATTTTAGGGATCTATTCATCATTATTCTCATGTGAAACTATAGGATCCTAAATCATCATCTATTGATCAACTTTAGGGAAAACATGTCACTTAAAGGTAAGGCAAGTTTTCTAACTTGGGAGGTAAAATTGAAATAGTCATATTTCGACTACTATGGGCTCTGATACCATGTTGTAAGGAGGTGGGATCACCTCCTTACTAAAAAAATTTGAAGAATAAAACATCCATTCCAAACACACTCAAAGGTATGCTGGAATAGGTGCAAAATTTTCAAACTTCAATAAATGGTATTCAAAACAACCAAAGTATAGCAGCAGAATTAAACAAATGACTATATTCAATTTTCACAAATGATTTCAAAAGTAAATCATAATCTCCCATATGGGTTTACATGTATGATACAACATAAGGATCTAAGTAGAGGGAAATCTAATCCATAACAACTTTGTCTCCAAGCTTTAACTCCTTAAGATAGTCCAAAACTTCATGCCTTATCATCCAAGTCCTTCGCCTAGGATTGGAATCATACCCCAGCAAGAAGAGAAAATAGATGACATCAGCAAAGGTTGGTATGTGCATACTAAATAGGAAATTGAGAAATATATGGAATAAAGGACATCAAAGTGTAAGGGATTCCCATGAAAAAGATAAGGACAACCCAAGTGGGTATCAAGAGAAATGATTTTCAATAACAAAATAGATACATGCCATAATTAAAACAATAAAGTTGTGCCATACTAGCACATGTAAAGAAAGTAGGGCACACACCACTACAATCATCATCAACCTGCATGCATGTGAGATAAGCATAGCCCTAGAACAATATAAACACAAAGGCAGCCAAGTCTCATAAACTTGAGACCTAGTAGAGAAAGGAATACTGCCAATCTCCCGAATATATAAAACATGGGCCAAGAAGCATACATCTTTCCCTGGGTATGAGGTTCCTTTCCATCCCAAAAGAGCAAGAAATATTACATCTGCTCGGTAGGAAATAGCACATCTGCTATAAAATCAATGCAATTACACTAATCTAGTACTACTAATCACATAGCATGTTAAATGTAGAGGCAAGTAGAAAGTATAGTCAGAATATATAAACTAGTCACCACATAAGTGACCAACATATACATCCACCTCATAAGTGGGAAAAAGAAATCACATGTCATCTTTTAGAGTTCCATCATGAACAAAGCATAATATAAGAGTTAAAAAGAATATCCGTGATCACATGATCAATATCAAATAAGGTAGTTCGCATAAACCATGATTTTTAAAAGAAAAGACATTATGTATAGGCTAATGTCCATAGGACAAAGAGAATGAATAAGCACAGGTGAATTGCTAAACATGGAAGAATAGGGGATACATCATAAATTTAGAGTGAAGAATTAGAAATTTCTCCATATAGAAATAATGTGGGATGCAATCATACCTCAACTTTAGAGTCTAAATAGTCCTAGTCAAGCCTATGCCTCAAATGAACCTCTAGGGATGGTGGACAGGTCCAATAAGTAAGGTTCCCAAGCTTAGAGAGGCTGGTTTCTCCAACAATGCTCCTATCTTGAGCAAGAAGCACCTTCTCCACTTTATAGGTGAAAACCCCTAACAAAAGAACATGGATATGAGGTGTTTAAGGGCTCTAGGTGGGGTTTCACTATAGAAGAACATGGTTTCGACCTGGAGGAAGGTGGAAGGAAGACTAACAACATGAAAATAGGGGAGGAAAGGAGGGTACTTAATAGTTTTGGTCAAAATCACCATGGAGTAGCCTAAGAAATCCTAAATAGAGAAATATGGAACCCTAGGATCCTTCTACACCAAGGTAGGCACCTCCTTTTACCTTGGGACAACACCTTCCTGGCAAAACAGAGTAGGAATGATGCTCTAAGCTAGAGGAAATAAAGGAGAGCAAGAGTTTTCCAATTGGGAGTTGGGAAGGGGTAGATATGGCTATATAAAGAAAGAGGTCAAGTATGAGGTGTCTATGAGAATTTCCATGTTTCATGTATAAGGGTGTCCATGGACATGCAAGTCTTTATGGATAAGGAAGAAGTCAAGCATGAGGTGTCCATGGAGCTTTCCATGTGTCCTTAGCCTAGGGATTTGATGGACATGTAAGAGGACAGCTCATAGAAGCTTCTTGAATATCAAATGTCAGTTTATGGACACTTATAGGCCATTCCAACCGACCTCCAATCAAAGAAATAACCCCCATTGGTTGATAGCTTCTAAAGATAAGCTCATTTATAAATAGGAAATCCCTAAAATGTCCTTGGAAAGAAACACCTTCAAACCAAGGTGAAACTAGGTGACCCATGGTTCAAAAAATCGAGAATGGTAAGGGAATATATAAGGATTATAATGCATGTGACAATTTGCAAAGAAAACCTCCCAATTGGGTAAATTGCAAAAAAAAGTCCAGAATGTACCTAAAATTGCATAACTTGCACAAACGACTTCCAAATTGGACCAAAATTCATCCACAAGTTATGTTTGATGTGTTGAATATTAATTTTACATTATTTCCTTATTTTGAATCTATATAATCACATTATTCATTACTTATGCATTTTACTCATTTTCTCTCTCCTAAACTTATCCTAAAATTTCAAGGTTGTCCAAATGAGATGAAATTTGACATGTAGGCTAATTTTGATATGTGGATTTCGAATTTGAAGTTTGTTTCCACTTTTGAGACTTATTTTATGAGATATGTCATATGGCCCATTAACGACCCATTATCTAAATTATTCATCCAATTAAGTTTCTTATCTTCATATTACCACCAAAATGAGTTATGTGGCATATTTTATGTATCCATCATAAACCTAAGATTAATGTTAGAACATTAGGTTACATTAAGATGATCTATACATGCATTAGCTCATTGGTGTTATACTAAACATCTATTTAGGTCTAACCTTCAACCTAGTTTGGCTAAGTCCAAAATGTCAACTTCCTAGGTAGGGTCCGAGATCTAGTATGTTACAGTTGCCTCCATCATCATCTGTCACTGCCCCTTCTTCCACAAGTATATCATCTCCTCCTTCAGTTATATCCATCTCCTTTCCCCCTCTCCTCCTTCCTCCTCTATCCTCCTTCACCCTATATTGTATGATTTCTTCTCAATATTGAGAAGAAATTGTGTAGGGTAGGGAGGGAGGAGAGAGGAGGAAGGAGGAGAGGGAGAAGAAATCAAATTGTGTGGAAATTTAAGAATTCTTTTCCATGCTTTCAATTATAATGAATTGTGATGAAATTGAGAAGGGATAGTATCGATAGTGTGGAAACTGTGATGAATTGTATGGAGATTGTGATGAATTATATGTAAATTGTGATGAAAATATATATATAATGGCTAATTACACATTTTTATTGATTATTTGGATATGTTAAGTCTCTAAGATGTATATTTAATTAGAATTGAAAATTATTTATAAACCTAAATATATAAGCAATAATCTATAAACTCTAATCTATAAGCCCTAGATTCTAAACCCTAATTTATAAACCATGTTGTTGGCCTAAAAACCTATCCAAGATTTAGTCATTATGGGTAAACCTTGGATAGTCCCCGACTTGGGACTGTTCTTAAGCGTTTCATCTCACTTAGGATGTAAGTGTATAATGTATGTTCGATTTTAGTAAATTTTAACATCATTTCCCCTTTTGTTCTTTGGGTACATAGGTAGGTGGGTCTCCATCTAATCGGTGTCACTTGGATACTTGTGGGGAAATGTTGCCAAAAATTTATTAAAATCCAACACACGTTATACATGTGCTAGTGAGACGAAATGCTCAAAAATGGGATAGGTGGTACACATTCATCAATGTGAATGCTAATAGATAATTAGGGCTCAATTCAAACATATTTTATTCTAAAGTTAACTTATTATCTAACACTTGATGAGATACTCATCTCCCATCTGATAATAGAATGGGTCAATTATGGATGTCTAATCTAAATTGTTGCACTTTGGAGTTTATTAATGGTCTTGAATAATTTTTAGGAGATGCCATACATGGACAATAATGTCGGATAGGCGTTATGAGAAATCAAATCTATAGAGAAGGTATTGTTGTTAGTCTTAGATCATAATTGATGAAGTAGTGTCATATGATAATACAAATAGTAAAATCTAATTTGAATTACATCTCATTATCTTTGTAGATTTTTGACACTACTCAACCCTATACGTTGAAACAGATGAATGACCTACGCAAAGAGTGGGTAGACTACTTCATCAATCATGTGGACTTGTTAGTTCATTAGTATGGTTTATTGATATTGTATTCAAAGTTTGATGCCAATATTTTTTAGAGGAGGGTTGAATGTTATCGAGTCCACTTTCTGATGTGTATTTGTGTATATGTATGAAATAGAATGTGTGGATAAAAATTGAATCAATTGAGTTGTAAGTTCGTGCATATGTGTGCGCATTGAAGTGAAATGGATAGAATGTTTCTTATTTATATATTTATTTATTTTTGTAGGTTTGTTGGCAAGTTGTTATGTGATGCTTGTAGAGCCTTGCAGTTCTAAAGAACTACTGGCTCTAGAAAGGCTAGCAGCCAGACAGTAGGTCTGCAGACCTGGTATACAAAAAATACATGCATTGTTGATTATTTTGTAAGAAACCCACTACATATAACTTTTTTGTCTATTGTGCAAAATAAACTCAACAAGTCCCTTCCTTTCACTATGTATTCACTGATTAAACTGACGAAATATAATAGTTGCCTCGTTGGTTCTTTTAGAAAAAATCAACAAGGTACACCTAAGAGAAATCACATTTTCATCATTTGCGATGTATTATTTTGTCAGTTTGACTTGGAACGTAGAACTGACAATATATATATATATATATATATATATATATATATATATATATATATCTTGGTTTGCCAAAATAACCGGCGACATACATTTTGAGTTATAGAATCATCCACTTAGGGAATGTTTGGTTACCTGGATTTTTCTATATTGGATTGTATTTTGGACTCCAGTTCAACAAATTTTATGTTTGGTTTGCAGGATTGGAGAAATGTAGCTAATTCTGGGATTTTCAGACATAATAAGAATCCCACATTTTGGTCTCCATCAAAATTCTCATGAATGCCAAAATCCATCATGGACAAGATGGTAGAAACGAAAAAAAAATCCCACACTTACAAAATCCAGCAAACTAAACATAAAATTTTACTTTGTGGGATTTTGAGGATGCATCATTTCAGTAATGCAGGATGGACAGAATATAGGATTTCAATAAATCCTCCTAACCAAACGTGCCCTTAGTCATTAGTTTATAACCGACGAGATATGCCAAAAATAACGAACGACGTAGGACATTTTTATTGCACCTTCCATCCTTCTTACTAATGGTATTAGTTGTGCTGACGCTTTAGGTCTCGCTCAGGTATTGAATATGAGGTCGATGTTGGTTTTCTCTTGAACTCTTTTGCTAATCAACCAGAGTTCCCATTTAACAGTCATGACGAAAATCAATTGAATGAGTCTCTGGCTGTCTCATTACCTATGCAATGGGCCATTGAGTCTGGAGATCTCTAAGAACTCAGATCCAGAGGTCATTCTTTGCATTTAGCCTCGACTATCATGATTTGGACTTGCAGTTTACATTATTGTGTATGTGTTTTTTTGTCATGAGTTTTATCATAATGATCCAAGGCTTAAATATTCAAAGTTTGTCACGTGTGATGAGGGCAATTTCATATTTTTATTTTGTTTTAAAATGTTGAGTAATGAGCTTGGCCAGTTGGAGGCCTGCTCCAGGCTTCCATGCATGATAGGGCCATCTTAGTTATACTGTTAAAATGTATAATATTAAATATGTGGATTTTTAGGATATTCTGACTGTTAGTATTCCTAAAATACATAGTAAATTATTTATCATTAGAAAATAGAATAAAATATGTTTTTAAATCTTGATTTTTTTCTCCATCCAATGGTATCATTTTCATTGCCTAATTCCAATATAACAAATATGTATTTTTAAGGAATTTTCCTAATCAGATAGAATTTGTAAATTTCATATTTAATAATTTATGAGTTAGAGAAATAAAGTCAAGCATGTTATGGAATAAAAAAAAATATAACCTACAATATGGTGCAGTAATAACCTAATTCAATAAAGATAAAAAGACAATTTTTAGGGTTTATTTAATCAATGTGAACTTAACCCTAATTTCATATATGCTTTAATAGGTGGTTTGCGGCCCTTGTGTGGATCTAGGGTTTGACCATGGCTTGTTGATACACAATTGAGGTATGTTTCATTCTACTATCCATATTGAGCACTTGACCTATGTTTCTCTCTCTTTGTCAATTTAGAAGATAACAATCCTAATCTTCTTAATAGAGTTATTTCTTATTGGAAATATCCTTTTTGTTGCTAGATTTTCTTTCATCATTGAAATTAGTGGATCTTCTTTTATGAGTCCTCTGACCCACTTGATATTTAATGATTTTTCTCATCCCTCGTATATTGAACTAAACTTGCTTATTCTTTTGATATATATCATGTGGTGACTACTAGTATAATGTGACGTGTGATTTTGTGTTGATGTGTAAATTCTCACACTTTTTGATGCATATGTGATATTTTGTTGTGAGAGAAAGTATTAAATCATATGTGTATATGTTCTTGCTCACTTTATATTCATGTTTGATGAGTTATTTCCTACCAATATGTTTATATTGTTCTAGTATGGTCACATGTAGAGCACATAGATGCCTTGCTCTTAACTATCATCTTGTATTTGAACCTTGACTAAATTTATTTCTTGCATCTATATTTTTATGTATATACAATAGACTAACATTATTCTGACTAATGGTACATCTGTACCACCATAACATTGTTGGGTGCACCTTTCCACCCCGAGTGTGCCATTCTGCTCGTGTGTGTTATATATATATATATATATATATATATATATATATATATATATATATATATATATATATATATATATATGGGCGTTCATTCATTGCCCGCGCGGGTAGCCTGGATTTTTGCTACCCGGCAGCCAAAAAAGTAACTCTCCTGGCTATGAAAGTAACTCTGCTGTAAAAAAAAGTAACTATGGTGTCAAAAAAGTAACTCTGCTGGCCAAAAAAGTAACTGTACAAAATATACAGTAGATATATATAAGGACGGGTTTTTTTATTTTGGGGGGCAAATGATATTATTTTTGGATGAAATTTTTTGGGGAGCTAGACAAAATGGTCCTTTGCAATTACGAATTTTTTTTTTGAAAAAAGGTGGTTGGAAGGGTGGGCGGGTAGCTACCCGCGCGGGCAATAAATATGGGCCCTATATATATATATATATATATATATATATATATATATATATATATATATATATGGGCCCATATTTATTGCCTGTGTGGGTAGCTATCCGCCCACCCTTCCGACCACTTTTTTCAAAAAAAAATCACAATTGTCGAGGACGATTTTGTCTAGCTCTCCAAAAAATATTAGCCAAAAATAATATCATTTGCCCCTCCAAAATAAAAAAACCCATCCTTATATATATATATATATATATATATATATATATATATATATCTGTTGTATATTTTGTACAGAATTACTCTTTTATTCATGTAGTTACTTTCTGTTCACCATAGTTACTTTTTTGACAGCAGAGTTACTTTTTGGGATCTTTGGGGTAAAAATGTGACTCTGATACCATGTTGGGGGAGAATAATTTGTATTGAACATAATTTCATTCAATGATAATTGTCTTTGTGTCTATCTCATTTCCGATTATCTTGGATGTGATTTTTGCTCTTAAACTTAAATTGCTTACTTTGTGATGTTTGATGACACTTAGCTTATAGGAGATATTGGAGTGTATGTAGAAATCTTAGGAATGGCTCCTAGGTCCAATTAGTGGATCCCTAGATAGATCCCTTTGTTCCTACATACATACCCCCCTTCTACAAGTGAGTGTGAGATCTAAGTGACTAGTGTAAGTGTGATTAGTGAAATTGCCTAGAGCTTTCTAAAGGCTAGATGGCTAGTAGCATGAGGTGAAAAACCCTCATCTCAACTCCCATTTATACCCTTGGCTCTCAATTACCCTAATACCACTTACCCTAGAAACATAGACTTGATAAGTTCTACTAGAATTACACCTAACCCTAGTTCTCTAACTACTAGTATAGGGTACATTCTATAGCACTTGCCTTGTTGTTTGGTTTGGTAATCTAGATTGAATTGTGATAACTGCGTGCCATGTTGACACCCCCCAACTAATATCAAATCACATTCCCAAACGGCTCACCTACCTAATCCATTGCTTGAAACCCACCTTAACCTTCTTGCTTGTTAACGCCAGTGTAGATTAATTGTCTTTGTTTCTTCTAGTTAATTACTTAGTCTTACTAATTAGGGTTAATATAGATCCTTGCTTGCTTTAGTGGTTAGTTTAGTTCTTAGTTGATAATTGCTTTGCTAGAATAGAGTAGATCATCTTTCCCTTGCTTAGTTGATTGCTTAATCTAGCTTCTTGGACCTAATTTTCTTAGAATAACCTAGTTTTTGGTATTTTAGTTTTCATTATGCCTTTACTTGCTTGTGGCGTAGTGTAATCAAACCAAAACCCCTTTTAAACCCTTCAACCCTAGTCTCCACTTTAGGAACATAGCCAACACCGATTAAGATCTAGTCCCCCCTCTATCCTTGTGGTTTGACCCCCTTTACTTGCCTCTCACCTATACTATAACATGACGTCGTATGCTTGTGGGAGCATATTTTAGTGTTGTGAGTGAATCTAGTTAGGGGAAATCTTATAAATATTGAAAGATCCACACATACGTTCGAGTTTCGTGGGGCGCATCTAACCAAACCTAATTGGTTAGTGTGTGCACCTCTAGCTTGACACACTAGTGGGGTAAAGGCAAGGTGGGAGGGGGCCCTCCAGTCTAGGGGCCATAACAGTCTAATAAGTCATGATTTTATCAAAAAAGATCTGGACAAAGAGCAATAATGCAGAAACCAACCACACTCTGGCCTTAGGCAACATTGGTACAATTCGTATATTATGGTATGAGAGTACATTCCTAATCCTAATTAGATGCATCAAAAGATGACTGAGAACAACTTGAGCAAAGTCCTTTACTATCTAGTATCAACCTCCCATTATATCATCTTCATATGAACTCATTGTTGGGTTTTGTGGGACTGAACATGTAGCGGAAACAAATGTTTTATCTAAGTACAAACCCTCAACCAGCAGACCGCATCAACAACTATGAAATAGGATGGATGGTTTAATGAGATATATTTGGTCCTGAGGCTTGCTCAGCGACAATACCTCACAGCTAGTGCAACCTTCAACCACCTAGTCTTCGACAGTGTCTGTGCAGCTCATGTCTTGACCCAGACTGCGGTGGAACGTCGTCCTCCTGAGCGATAGAAATATCCCGCCTTTATAGATAGTCCACACAGGCTACCGGGAACTCTAGTCATTCTGATGAATAGATTAGAAGGAGTTGTGCCCTTCTATTAATGTACTAGTCACTGACACACACTCCCACAACCAGTTGCCATTTTGTAGTTGTCTTTCCCTTGATGTACCTCCTCCCTATTTAGGTGGCACTTGCTCGGGCTCTCTTGGTTACCAAAACTAGAGAGGACAACAACTTTGTAGAACAATTGATGTTCTGAGTTGTGCATTCTGAGAAGCCCCCTATACCCTTCTATTTATAGTAGAGGGCATGGTCAGGGTTCCCAATCTGGACAGGAGTAGAAGGGTTTGGATTTTCCACGAACTATTTGTACTGTGGTAAGTGAACCGATCGGTTCATAACTGAACCGGTCGACTGGCCATGTGAGCTAATCATTTCACTTCCCAAACTTTCCTGCAATTGACTTTCCTATTTTGTTTCAAATTAATGCAAAGATTAATTCTTGTCCTAATCGAATTGTACTTGTGAAATGGGCTGGGAAACCCAACACTTGCTTGTTGGGTCCAAGTGAACCGATCAGTTCACCAGAGTGAACCGGTCATCTCACTAACCATGAGTCGATTGGTTCCCCCAGTGAACCGGTCGGTTGGTGGTCCAGTTTGTGCAGAACTCAGTTGATTTGGTTTGCAATCAATCTGACACTCTAATCTGTTGGTTCAACACTTGAACTTGATGATTATGAGTCAAGTCTATTGATTGAATATTTATTTGAGTACCTAAACCCTTTAGCAATCAATCTAAACAACATTCTTGGATAAACTCCTCTTCCAGGTTAATCCTATGTGTGTGACCCTATAGGTCCCATTTCACATTGGCAATGAATGTCCATAATTAACTTATGACTTCACAAGAAGAGAGTGGTGCCTAGTCGCACATCAGTGCTACCCAAGTAAAAAGGAAAGTTGGAGAACAAATTTCAACCTAAAATCTGTGATTGGTGTTACAGTGAATGTTTAGTTCCTTTATTGCTGATATCCAAATTGAACTCGAGCCATGGACTTGTCATCCTCTACATACATTCAATCCATGTTTCTTGAACTAGAGTAGATTGTCTGAGATATATGCAAGCTCAATATCATATATTGACTCACATGTACATGGCCATGTATTTCTCAGTCTTGCTTATCAAGTGGCCATGATATCATACTCCCTTAGGAGGGACAAATTCCATATCTATCACTCATAGTTAAAACCCCATGTGTCAATGTCACCTGATTATCACCTTTATAACAATTCATATTTTAGGACTGCACTTGATGATGTCAAAGTGTACCCAATGACATGTGATGAGTGTAGTGATTTCAAGTCTAAGAACCACACTCACCACCAATACTATAAGAGATGATCCTGACTAACCAAGTGTGGTACTGTGGTTTCCATGCATCACTCTTATGGTGGGTCTGTCCAATAGACTGTTATCTAAACATGCATCTATGTGCTTGGTTTGAGAGATTCTGTCATCAACCAACACACACTCTAGTCTTTTGTGTTATTGATGTCAATGGTTATTTCCACAATAACAACCAACTAGGGACGATAGTGAGAATGTACATACTCTTAATATCTATATGATCTCATTGTTCAAGTCATGTACTTGAAGACATATTCATCAAGTATTTCCATTCTCTAGACATCTAACATGTTATACTATTATCTCAATATAGTTAAAACATATAGACACAAATTGCCTTTATTATTATTCAAATCATTTACAAAGTATGCCATTACAATCATCATATGACTGGCTCTATGGGCATACATACCAACAGACTCCCACTTGCACTTAGAGCCAATCACCCATGAATCTCAATCCTTGTGATCTAGCATGACCATCATGCTTCTATTGTGAAAGTGCCTTAGTCAAGGGATCAATAATATTGTCTTCAGTTGGTACTCTATAAATCTTCACATCTCCTCACTGTACGATCTCTCATATGAGATGGAAGTGACTCTATATGTGCTTGGACCGCTGATGTGATCTTGGTTCTTTAGCTTGTGCAATAGCTCCATTGTTGTCACAATAAAGATCAAATGCATCACAAATGCTACAAACCACCCCAAGTCCAGAGATGAACTTCTTGATCCACACAACCTCCTTCGCTGCATTGGATGCAGCAATATACTCAGCCTCTGTCATAGAATCCGCAACTATCTCTTGCTTGGAACTCTTCCAGCTCACAACTCCATTGTTGAGGCAAAACACAAATCTTGATTACAATCTATAATCGTCTTTATCGGTTTGAAAGCTTGCATCAGTGTAAACCTTTACCACCAACTCTTCCTCATCAATGTAGACGAGGAATTGATTCTTGGTCCTTCTCAAGTACTTGAGGATGTCCTTTACAGATGTCTAGTGAGCATCTCTGGGATCTGACTGATATCTACTCATCATGCTAAGTGCATACGAGACATCGGGGCGGGTGCACAACATTGCATACATGATGGATCCAATTGCAAATGCACATAGAATCCCACTCATGCGTTCCATCTTTTCATAAGATTTGGGACATTGAGCTCTAGAGATGGAAACTCCATGTACCATGGGTATGTTTCCTCTCTTTGAGTTCTCCATGCCGAACCACTTCAACACTTTGTCAATGTATGTGCTTTGACTTAGTCCAAGAAGCCTTTTGGATCTATCTCTATAGATCTTGATTCCTAAGATATAGGAAGCTTCTCCCAAGTCTTTCATGGTGAATGTATTTCCAAGCCATGCCTTTACCTTTTATAAAGTAGAGATGTCATTCCCCATCAATAGTATGCCATCTACATATAATATGAGGAATGTAGTCATGCTCCCACTAACCTTCTTGTACATAGAAGGTTCATCTTCATTTTGACTAAAGCCAAACTCTTTGACTACTTCGTCAAATCAAAGATTTTAACTTTGAGATGCTTACTTCAATCCATAGATTGACCTTTGTAGCTTACATAATTTATTTGCATCCTTTGGATTTATAAAACCTTCACGTTGTGTCATGTATACATACTCGATAAGATTCCCATTAAGGAATGCGATTTTAACATCCATATGCCAAATCTCATAGTCATAGTAGGATGCAATAGCAAGCATGATCCTGATGGACTTAATCACGGCAATTGGAGAAAAGGTTTTATCATAGTCAACACCTTAAACTTGTCTGAAACCCTTTGCAACCAATCTTCCTTTATAAGTTTGCACATTTCCATTCATGTCAGTCTTCTTTTTGAAGACCCATTTGCACCCTATGGGTTTTACACCTTTAGGTGGATCCACCAAGGTCCATACCTTGTTGGTATACATGGATTCCATCTCAGATCTCATGGCCTCAAGCCATTTCTCAAAATCTGGTCCCTCCATAGCTTTTAGATAGGTAGTTGGCTCATCATCTATGACCAACTCACCACCTTCTTGAGTCATGAGATATCTAAATCTTTCTGGCTCAAGGCATGCCCTACTAGATCTACGAGGTCCCTATGTTACTTGAGGAAACTGAGATTCCACAACCACTTGTGAATCTCCATTTTCCTCTAGTTCATCTATTGGTTCAATTTTTGCTTGATGGCCTCAAACTTCTTAGAGCTCTTTTTTCCTCCCACTGATTCCTTTGGAAATAAATTCCTTTTCTAGGAATACACCAGTTCTAGCGACAAACACTTTGTTGTCAGATGGAGTGAAAAAGTAATATCCCCTAGTTTCCTTGGGATATCCAAAAAAGTAACACCTATCTGATTTGGGTCCAAGATTTTTAGGAAATATTTTCTTGACATAAGCCTCGCATCCCCAAATCCTCATAAAAGACACATTGGGACGCTTCCTGTGCCATATCTCATATGGTGTCTTTTGAACCGATTTAGATGGTATGCGGTTAAGTGTATATGCGGCAGTTTTAAGAGCATAACCCCATAATTGATCAGGAAGATCAAATAAACTCATCATTGATTGCACCATATCCAGTAATGTGTGATTCCTTCTTTCTGATACACCATTATGCTATGGTGTTCTAGGTGGAGTCCATTGCGATACAATACCACATGCTCTCAGAAGATCCTCAAACCCTTGGCTTAAGTATTCTCCACCTCGATCAGATTGAAGTGCCTTAATACTTTTGCCAAGTTGGTTTTGTACTTCATTCATGAAATCCTTGAACCTTTTAAGAGTTTCTGACTTATGTTTCATCAAGTAAACATAGCCATACCTACTAAAATCATCAGTAAAGGTAACAAAGTACTGATACCCTCCTCTAGCATTTGTTCTAAAAGGGCCGCATACATCAGTATGTATGAGTCCTAATAGATCAATCACTCTTACTCCTTTTCCAAAAAAGGGAGCCTTAGTCATATTTCCCAATAAATAAGATTCATATGTCTCTAATGATTTAAAATCAAAAGAGTCTAGATAACCATCTTTATGGAGTCTAGATATACGATTCTCATTTATGTGACTTAGACGACAATGCCAAAGATATGTTTGATTTGAGTTGTTGAGTTTTAGTCTTTTAGTATTTACGTTATATGCATCCACATTCAGATGCAACAAATAAAGACCATAAGACATTGGAGCATAGCCATAAAAGATTTCATCTTTTTAAATGGAACATCTTACATTCTTAATATTAAATTCATAACCATCCTTGTCCATAAAAGATACAGAAATGATGTTTCCATTTATGGCAGGTACAAAATAGCAGTTCAATAACTCTATTACAAGTCCTGTAGGTCGAGATAAACTATAGGTTCCAACTGCTGTGGCATCAACTCTTGCTCCATTTGTGACTCAAAGTTCAACCTCACCTTTCATCAAAGGCCTACTTCTTTTTAGATCATGTATATTTGAACATATGTGAGATCCAAATCCGATATCTAATACCCATGATGAAGAATTAGATAGATTTATCTCAATAATGTATATACCTGAAGTGGATATCGTTATCCCCATCTTCATCTTCCTGAATCCCTTCAAGCACAAAGGTCTGGCTCCTTTTGTACTTTTCTTTCTCCTTATCTTGAGTGTTGAAGATCTGGACTTTTGCTTGGCCTCTGAACATTTCAAGGCTTTGCTTTCATCCTTGGATACAATCTCACTGATCACCATCACAGATTTGTCCTTCTTCATGCTTGCCTCTACATCTATCATCATAGCAAGTAAGTCTGACATGTCTTTAGCCACTTTATTCACATAATGACATGCAATGAAGAAGTTATATGATTCTAGCATTATCCTCAAAATCATATATGTGGCCAACTCTTGGCTCAAGGTAGTTCCTAGTTCTTTAAGATGATACACGTGTCCAATCATATTCAGAACATGCTCTTCTACTAAGGTTCCCTCTGTCAGCTTTGACTCAAGTAGCACCTTCAGAATATTGTTCCTTTCTTGCTTTGTGATACCAAGTGCTTCTTTAAAATGTGTTACCATCTCAAGAGCACTCATGTATTCACATTGTGCATGCAACTCATAGTCCATGCAACTTAGTATAAGGTACTTTACATCCAAAGCGCCATTGGCATGCTTCCAGTAAGCATCCACCTTGGCTCTAGGCGCATCAGGAGCAAGTAATTATGGCACTGGTTTGTCAAGGACATAGAGATTATGCTCCTCATTGAGAACCCTTCTCAAAGTCCAAAATTAGTAGTGGAAATTTGTCCTAATAAGTTTGTCCTTCTTTAGGACCGATCGCAAAGTCAATTTGAAACTCATGATTCTACAAGAAAAATTTGTATTTGTCAAAATCCATTTGATTTGATTTGAAAATTTTGTCGATATTAATTAGGTCTTTAATTAATTATCACTTCCACTATTTTTGGTCAAATTGATAACCCGCATGTATCAATTTTGGAAGATTACAATGTACAACCTTCTAGTGAGCAAGATCCTAACTTCCTCTAAGTTATCGACCAGCGAGGGTTGTCACCCACAACTAGATTCTTTCAGGTAGGAAACTTTTACCAATTGCCTCATATGCAACTCTTGATAGATGTTTTGTACAACTCTTTGTCATGAACATCTGCATGCATCAAGGTGCTTAATACTATTAAGGTCACCTTGTTGAGTCCGTTCCTAGGTTCCCAGAAGCCAACACAAGGAGTATGCACCCTGCGAAGGCAGACCCACATACCCACTATCACACTTCCACGAGATAGACAGTGCACCACGCGAAGGCATGCCCAAACTTAGTCGATCAAGCTTTTTCATGTGTGTTGCTTTTGGAAGGCATCTTAAACTTAATATTTATATTTCAGGGGTTTGCTATTTATATACATATACATATCCAATAACCACATATATAGTACATATCATATACATGCTATATCCCATAAGAAAACATGTGAAGCGATAAAGTGATGCTTATGGCCATCCTATTGTAATTCCTTCAGCCACAAGGAATTATGGTCATCTAGGTCTACATCACATGCATCAACATGTTGTTGATGAAGATATGTGCTTGGGCCATTCTGGGTTGATCATCTCATCCTATGATCGGTCGGTTCACCTCCTGGCCGGTCGGTTGATTGTCACCAACCGATCGTCTGGCTCCTCCAGACGGTCAGTTCGCCGTGTCGTCGGGCTCCTCATCAGTCCACCATCTTCTTTTCTCATACGGTTAGCCAGTCGTCTCGGTCCTTCATATGTACATTTGGGTGCCCACCATTATTTGACATAATAGGAAATAAAACTATCCTACTTTTACATATTGCATTAGGAAACCCTGAGTTACATCGGGGGGAGCAAAGGTAGAAGAGAATCTCGAGTTACATTTGGAATAGAAGATGGGACTCGGTACGTAGACTGAGATGCAAACAAACACAACCAACCATGAACACATAGGGGTTTATAGGCCATAACCACACTACACATCCACCATCAAAATTGTTTTAGGGAGACATGTATCAATTGCATATATATGTCATATCATATATGTATATATGGATTGTGGTGTTTAATCGGATATGCACATTAGCCAGTTAAAGTATTCACATTGCATGTAATAAATAAATGGCAAAAAACCAAAATATGATCATATCGATTAATCCTAAAACATAGTACGTTGACGTGGTTCTAATACCACTGTTGGGTTTTGTGGGACGACAAAGATAGCGGAAACACATTTTTTATCTAATCACAAACCCTCAACCAACAAATCACATCAACAACTATGAAATAGGAAGGATGGTTTAATGAGATATACCTGGTCCTGAGGCTTGCTCAGTGACAATACCTCACAGCTAGTGCGACCTTCAACCACCTAGTCTTCGATGGCATCTATTCAGCTCTTGGTCTTGACCGGGACTGCGGTGGAACATCGTCCTCCTGAGTAGAATAAATCTCCCGCCTCTATAGATAGTCTGCACGGACTACCAGGAACTCTAGTCATTCTGATGAATGGACTAGAAGGACTTGTCCCCTTCTGTCAACGTACTAGTCACTAACACACTCTCCCACAACTAGTTGTTGTTACGTAGTTGTCTTTCCCTCACTGTGCCTCCTCCCTGTTCGGGTGACACTTGCTCGGGCTCTCTTGGTTACCAAAACCACAGAGGACAATAACTTTGCAGAGCAACTGATATTTTGAGTTGTGTGTTCTGAGAATCCCCCTGTACCCCTCTATTTATAGTAGAGGGCAAGGTCAGGGTTCCCAGTCTGTGTGGGAGTAGAAGGGTCTGAATTTTCCACAAACTATTTTTACTGCGGCAGGCGAACCGGTCAGTTCATAACTAAACTGGTCGACTAGCCAGGTGAGCCGATCGGTTCACCCAGTGAACCAATCATTTCAATTCCCATACTTGCCTGCAATTGAATTTCCTATTTCGTTTCAAATTAGTGTGAAGATTAATTCTTGTCCCAATTGAATTGTACTTATGAAATGGGAAACTTTTCTCACGAACTGGAAAACCCAACACTTGCTCATTTGGTTAGAGTGAACCGATCGGTTCACCAGAGTGAACCAGTCATCTCACTGACCATGAGCTTATCGGTTCACCCAGTGAACCAGTTGATTGGTGGTCCAGTTAGTGCAGAACTCAGTCAATTCAGTTCTCAATCAATCTGACACTCTAATTAGTTGGTTCAACACTTGAACTTGATGATTCTGAGTTAAGTCTATTGATTGAATGTTTAATTGAGTACCTAAACCCTTTAGTAATCAATATAAATAACATTCTTGGATAAACTCCTCTTCCATGTTAATTCTATGTGTGTGACCCTATAGGTCCCATTTCACATTGACAGTGAATGTCCATAACTAACTTATGACTTCATAAGCAGAGAGTGGTGCCTAGTCACACATCAGTGCTACCTAAGTGAAAAGGAAAGTTGGAGAACAACTTTCAACCTACAATCTGTGATTGGTGTTATAGTGAATGTTTAGTTCCTTTGTCACTGATATCCATATTGAACTCGAGGCATGGACTTGTCATCCTCTACAAACATTCAATCCATGTTTCTTTAACTAGAGTAGACTGTCTGACATATGCTCAATATCATATATTGACTCACATGTACATGGCCATGTATTTCTCAGTCTCTCTTATCAAGTGGCCAGGATATCATACTCCTTTAGGAGGGATAAATTCCATATCTATCACTCACAGTCAAAACCCCATGTGTCAAAGTCACCCAATCATCACCTTTATAACAATTCATATTTCAGGACTGCGTTTGATGATGTCAAAGTGTACCCAACGACATGTGATGGGTGCGGTGATTTTAGGTCTAAGAACCACATTCACCACCAATACTATGAGAGCTGATCCTGACTAACCAAGTGTGGTTTCCATGCATCACTCTTATGGTGGGTCTGTCTGATATACTATTCTCTAACATGTATCTATGTGCTTGGTTTGATATCATATATCATGACTGATGAGATTCTCTCATCAACCAACACACTAGTGTTTTGTGTTATTGATGTCTATGGTTATTTCCACAATAACAACTGACTAGGGACGATAGTGAGAATGTGCATACTCTTAACATCCATATGATCTTATTGTTCAAGTCACGTACTTGAAGACATACATCATCAAGTATTGTCATTCTCTAGACATCTAACATGTTATACTATTATCTCAAAATAGTTAAAACATATAGACAAAAATTTCCTTTATTATTATTCAAATCATTTACAAAGTATGCCATTACAATCATCATATGAATGTCTCTATGGACATACATTCCAACACTGATGTCTCCAAAAAATTCCATCAACCATTCATTCACGAACACAGTGGTAGGAGGATCTTCTATAAACCCTAGTCACTGTATAGATGATGATGATCTCGATGATGTGCATCATGATGATATTGGCATACATTCTAAGCATGGTTCACTAGAACTATTAATTGTTGCAGATGTAAAAGCTACAAGTCATGTAGATACTCTCTTATTGTCAAATTGGTGGGGGAGGATGTGGTATATGTTACACTTGAGGATCATCTCCGCTTACTATGGAAGCCAATTGCTTGTTGAAACATGTTTAAAACTAATATGAAATACTATACTATTCAACTGTCACATGTAAAGTACCAAATTAATGTTGTTACAGGCGGTCCATAGTCTATCTTTGCTTCAAGACACTGGTGTAGAAATGGAAGGATGACTTCTTGCCTTATGGGGGACTACCACCAATCATTTCTTCATTGTTGCATATAGTTGATCTTTTTATCCACTTATACAATCATATTATATTTGATATGATTGGAAATGCTCTTGGGGCCTTCTTAAGTAAATGAGCACACAAGGAGTGGTACCCAAGACTTACATATAGTTTTGGGTACCACTCCTTGGGTACCACTCCTTGTGTGCTCATTTACTTAAGAAGGCCCCAAGAGCATTTCCAATCATATCAAATATAATATGATTGTATAAGTGGATGAGAAGATCAACTATATGCAACAATGAAGAAATGATTGGTGGTAGTCCCCCATAAGGCAAGAAGTCATCCTTCCATTTCTACACCAGTGTCTTGAAGCAAAGATAGACTATGGACCGCCTGTAACAACATTAATTTGGTATTTTACATGTGACAGTTGAATAGTATAGTATTTCATATTAGTTTTAAACATGTTTCAACAAGCAATTGGCTTCCATAGTAAGCGGAGATGATCCTCAAGTGTAACATATACCACATCCTCCCCCACCAATTTGACAATAAGAGAGTATCTACATGACTTGTAGCTTTTACATCTGCAACAATTAATAGTTCTAGTGAACCATGCTTAGAATGTATGCCAATATCATCATGATGCACATCATCGAGATCATCATCATCTATACAGTGACTAGGGTTTATAGAAGATCCTCCTACCACTGTGTTCGTGAATGAATGGTTGATGGAATTTTTTGGAGACATCAGTGTTGGAATGTATGTCCATAGAGACATTCATATGATGATTGTAATGGCATACTTTGTAAATGATTTGAATAATAATAAAGGAAATTTTTGTCTATATGTTTTAACTATTTTGAGATAATAGTATAACATGTTAGATGTCTAGAGAATGACAATACTTGATGATGTATGTCTTCAAGTACGTGACTTGAACAATAAGATCATATGGATGTTAAGAGTATGCACATTCTCACTATCGTCCCTAGTCAGTTGTTATTGTGGAAATAACCATAGACATCAATAACACAAAACACTAGTGTGTTGGTTGATGAGAGAATCTCATCAGTCATGATATATGATATCAAACCAAGCACATAGATACATGTTAGAGAATAGTATATCAGACAGACCCACCATAAGAGTGATGCATGGAAACCACACTTGGTTAGTCAGGATCAGCTCTCATAGTATTGGTGGTGAATGTGGTTCTTAGACCTAAAATCACCGCACCCATCACATGTCGTTGGGTACACTTTGACATCATCAAACGCAGTCCTGAAATATGAATTGTTATAAAGGTGATGATTGGGTGACTTTGACACATGGGGTTTTGACTGTGAGTGATAGATATGGAATTTATCCCTCCTAAAGGAGTATGATATCCTGGCCACTTGATAAGAGAGACTGAGAAATACATGGCCATGTACATGTGAGTCAATATATGATATTGAGCATATGTTAGACAGTCTACTCTAGTTAAAGAAACATGGATTGAATGTTTGTAGAGGATGACAAGTCCATGCCTCGAGTTCAATATGGATATCAGTGACAAAGGAACTAAACATTCACTATAACACCAATCACAGATTGTAGGTTGAAAGTTGTTCTCCAACTTTCCTTTTCACTTAGGTAGCACTGATGTGTGACTAGGCACCACTCTCTGCTTATGAAGTCATAAGTTAGTTATGGACATTCACTGTCAATGTGAAATGGGACCTATAGGGTCACACACATAGAATTAACATGGAAGAGGAGTTTATCCAATAATGTTATTTAGATTGATTACTAAAGGGTTTAGGTACTCAATTAAACATTCAATCAATAGACTTAACTCAGAATCATCAAGTTCAAGTGTTGAACCAACTAATTAGAGTGTCAGATTGATTGAGAACTGAATTGACTGAGTTCTGCACTAACTGGACCACCAATCAACTGGTTCACTGGGTGAACCGATAAGCTCATGGTCAGTGAGATGAGTGGTTCACTCTGGTGAACCGATCGGTTCACTCTAACCAAATGAGCAAGTGTTGGGTTTTCCAATTCGTGAGAAAAGTTTCCCATTTCATAAGTACAATTCAATTGGGACAAGAATTAATCTTCACACTAATTTGAAATGAAATAGGAAATTCAATTGCAGGAAAGTATGGGAATTGAAATGACTGGTTCACTGGGTGAACCGATCGGCTCACCTGGCTAGTCGACCAGTTTAGTTATGAACTGACTGGTTCGCCTGCCGCAGTAAAAATAGTTTGTGGAAAATTCAGACCCTTCTACTCCGACACAGACTGGGAACCCTGACCTTGCCCTCTACTATAAATAGAGGGGTACAGGGGGATTCTCAGAACACACAACTCAAAATATCAGTTGCTCTGCAAAGTTATTGTCCTCTGTGGTTTTGGTAACCAAGAGAGCCCGAGCAAGTGTCACCCGAACAGGGAGGAGGCACAGTGAGGGAAAGACAACTACGTAACAACAACTAATTGTGGGAGAGTGTGTTAGTGACTAGTACGTTGACAGAAGGGGACAAGTCCTTCTAGTCCATTCATCAGAATGACTAGAGTTCCTGGTAGTCCGTGCAGACTATCTATAGAGGCGGGAGATTTATTCTACTCAGGAGGATGATGTTCCACCGCAGTCCCGGTCAAGACCAAGAGCTGAATAGATGCCATCGAAGACTAGGTGGTTGAAGGTCGCACTAGCTGTGAGGTATTGTCACTGAGCAAGCCTCAGGACCAGGTATATCTCATTAAACCATCCTTCCTATTTCATAGTTGTTGATGTGATTTGTTGGTTGAGGGTTTGTGATTAGATAAAAAATGTGTTTCCGCTATCTTTGTCGTCCCACAAAACCCAACAGTGGTATTAGAACCACGTCAACATACTATGTTTTAGGATTAATCGATATGATCATATTTTGGTTTTTTGCCATTTATTTATTACATGCAATGTGAATACTTTAACTGGCTAATGTGCATATCCGATTAAACACCACAATCCATATATACATATATGATATGACATATATATGCAATTGATACATGTCTCCCTAAAACAATTTTGATGGTGGATGTGTAGTGTGGTTATGGCCTATAAACCCCTATGTGTTCATGGTTGGTTGTGTTTGTTTGCATCTCAGTCTGCGTACCGAGTCCTATCTTCTATTCCAAATGTAACTCGAGATTCTCTTCTACCTTTGCTCCCCCTGATGTAACTCAGGGTTTCCTAATGCAATATGTAAAAGTAGGATAGTTTTATTTCCTATTATGTCAAAGAATGGTGGGCACCCAAATGTACATATGAAGGACCGAGACGACTGGCTAACCGTATGAGAAAAGAAGATGGTGGACTGATGAGGAGCCCGACGACACGGCGAACTGACCGTCTGGAGGAGCCAGACGATCGGTTGGTGACAATCAACCGACCGGCCAGGAGGTGAACCGACCGATCATAGGATGAGATGATCAACCCAGAATGGCCCAAGCACATATCTTCATCAACAACATGTTGATGCATGTGATGTAGACCTAGATGACCATAATTCCTTGTGGCTGAAGGAATTACAATAGGATGGCCATAAGCATCACTTTATCACTTCACATGTTTTCTTATGGGATATAGCATGTATATGATATGTACTATATATGTGGTGATTGGATATGTATATGTATATAAATAGCAAACCCCTTAAATATAAATATTAAGTTTAAGATGCCTTCCAAAAGCAACACACATGAAAAAGCTTGATCGACTAAGTTTGGGCATGCCTTCGTGTGGTGCACTGTCTATCTCGTGGAAGTGTGATAGTGGGTATGTGGGTCTGCCTTCGCAGGGTGCATACTCCTTGTGTTGGCTTCTGGGAACCTAGGAACAGACTCAACAAGGTGACCTTAATAGTATTAAGCACCTTGATGCATGCAGATGTTCATGACAAAGAGTTGTACAAAACATCTATCAAGAGTTGCATATGAGGCAATTGGTAAAAGTTTCCTACCTGAAAGAATCTAGTTGTGGGTGACAACCCTCGCTGGTCGATAACTTAGAGGAAGTTAGGATCTTGCTCACTAGAAGGTTGTACATTGTAATCTTCCAAAATTGATACATGCGGGTTATCAATTTGACCAAATATAGTGGAAGTGATAATTAATTAAAGACCTAATTAATATCGACAAAATTTTCAAATCAAATCAAATGGATTTTGACAAATACAAATTTTTCTTGTAGAATCATGAGTTTCAAATTGACTTTGCGATCAGTCCTAAAGAAGGACAAACTTATTAGGACAAATTTCCACTACTAATTTTGGACTTTGAGAAGGGTTCTCAATGAGGAGCATAATCTCTATGTCCTTGACAAACCAGTGCCAGAATTACTTGCTCCTGATGCGCCTAGAGCCAAGGTGGATGCTTACTGGAAGCATGCCAATGGCGCTTTGGATGTAAAGTACCTTATACTAAGTTGCATGGACTATGAGTTGCATGCACAATGTGAATACATGAGTGCTCTTGAGATGGTAACACATTTTAAAGAAGCACTTGGTATCACAAAGCAAGAAAGGAACAATATTCTGAAGGTGCTACTTGAGTCAAAGCTGACAGAGGGAACCTTAGTAGAAGAGCATGTTCTGAATATGATTGGACACGTGTATCATCTTAAAGAACTAGGAACTACCTTGAGCCAAGAGTTGGCCACAGATATGATTTTGAGGATAATGCTAGAATCATATAACTTCTTCATTGCATGTCATTATGTGAATAAAGTGGCTAAAGACATGTCAGACTTACTTGCTATGATGATAGATGTAGAGTCAAGCATGAAGAAGGACAAATCTGTGATGGTGATCAGTGAGATTGTATCCAAGGATGAAAGCAAAGCCTTGAAATGTTCAGAGGCCAAGCAAAAGTCCAGATCTTCAACACTCAAGATAAGGAGAAAGAAAAGTACAAAAGGAGCCAGACCTTTGTGCTTGAAGGGATTCAGGAAGATGAAGATGGGGATAACGATATCCACTTCAGGTATATACATTATTGAGATAAATCTATCTAATTCTTCATCATGGGTATTAGATATCGGATTTGGATCTCACATATGTTCAAATATACATGATCTAAAAAGAAGTAGGCCTTTGATGAAAGGTGAGGTTGAACTTTGAGTCACAAATGGAGCAAGAGTTGATGCCACAGCAGTTGGAACCTATAGTTTATCTTGACCTACAGGACTTGTAATAGAGTTATTGAACTGCTATTTTGTACCTGCCATAAATGGAAACATCATTTCTGTATCTTTTATGGACAAGGATGGTTATGAATTTAATATTAAGAATGTAAGATGTTCCATTTAAAAAGATGAAATCTTTTATGGCTATGCTCCAATGTCTTATGGTCTTTATTTGTTGCATCTAAATGTGGATGCATATAACGTAAATACTAAAAGACTAAAACTCAACAACTCAAATCAAACATATCTTTGGCATTGTCGTCTAAGTCACATAAATGAGAATCGTATATCTAGACTCCATAAAGATGGTTATCTAGACTCTTTTGATTTTAAATCATTAGAGACATATGAATCTTATTTATTGGGAAATATGACTAAGGCTCCCTTTTTTGGAAAAGGAGTAAGAGTGAGTGATCTATTAGGACTCATACATACTGATGTATGCGGCCCTTTTAGAACAAATGCTAGAGGAGGGTATCAGTACTTTGTTACCTTTACTGATGATTTTAGTAGGTATGGCTATGTTTACTTGATGAAACATAAGTCAGAAACTCTTAAAAGGTTCAAGGATTTCATGAATGAAGTACAAAACCAACTTGGCAAAAGTATTAAGGCACTTCAATCTGATCGAGGTGGAGAATACTTAAGCCAAGGGTTTGAGGATCTTCTGAGAGCATGTGGTATTGTATCGCAATGGACTCCACCTAGAACACCATAGCATAATGGTGTATTAGAAAGAAGGAATCACACATTACTGGATATGGTGCAATCAATGATGAGTTTATTTGATCTTCCTGATCAATTCTGGGGTTATGCTCTTAAAACTGCCGCATATACACTTAACCGCATACCATCTAAATCGGTTCAAAAGACACCATATGAGATATGGCACAAGAAGCGTCCCAATGTGTCTTTTATGAGGATTTGGGGATGCGAGGCTTATGTCAAGAAAATGTTTCCTAAAAATCTTGGACCCAAATCAGATAAGTGTTAATTTTTTGGATATCCCAAGGAAACTAGGGGATATTACTTTTTCACTCCATCTGACAACAAAGTGTTTGTCGCTAGAACTGGTGTATTCCTAGAAAAGGAATTTATTTCCAAAGGAATCAGTGGGAGGAAAAAAGAGCTCTAAGAAGTTTGAGGCCATCAAGCAAAAATTGAACCAATAGATGAACTAGAGGAAAATGGAGATTCACAAGTGGTTGTGGAATCTCAGTTTCCTCAAGTAACATAGGGACCTCGTAGATCTAGTAGGGCACGCCTTGAGCCAGAAAGATTTAGATATCTCATGACTCAAGAAGGTGGTGAGTTGGTCATAGATGATGAGCCAACTACCTATCTAAAAGCTATGGAGGGACCAGATTTTGAGAAATGGCTTGAGGCCATGAGATCTGATATGGAATCCATGTATACCAACAAGGTATGGACCTTGGTGGATCCACCTAAAGGTGTAAAACCCATAGGGTGCAAATGGGTCTTCAAAAAGAAGACTGACATGAATGGAAATGTGCAAACTTATAAAGGAAGATTGGTTGCAAAGGGTTTCAGACAAGTTTAAGGTGTTGACTATGATAAAACCTTTTCTCCAATTGCCATGATTAAGTCCATCAGGATCATGCTTGCTATTGCATCCTACTATGACTATGAGATTTGGCATATGGATGTTAAAATCACATTCCTTAATGGGAATCTTATCGAGGATGTATACATGACACAACGTGAAGGTTTTATAAATCCAAAGGATGCAAATAAATTATGTAAGCTACAAAGGTCAATCTATGGATTGAAGTAAGCATCTCAAAGTTAAAATCTTTGATTTGACGAAGTAGTCAAAGAGTTTGGCTTTAGTCAAAATGAAGATGAACCTTCTATGTACAAGAAGGTTAGTGGGAGCATGACTACATTCCTCATATTATATGTAGATGGCATACTATTGATGGGGAATGACATCTCTACTTTATAAAAGGTAAAGGCATGGCTTGGAAATACATTCACCATGAAAGACTTGGGAGAAGCTTCCTATATCTTAGGAATCAAGATCTATAGAGATAGATCCAAAAGGCTTCTTGGACTAAGTCAAAGCACATACATTGACAAAGTGTTGAAGTGGTTCGGCATGGAGAACTCAAAGAGAGGAAACATACCCATGGTACATGGAGTTTCCATCTCTAGAGCTCAATGTCCCAAATCTTATGAAAAGATGGAATGCATGAGTGGGATTCTATATGCATTTGCAATTGGATCCATCATGTATGCAATGTTGTGCACCCGCCCCGATGTCTCGTATGCACTTAGCATGATGAGTAGATATCAGTCAGATCCCATAGATGCTCACTAGACATCTGTAAAGGACATCCTCAAGTACTTGAGAAGGACCAAGAATCAATTCCTCGTCTACATTGATGAGGAAGAGTTGGTGGTAAAGGTTTACACTGATGCAAGCTTTCAAACCGATAAAGACGATTATAGATTGTAATCAAGATTTGTGTTTTGCCTCAACAATGGAGTTGTGAGCTGGAAGAGTTCCAAGCAAGAGATAGTTGCGGATTCTATGACAGAGGCTGAGTATATTGCTGCATCCAATGCAGCGAAGGAGGTTGTGTGGATCAAGAAGTTCATCTCTGGACTTGGGGTGGTTTGTAGCATTTGTGATGCATTTGATCTTTATTGTGACAACAATGGAGCTATTGCACAAGCTAAAGAACCAAGATCACATCAGCGGTCCAAGCACATATAGAGTCACTTCCATCTCATATGAGAGATCGTACAGTGAGGAGATGTGAAGATTTATAGAGTACCAACTGAAGACAATATTATTGATCCCTTGACTAAGGCACTTTCACAATAGAAGCATGATGGTCATGCTAGATCACAAGGATTGAGATTCATGGGTGATTGGCTCTAAGTGCAAGTGGGAGTCTGTTGGTATGTATGCCCATAGAGCCAGTCATATGATGATTGTAATGGCATACTTTGTAAATGATTTGAATAATAATAAAGGCAATTTGTGTCTATATGTTTTAACTATATTGAGATAATAGTATAACATGTTAGATGTCTAGAGAATGGAAATACTTGATGAATATGTCTTCAAGTACATGACTTGAACAATGAGATCATATAGATATTAAGAGTATGTACATTCTCACTATCGTCCCTAGTTGGTTGTTATTGTGGAAATAACCATTGACATCAATAACACAAAAGACTAGAGTGTGTGTTGGTTGATGACAGAATCTCTCAAACCAAGCACATAGATGCATGTTTAGATAACAGTCTATTGGACAGACCCACCATAAGAGTGATGCATGGAAACCACAGTACCACACTTGGTTAGTCAGGATCATCTCTTATAGTATTGGTGGTGAGTGTGGTTCTTAGACTTGAAATCACTACACTCATCACATGTCATTGGGTACACTTTGACATCATCAAGTGCAGTCCTAAAATATGAATTGTTATAAAGGTGATAATCAGGTGACATTGACACATGGGGTTTTAACTATGAGTGATAGATATGGAATTTGTCCCTCCTAAGGGAGTATGATATCATGGCCACTTGATAAGCAAGACTGAGAAATACATGGCCATGTACATGTGAGTCAATATATGATATTGAGCTTGCATATATCTCAGACAATCTACTCTAGTTCAAGAAACATGGATTGAATGTATGTAGAGGATGACAAGTCCATGGCTCGAGTTCAATTTGGATATCAGCAATAAAGGAACTAAACATTCACTGTAACACCAATCACAGATTTTAGGTTGAAATTTGTTCTCCAACTTTCCTTTTTACTTGGGTAGCACTGATGTGTGACTAGGCACCACTCTCTTCTTGTGAAGTCATAAGTTAATTATGGACATTCATTGCCAATGTGAAATGGGACCTATAGGGTCACACACATAGGATTAACCTGGAAGAGGAGTTTATCCAAGAATGTTGTTTAGATTGATTGCTAAAGGGTTTAGGTACTCAAATAAATATTCAATCAATAGACTTGACTCATAATCATCAAGTTCAAGTGTTGAACCAACAGATTAGAGTGTCAGATTGATTGCAAACCAAATCAACTGAGTTCTGCACAAACTGGACCACCAACCGACCGGTTCACTGGGGGAACCAATCGACTCATGGTTAGTGAGATGACCGGTTCACTCTGGTGAACTGATCGGTTCACTTGGACCCAACAAGCAAGTGTTGGGTTTCCCAGCCCATTTCACAAGTACAATTCGATTAGGACAAGAATTAATCTTTGCATTAATTTGAAACAAAATAGGAAAGTCAATTGCAGGAAAGTTTGGGAAGTGAAATGATTAGCTCACATGGCCAGTCGACCGGTTCAGTTATGAACCGATCGGTTCACTTACCATAGTACAAATAGTTCGTGGAAAATCCAAACCCTTCTACTCCTGTCCAGATTGGGAACCCTGACCATGCCCTCTACTATAAATAGAAGGGTATAGGGGGCTTCTCAGAATGCACAACTCAGAACATCAATTGTTCTACAAAGTTGTTGTCCTCTCTAGTTTTGGTAACCAAGAGAGCCCGAGCAAGTGCCACCTAAATAGGGAGGAGGTACATCAAGGGAAAGACAACTACAAAATGGCAACTGGTTGTGGGAGTGTGTGTCAGTGACTAGTACATTGATAGAAGGGCACAACTCCTTCTAATCTATTCATCAGAATGACTAGAGTTCCCGGTAGCCTGTGTGGACTATCTATAAAGGCGGGATATTTCTGTCGCTCAGGAGGACGACGTTCCACCGCAGTCTGGGTCAAGACATGAGCTGCACAGACACTGTTGAAGACTAGGTGGTTGAAGGTTGCACTAGCTGTGAGGTATTATCGCTGAGCAAGCCTCAGGACCAAATATATCTCATTAAACCATCCATCCTATTTCATAGTTGTTGATGCGGTCTGCTGGTTGAGGGTTTGTACTTAGATAAAACATTTGTTTCCGCTACATGTTCTGTCCCACAAAACCCAACAATGAGTTCATATGAAGATGATATAATGGGAGGTTGATACTAGATAGTAAAGGACTTTGCTCAAGTTGTTCTCAGTCATCTTTTGATGCATCTAATTAGGATTAGGAATGTACTCTCATACCATATTATACGAATTGTACCAATGTTGCCTAAGGCCAGAGTGTGGTTGGTTTCTGCATTATTGCTCTTTGTCCAGATCTTTTTTGATAAAATCATGACTTATTAGACTGTTATGGCCCCTAGACTGGAGGGCCCCCTCCCACCTTGCCTTTACCCCACTAGCGTGTCAAGCTAGAGGTGCACACACTAACCAATTAGGTTTGGTTAGATGCGCCCCACGAAACTCGAACGTATGTGTGGATCTTTCAATATTTATAAGATTTCCCCTAACTAGATTCACTCACAACACTAAAATATGCTCCCACAAGCATACGACGTCATGTTATAGTATAGGTGAGAGGCAAGTAAAGGGGGTCAAACCACAAGGATAGAGGGGGGACTAGATCTTAATTGGTGTTGGCTATGTTCCTAAAGTGGAGACTAGGGTTGAAGGGTTTAAAAGGGGTTTTGGTTTGATTACACTATGCCACAAGCAAGTAAAGGCATAATGAAAACTAAAATACCAAAAACTAGGTTATTCTAAGAAAATTAGGTCCAAGAAGCTAGATTAAGCAATCAACTAAGCAAGGGAAAGATGATCTACTCTATTCTAGCAAAGCAATTATCAACTAAGAACTAAACTAACCACTAAAGCAAGTAAGGATCTATATTAACCCTAATTAGTAAGACTAAGTAATTAACTAGAAGAAACAAAGACAATTAATCTACACTAGCATTAACAAGCAAGAAGGTTAAGGTGGGTTTCAAGCAATGGATTAGGTAGGTGAGCCATTTGGGAATGTGATTTGATATTAGTTGGGGGTGTCAACATGGCACGCAGTTATCACAATTCAATCTAAATTACCAAACCAAACAACAAGGCAAGTTCTATAGAATGTACCCTATACTAGTAGTTAGAGAACTAGGGTTAGGTGTAATTCTAGTAGTACTTATCAAGTCTAGGTTTCTAGGGTAAGTGGTATTAGGGTAATTGAGAGCCAAGGGTATAAATGGGAGTTGAGATGAGGGTTTTTCACCTCATGCTACTAGCCATCTAGCCTTTAGAAAGCTCTAGGCAATTTCACTAATCACACTTACACTAGTCACTTAGATCTCACACTCACTTGTAGAAGGGGGGTATGTATGTAGGAACAAAGGGATCTATCTAGGGATCCACTAATTGGACCTAGGAGCCATTCCTAATATTTCTACATACACTCCAATATCTCCTATAAGCTAAGTGTCATCAAACATCACAAAGCAAGCAATTTAAGTTTAAGAGCAAAAATCACATCCAAGATAATCGGAAATGAGATAGACACAAAGACAATTATCATTGAATGAAATTATGTTCAATACAAATTATTCTCCCCCAACATGGTATCAGAGTCACATTTTTACCCCAAAGAGCCCACCACTAGGGGCTTAGCTAGACATAATAAAAGAAAAGGCAAAAGAAATGAGAAGAAGGGGATGGGACTCCATGGAGCTCGAAGTAGATCCTCATTCTTCACCTCCTAGCTATTGTAGGGTGACCTCCTTCCTCCAAGATGGCTGATGGGTGTGAAAATGGAAGGGGTTATGATAGAAAACCTAGAAAACTAGGTTTCTATGATGGAAATGGTGGATGGAGAGCATTAATGCAAGGGGAATGCAATGAATGCTCAAGAGAGGATGAGGAGGAGTAATGGTATCTGGGGGAGTGTAACCTTCATGCTCCAGTCACCACCTATGTATATATAGGTGGTGGAGAAGCACTAGGGTAAGTAGGGGTAGAATAGGAAAAGTAGTGTAGAAAAATAGTAGGGTTGAGTGATCAACGCGGCCATGGTGGATGGCCACAACCATGGCAGGGGTTAGGTGGCATGGTCGTGGGTTGGGGACACGGTCGAGGTGTGAAATGGAGTAGAAATTCTAAGTATATGTGGCGACCACAGCCATGGCGGGGTGCCACGATCCCGCTGGGTAAGGGTTGGAGGAAGAGGCCATGAGCAGGGTAGCTTGGAGGTCATCTTTGTCTTCAGTTCACCACGGGCATGGGGAGCACCATGGGCGAGGCGGTTTTCAAGGGCCATGGTTGTGGTGAATGACCACGACCATGGCCATTCACGTGTAAAATGGACCACTTCTCTATTGATTTTGCAAAAATTTGTGCATAATTCCCACGGCCGTGGTGGGAGGTCACGACCGTGAAGTCTTCAAATGGCCACGGTTGTGCTGATGGCCATGATTGTGATGTCTTCAGTTGACCACGATCGTATTGATGACCATAATCGTGGTGCCTTCAGTGCAAAAGTATTGATGTCCCTGTGATTCTTGGCTTTAATTACCACAACTGTGGTGGATGCCCACAGTCATGCTGGGGTCTTTAGTGGCAAAATTAACTTCAATCTTCATCATCAATGGACTTCTTTGCTTGATGTCAAATCTTGGTCATTTGGGGTAGGTTGAGGGAGCTTTGGGGCCTTCTTTGGACCCCTCCATGAGCAGAGGAACCCTAAAACTCCTTCCTTCTCTCTCATCCATCCAAAGCATGGTCCAAGTACCTGAAAATAATGCAAAGAACGTCCATAAGTGCATTTGATAATAATACTCACGTTGGGGAATTTAACTTGCATTCTACTATGTTTAGATGTGAATAAAGTACAAAATGGCACAAGATGGAGCCCTAAAATAGGGATGCATCACCACCCCAAACTTAAAACATACTTTTCCTCAAGTATGCTCCAACTTAATCTCTCTTTTCAATTTTCTTTCAATAAACAAGAATGGCAAATGCATAGCAATAGATGATTATTGACTAAGTGGTCTTGGAAGTGACTAAGTGCATGTGTTCCACCTCTCTCCTCTCCTCTTTCACATACCAATCATGAAATGAGCACTGAGCATACAAACTTCAAATATAAAGCATAGAATACATGAGCTTTCCATATGTCCTTCATACCATACCGGGTAAACCGTTTCATGCTGGCGTTAATCAAAGTTTACTAGGAGTGTTGTTTCACTTCCATGCATTCAATCTTATGTCTCAAACCACACCAAATGACCCACATGGTTGTAGAAAAGGGTAAAGTGAGTCATATTTGATGTTTTCTAGCTCAATAGGTATGAAAATGGAAGAAAGGATTGTGGCAAGGTTTTTGGAGTTTATTACATAGAGCACTCATCTTTTCTTTATTTAGATGCTCTTAAACAGGATCATCATTTTTATTTTCTTTTTGCTTTTTTTTTCTTTTCTTCTTTTTCTTTTCTTTGCCCTTGGAGTAGATACGGCCCATGGTGATGAGAGTGAAGCGATGAGATGTAGATGTGTCCACCCCAAACTTTTGGAGGTGGCCACGGCTGATATGTGCACTTTGGCATCCTTTCATGAGGCGGAGGGGTAAGAAGATGGTGAGTGAATAGTCAGGTCAAAGAGGGGTCACTGGTGTGATTCTCAACATGAGGTATCCTGCATGAAAACTAATCTAACACTTCATCAAATGATATCACACCATATGATTGAACAACATGAGATTCACATTTATATCAAGTTATTCCATAGGCTCTAAGCTTTTGTAGCTTGCTCAATTCACAATTCAACTGAAACATTCACAAACTTGAGAGAAGTAATGCACATGTAAAGAGTCAACAATCAAGACCAAATAGCAATAAAATATAAGAAAAAGGCATGCATTTGTCAAAAGACTAAAATTTTCATTTCAAACAGTGGAGATTAAGTCAAAACATGCTTTTAGGCAAGAACATTCAAGTTTGGGTAAAATTGGCCAACATGGTGCCAATTTGCATTCAATCGCATCTGAACCTAACTTTAGGGAAACTAAAAACATAAATCAGTAAAATATAGCTACAAATTAGGAAAAAATACATGAAAGTGCAATGCATGCTATGGAGGAGCAAAAAGAGCAAAAAATTGAAAAATTACACAAAAAAGCCTAAAATTAACTACATGTTATGCTTGGATGTAAGCAAAAGTAAGAACAATAAAAAATAAGCTAGATACTCATGGCATGGAAAAGGTGGAACAAAAATCACAAAGAGATAGGGATAGGGTGGTGCATACCGCCCTACCCACCCCAAACTTTAGAATTATGTTGTTCTCAGTATGAAACTATAGCTTAGGGTAGATAGGGGAAGTGTCATAGCTGATGTGGGGACTGGTCGGATGACTGAGGATGATCCTGAGGGAGGATGTTGGTAGTAGTGCCCCAGTAGTCATCTTGGAGTGGAGGGTACATCTCTAAATATCCCACAATACCACCCCAAAAGTCTCCACCCCATTCGAGGTTTCTTGCTGCTTGGGCATGGTGGTAATGGTACATGCAGTTGACCTGGTGGTGCATCTACTGTTGGTCCTGCCACATGTACTACTAGATCAGCATCATGTCATGTTGTGTCTTGTGAATGCCCTCAATCTGTTCCTGGATGGTGATACTCTGGGTACTTTCAAATTTTAGTCGTAATTGATCAGCTGTGTTGGATCAGATTCTAAATAGGTTAGTGGGGCAAAGTTTTTATTGCTTTCTTGATGGATACTCTGTGTACATCCAAATTGTTGTGCATCCTATGGACCAAGAAAAGATGACATTCACTTGCCCAAGTGGTAATTTTTCTTATCGGAGAATGCCATTTGGGTTGTGTAATGCCCCTTCTACTTTTCAAAGATGTGTGACCTCAATCTTCGCTGATATGCTTGATTCATCACTTGAAGTGTTCATGGATGATTTCTCGATTTTTGGTAAAACGTTTGATGAATGCTTTCTCCATTTAGCTATCATTCTTAAGAGATGCGTCAAGGTTCGCCTAGTGCTATCTTGGGAGAAGAGCCATTTCATGGTACCCAAAGGCATCGTTCTGGGCCAACAGGTTTCAAAAGATAGGATTGAAGTTGATAGGGCCAAGGTGGGCCTTATTTCTACTCTCACCACTCCTTCTACCATGAGGCATGTCCGGTCTTTCTTGGGACATGTAGGCTTTTATCACCGCTTCATCAAAGATTTTAGCAAGATCTTGAGACCTCTCTGTCACTTGCTAGAAAAAGATGTTGAGTTTCATTTTGATGACAAGTGTGTTGAATCCACCAACCACTTGAAGGAAAAGCTAGTTTCTTCTCCTATAATACAACCCCCATACTTCTCTTTGCCATTTGAGATCATGATTGATGCATCTCACATGGCAGTGGGGGTTGTGCTGGGCCAAAGAGTTGGCTGGATTCTGCATGCCATCTACTATGCCAGCAAGGCTCTAATTGAAGCCCAAAGAAACTACACAACTATTGAGAAAGAGTTGCTTGCGGTTATCTTTGCTCTTGACAAGTTTAGATCATATCTTTTACAAAATAAGGTGGTTATATACATGGACCATGTTGCATTGAAGTATCTGATGGCAAAGAAAGACTCAAAGTCGAGGTTGATCTGTTGGATATTGTTGCTTCAAGAGTTTGATATTAATATTATAGACAAGAAGGGAGGAGAAAATTCTACCGCCGACCATCTCTCCCAAATTGAAGCACCCTTTGATGACACAAGTAGAATCAAAGAGACAATGTCGCATGAGCTGCTATTCCTACTCTCATCCACTCAAAGGCCATGGTATAAACACATAGCTAATTTCTTAGCTAGTGGAAGGATACCAAGCACTTGGACGAGAGAGGAAAGCAAAAGGTTGTTTTCTATAGCCAAAAATTATGTTTGGGATGATCCTCACCTATTCAAATATTGCCCGGACCAACTTATTCAGAGATTTGTTCCAGAAATGGAGCAGTAAGAAATTCTATCTTTGTGCCATTCTGGAGTTTGTGGAGGCCATTTTGGTGGAAAACATACAGCTGCCAAGATCCTCCAAAGTGTATTCTATTGTCCCTCCTTGTTTAAAGACTCGCATGAATTTTGCAAGTGTTGTTTGAAGTGCCAAAAGATCGGCACTATCTCTAAGAGATACATGATGCCTCTATCACCCATTCTTGTGGTGGAGGTGTTTGATGTTTGGGGGATTGATTTATGAGTCCTTTTCCCCCTCTTTTGGATATGTCTACATTTTGGTTTCCGTTGATTATGTGTCAAAGTGGATTGAGGCTGTTGCAACAAGGAAAAATTATCACAAAGTGGTGTGTGACTTTGTGAAATCCAATATCTTTAGCCAGTTTGGTATTATAAGAGATATAATTAGTGATGGGGGAAGTCACTTCATCCATCGCACCTTCAAAGGCCTTCTTAAGAAACACAGAGTGAACCATCGTGTGGATACTCCTTACCACCCCCAAACAAGTGGTCAAGTTGAGTTGGCCAATTGGGAGATAAAGCTTATTCTAGAAAAGATGTTGAGACCAGACCACAAGGATTGGTCACTACGTCTCAATGAAGCTTTATGGGTGTATAGGATTGCATACAAAGCCCCGATTGGCACCACACCATTCAAGCTTGTGTATGGAAAGAGCTTCCATTTGCCGGTTGAGATGCAACACAAGGCATTATGGGCTTTGAAGGCCATGGACTTTGATGGAGAGAATGCTGGAATGAAAAGAAAGTTTTAGTTGAATGAATTAGAGGATATGTGCCATGAAGATTATGAAATGTCCAAGTGCTATAAAGAGAGAACAAAGTTTCTACATGAAAAGATGATCAAGAAGAAAGACTTTGAGCCTAAAAAGTGGGTATGGTTGTATAACTCAAGGACGAAGTTCTTTCGCGGAAAACTCTGGTGTAGATGGGAAGGGCCTATCATAAAAAAGGTCTATCCATATGGAGTTGTGTTGATTTGTGAGAAAGAAAGATCTAAAGAATCCACTGTAAATGGTCAAAGATTGAAATCATTTTGTGGAAGCAGGTCCAAACAAAGCAAATCAAAGTTCTGATATAGCGATGCTAGTGGAAGAACATCTGGTTGATGAGGAGATGTGCTTGAATGCAGAAGAAAGAGGCATTTACTACAAAGATGCTTTGAGAATCCCACAGAGATGAATGAAGTCAAGAATCAATAAGCCTGATTGAAGGCATAAAATTTAGCGCTAGTGGGAGGCAACCCACCTAGGTTTGGGAGCTTTTTCACCCAACCTTCTCTTTTTTATACTTTTTATTTCTTTTCCACAAAATATACACACACATGTTTTTAATAGTTTTCTTTTAGTTTTGAGGAGATGTCAGGTGTTGGGCACTAAAGAGAGAGGTATCAGAGGTGAATCATGGCCACTAAGATCAATTTGTGGAAAAATCTCAAAGTAAAACAAAGTTCTTGGATTTTAGCTAAAAATTTGAAGAAATGCCCCCCACCATGGATGTGGATCTCGCCACTACCGTGGCCACAGCAGTCCAACACGGTCGTGTTCTCCCACCATAGTCATGGGAATTAATTATCAAAGAAGTCAGAGGATCAGGTTGATTGGCCAAATTATACATGAATGGCCAAGGTCGTGGCCAACCGCCACAGTCATGTCAAGGACAGATAGACACAACCACAGTAGGAGACCACATCCATGGCGAGGTTAGTTGGGGGTGCTCTTCATCGACAACACGACCGTGGCACCACCCACGGATGTGCTACTAAGCCCTCACCATGATCATGGCCTCCTGCCATGGTTGTGGCATCCCCCAACCCCACAAAAAATATAACTAAAACTCCTCTCCAATCCAACCCTCCCCTCATTCTATCTTCTTCCTTCACAAGCGCACGATCGTGGTGGTGAACCCCGACCCCCAGCTCCTCCAAACTCCACCTCGAACCCCCCAAATCACCTCCAATCCACCACAAATCACTCCCTAATCATCCCTCTACCATTACCCTTCCATTTCCACACCAAATCATCCAACAATCCACCCTCCACCATCACTCTCACCTCCATATCAATCTACAGCCACCCCTACCCAAAACCTCCACCAAAACCTCCATTTGTCATACAAACCAAAAACTAACCATTCACCCACCATCCAAACCTCCATATCCTTCCATTTCACCCCTTAATCTGCCTCCATCTCATCCTCTATCCAAAAATCTAAATTTCACAACCCTAACAGCACCTCCATATCCAAAAAATGAAGGGAATCACTAAGGCAGTGAAGAAAGGGGCTCACAAGAGCCTTGAGGTGATCACCAGAGGCAAGGTGCGCACCAAGAGAGCCTCTTCCCATGTCTCCATGCCTTTACACACTCCCTCGCCATCCAATTTTGTTGCCCAATTGCTCCCCCACTCGATGTTTGTGAGTGCATCCCACACACGGTCATCTGACAGCCATCACATCACCAACGAGACATATAGGGAAGAGGAGGAGGAGGAAGCATTGGAGGACAACATCGATGACTTGATCGATGAGATCGAGTCGGTAGTTGCAAAAAGAGGCCAAAGATCCAAAACAGCCCCATCCTCATCATAGCATCTGTCGAAGCCCGCTCCATCCTGCCATTCGACATCCTCCATGGAAGAGGGGCACGGGAAGAAGCCGCAAGCAAGGCAGCAATTGCATCTCTAATAAGAACAATTTGCATAGTGGTATCCTGAACAGTGGGTACCACTCAATCTTGATACAAGCTTTGGGTCTCAACCATACAGGATGGATGAAGAAGAGGATGACAGTTCTGATGAAGAGATGGAATTGTCAGCGAAGGCAGAGGATATACTGGCACAAATGAAGGATGATAGATTGAAGGCCTTGGGAAAGTCCCTCACTGGAGTGTCCTTTGGAAGAGGACAAAGACAAAGTAAAATTGCCCTCACATACCCCGAATGCATGACAAGGAGAGTCATCTCCACCAAGTATGGATGTGAGAAGGTCATTGATGAGCTAGGAATCAAGGTGGTTGTGGAGAGTAG